>JAVSCE010011735.1:0-64160 GCA_032199065.1 Smutsia gigantea | reverse complement strand
AACTAAAGAACAGTGCAAGCCATGAGCAGCCCTTAATTAGCCAACTCATTTACAGAGTTTGGGGAAGGCTAAATGTTTCAGCTCAAGGCTGGAACATCTGCCCCACCAATTTGGCTCCCTGGACAGGGCTGGAATCTGACCTCTTTTCACTGGCTTCTCCCTGACGATGAATGGATAAAAGACTGAGCTAGAGATGCGTATCTCTGCAAAAGTGTGCAAACCCAGAGGAGAGGGACAGCCAAGCAAACAAAAGTTATGATTCTGAGTTGGAAAGAGAAAACTTGCAACCAAGTCCATGAAAGGGGATCAGTAACTTCATGTCTCAATGACTGGCAGGGATCCCTTTGTGCTGCTTTGTGTTCATGATAAGTGTGTCCCTCTGAAAAACTTCGATATGCAATGCACCTTCCCAGTTGCAAACATGCTTTCTCTATATTACTTGCAGTGGGCTCAGGGGGCATAACAAAGTCCCTCTTGCCTTGAGGTCTCCAGTGGAGCTCTGCCTTTTCCTCAGTGACCAGGGAACAAGGTGACAGCATTCCCTGTCATTAGTATGACACTTGCTCTGCTTAGCAAAGGGGAGGCCGAGTGTGCCCATTAGGAGATCTAATGGCTTTGCTGTCCCTGTGTGCACATCTGCCCCAGGTTGCCTTGGTTTGCTAAACCCAGGTGTGCGGGGGCGTGCAGCCACACTGTGGCCTCAGGAGGGCACCGTGTGAGCTCACGGCCTCAGCTTCCATACAAAGTCCCTGCTCAGTGAGTCAGGCCATGACAGCAATTGACCTGCGACTCTAGATCTGCTTTCCTTTTTATGATCTCTTCCTGAAGAAGCCACACAACTGTATTTTACATGCACCAGAGGAAGCTGGCACTTAGAAGGACCAAAACTGACTCCTGTGGTAAAAGAGAAGCATTACCCCATAGTGTGTATTTTTGGCAGTTTCAAGGTTTGGAGATTATCAGGCAGGCTTAAGCAGGACACGCTTGGACTGCTTTGCCTTTCTGATTTCTACACTGTTTTTCTTCCCAGATTAGAAGGTGGGACTCAAGTTGGAAATTGGCGAAGTAGGGCAAGTCTGAGGAAGGGACAGAGTGACCCTAGAGAATCAGTTGGATTAAAAATCCTCTATATCAGTTGCAGAATACTCTCTTGAAGGGCAGAAAGCTGGCCTTCTTCTGTTCATACATCATTTTCCCAAGCCTTGCCTTTTTAATAAAAACTTAAAACATGCCAACAAGCTCTTCCACAACCACAGACACACACACACAAGTGGTCCTACAGTGAATTTCCACCCAAATCAGAACACAAATGGTTTTTTTTCATTTGTGAAAGCACCTAAGCCAGAGGGAAGTGGGAGGGGATTTAAAGGCACCAAACTTGACCTTCATTTGAAGGGCATGAATCTCAGGATTCATCGTGGTGCTCTTAATGGGACAGCAACGTTTACCCTTGCCTGTTTCTGCCCCTTTGGCAAAAGTGTTTTTTTTTTCTCCTGCTGGCTGGCTCCATCAACAAGAGTCTGCCTTACAAAGAACCCCCATCTTCAACCTGCCAAATTCCACCTTTCTCTTCGGCTTGCAACCCTTTGACTTAAGTTCCCAGACAGCTGCCTGTGGGGTAGAGGGTTGACTGCTGGCAGTACAAGGGTGGCTTTGGAAAACATCATGGGTATTTTATTATAACAGATGCAAGACAGTTTTGGCAGGGGAGCATTAAGGACCTGGAGGGGAACAGAAAATTACGTCTCAGTGCTGTAGGGAAAAAGGTGGCAGAAATGAAAGATGCAGTTTGGGTTTGTAAAACTAAGTCCTTTGCACAATCCTTTTTTACAGGCTAGAACTTGCTTGACTTCAGTTTCTCCCTCAAGTGAGTCAAAGAATGTTTAAAGAGAAATGAAACACTGCAGCTGAGAAATGTACCTGGGGACATCCTGGTGCATAAGGATTTTACTGGGTCCCAGGGGCCTGACCAAACTATGTGGTGGAAATCCTGCTGTCTTCATAATACTGAGGCATTAGACATCCTTATGTTTATAACAATTAGAAATTCTTAATGAGTTTCTTATGTTAACAAAAACTTAACACCCCATCTTCTGTTATTTCAAGCTCTCTCTAGGAGAAACCTTAGTCATCTCTACAGTGTTCTGGTGGCTTAATTAATTACATTTGTTGCCATTTTGATTTCAGAATGGGGAGAGAATCTGCTATTAGTTTTAGTCTTTTTCCTGTGGGTTCTTCATTTATTCCAGCAGCCACCTCTGGGTTACTCTAAAACCAAGGAGTCTCAAAGCTGATATACCAAACGTTGCAAATAGGCACCTTTCTAGGCCCAGTGATAGTGAATAATGTAGTTCTGATTTTCCAAATCAGTTTTACTCTGATACGATTTACTGTGGTAGACTCTTGTTTTCCATTCTTTTGTTTTTTGACTTTGAGATTTCTTCTGCTTCCAGCCTATTTTCTTTCTGTATGACTGTATCTTAGAATGGCAGCTCCTGAACCAGGATAGTTGGAGAACTAGATAGAGATGATGCAACTAACTCATTGTAGGATGTTCAAAATGCAAGGTTTAGAAATCTTTTTTGGTGGCAAACTTAGATTAAAAAAAAAAGGTAAGCATGAGTGACTAGTGTGTGTGGGTGAGAGAGCGAGCGAGATGGAGGGAGGGAGATTGTTTGCAAGCTGAAGTTAATACATGGCATTCACAGGGACCTGGAGACATGGCTATTCTGAGCAAAAATCTTTATGTAAGATTGTGTCTCACATTTGTAGATCTTCTCTGTAAACATGTCCCTCAAACATGCTCATATGATTTGATTTTGTTAGAGAAATGCCTTGTTGTGTAGTAGCGACTTTTCTGGGAGAGTTCAAACCAAGCGTCAGATGAACTCCCCAAGGCTGGTGTGCTCGGTTCCGTTTTGCTTTCACGGCACTTTGGTTAGCATGAGTGGAGGAGAGCCTGCAGAGTGGTGTGGATGCCTTGGTTGTACAATTTTGAACTTCAGAGACAAATCGATTTTGGCTTTTTCTGAAAATGGATCTTATTTTGAGAACCGCAGCTGACATGGCTGTGGGAAGTGTTGCTTATTCTTGGCACAGAAACTACCCTGTAAAGGGGCTGCCCAGGCTCTCTGGCAGAGAAGGGGGAATGTTTTAGAACTCGGTGTCAGTAATTTATATTGAATCCACATTTTATGGAAGTACCTCTGCTGATGGAGAAGGTAGCTTCCTACGAAATGGGATTATTTTCATTATTCTGTGTAATGCCATTCAGAATGTAGCCTGGCATGTGTCTTTCGAAAGATTTACTCCCCAACCTAAAGGATTTGACCAGAACTACTTAATAAACATCTCAGTGCTGAGCTCTGTGGCTGGAGTTCGCAGGGAAGCCAGCCAACAGAAGCCGAAAGGGCAAAGGCAGTAGCTATCAGAGAAGGAAACAATGCCCAGCTTCTGCTCCAACTAAGCTCAGACAGAGACAGATAGATAGATACAGGGCACAGCCCTCTGTAGTCCTTTTGTTACAAGATCCCTATGCATCTCTCCCTATTAACCTAGGTTCTGTTCATTTCAGGGGGGCTGTGAACCTGGAAGAGAAGAAAATTAAATGTTTATTGTCACTATAGTTCAAATTTAGTATTTCCTTTCAATAATGGGTATAGGCAACAAGGCACAAGCTGTTCGTCTCCGTGTGTGTCACCCGCTGGAATGATACATGTTATTTGTAGCAGGTCTTGTGATGTCACACTCACTGCTACTTGGAATATATCAGTTATCAAACTGTTGCTAGAGTATCTTATTTATTGTGTTAGTAAAGAAGCACATAGGTTATGATAGTATACATTTTTAAATATTTAGGATATTGTTTTTCAACATAACTAGTTGTCTTTGCATTTTATGCATTTAAAAATATTATTCTGAGACTTTACCAGACAGCCAGAGAGGTCCATGGTACAAAAATGTAAAACAAAAACAAAAAACCAAACCCTGTCTTAAAGGCTGTCATTTGATATTTATTTAGATCTTTATTTACCAGGAGAAAAATTTTCTGCTTATCTAACAAATTCAGAGTAGCCAGGCCATAGCCTACAGCAATCCCAAAAAAGGCCTGTGTTTTCCAAACTTCTAATAATTGGTAATAATTTATTGTAACACTTGGTTGTAGAGAGAGATGTCCCAGGAGAATTTCAAGAGATAAACTTCACCTGCTTCACAGTATGCTATGAGTCTTTTGGAGCCCAGAGTAACTGCCAGGCTGGAGAGTGACTGTGGCAGGAGCTGAGGCCTGGAGGGACGGCCAAGGTGACGGGGCGGGGGCAGATGTGGCTCTCCCTGGTGGCCCCGGCCTGGGGATACCTTGCTGGGAAGCTGCTGCAGCTGTGACTCTGTAAAATCCAGGGGATTTTATGAACTTCTAGTGAAGGAAGGATCCTCCGGTGGCCAGAAGTTTTACTACCATCTTTGTTGTCTGTTTCTGCCCCCTTAGCCCTGTCTCCCGAGGAGAGAGGTAATCGAGTATGAGGACTGAGTATGGAATGAGTCTTAAGAATTGCTCTGGGAACCTAGACTCTGCTCTGTCACCAAACTTCTCTGTCTTTGGGCTGGACTCCCCTTGGCTGGACTCCTCTTAGACCACTCCAGTCCTCACCATTTTCCTCTCTGTTCTGTGGTGACCCCCCCAGCTGCTGCCTCAGTTTCCCTCAGACTACACCTGCTCCCCTGGACTGTGTCTAGAGGTTCCCTGGGTCTCCTCCCCACCCATCCATTCATGGCTCCTCTCTGAGGAGTGGGCATTCCTGCTGAAGGACAGAGGGGTTCCTGCAGGGACACAGCCAGTACGGGGTGACTTACTATTTCTACTCTCTTTCTTACTCTTTTTTCCTTTAACCCTTTCTTACCAATTTTACTCTTGGCACCAATTCTCTGGAGCCCCAGGAGTGGCCATGCTAGTCTTGAGAAAACATACATGACACCCCGTGAGTAGAAGAGTTCTCACAAGAAAATGTGCTATTTTATACCAGTCTCCACAAAAAGACTCCCCGTTGATCACCCATGCCCCATGAATCTGTACCACAAAAGGCATTTTATAAAATACAGATTGCAGGCCCCAGCCCCCAGTTCTGAGTGGCGGGCCAGAGCTGTACTTGGAAAGCATTCCACGGGAGTAGAGGAATCCCTGTTGGTGGACGCCTGTGTCAGAACGTTTTTGTGTCACTCTGGTCCTTCAGGTAACAGCGATTGGTGATCTCTTTTGTTTCTTACCTATGCTTTTCTTTTTTGCTTGAGTCTGTGCAGTGAACATGTGTCGTCTTACAAAGCAGTTTCTCTTTTTCTTCAAAGGAAAGGCTCCCCAGCTTTTCCTTATAGTCAGCCAAGTTTGGAAACCACTGCTGTAGACTTGTTTTCTCAGACCCGGAGCATGTATTTTATGGGTGAGGAGACTGAGGCTTCATAGATGAACCAGCTGACTGGCTTCAGGGGATGAGTCTGGCTGGGGTCATGCGTGCAGACTCCCTGCTCCTTGCTAGACCCACTTATGCTAAGCCTCAGGGGCCTTGTTTCACATTAGAGGTGTCACAGGAGAGCAACAATAATTGAATGCCCATATATGCAGGGTGCCGAACCGACTTTAACCCAAACATTGTCCCCAGTTGTAGCACTAAGATGTGAGTGAGATTAGCCATCCTGATGTTTCCACAGCAGACAGACTGAGGCCCCAGGAACACCCAGAGACCTTCACTTCACCCTTCAGAGCCTCAACTTCCTCATTTGTAAAATGAGGGTAATTTATCTGTGCTACCTCCCTTATAATGTTGTGGAAATCAAAACAATGGATGTGGAGGGTTTTAGGGGAAAAAACTTATAAAGCATTATGTAATGTTAATAGGGTGGTCTCGTCATCGCCAGTATCAGTATGTTACCTCCAAAGACTTTACATTTCTGCTGAGTGGCTCCAAATAACCACTACAAAGAGAAAAAATTATTTACTACAAACCAATGAAAGGCACACTTTAGCCAGGGGTTGGAGGGGGAATCAGGAGTCACATAAAAATATATCACTTCTGAATTTCCTGATTAAAGTAGCTCTAATGGCCCATTAGTGAATCATTTCACACCCTCTGCCCTTTAATGTCCACTTTCCAGCTGTGTTCCAGAGCCAGGGATTGTTTGGGTGAGCGAGTTAGTACATGTAAATCACAGGATGTTTTTCTGTCTGCTCAAAGGCAGAGACTGTCTTTCATGCCTCCCCTGCTGCTCTGGGTGGTGAAAATGCTTTAAGATTTGTCATTTTGAGAATGGCAGGATTTTTGACCTTGTGTTCCAGACTAGATTAAGACCCAGACAGATTTTAGTATCTGTACAAAATTTCTGCAACTGTTTCAACACAGAGATACCCACAGAATGGATAAAGCTTTATTTTTCTCCCTAAGAAATGACACTGCTTGACAGTGAGGGCACTCAGCCCGGGGTAATTCACCTTCATGATATTATTAAGCACTAACTATGTGTCTATAGAGTGGCCTCCAGAAAACATATGGACTTGGAGAGACAAGGTATAAATACAATGAGAACTGAAATAAAAGATAATAAATTAATTCCAGTAATGATTTAATGACATGACATAGATGGCATGTGCTTAAAAGAGGGCCCTTCCAGCTCTGGATCAGATGACTGAAAAATTTTCGGTTGGAATGGATAGGAATGAGTTCACAGGAGAGATCATTCTCAAATTGGACTTTGATGCCCAAGTAGGCCCTATGGAGGCAGAAAGTGACGTGCATTCCCAGAGGGTCAAAGTACAGAGTAAACGCTTGGGGCTGAGGCAGAGCTGTGGGCTAACAAGAAGAGTGGGAGATGAGATTCACTGTGTAGACATTTGTATGTTGGTCAGATTTGGTCCAAAATAGGGGAGATTGAAAAGACTTTAGTAATACAGACAAATTGTGGTAAATGGTTCAAGTCATTTTAATTTGCTTAGAAACTCAAATGCCAGATTCCAGAATCGGCACTAGAATTACCTGGAAAACTTTAGGGGGAAAATGTGTTGACCTCTTTCACTGCGACCACCCCCAGCCCTGATTTAGTATTTTGGAAACGTGGAAGTGATTAGGGGTAGGGATAAAGGTAGGGACCCTAAATTTTTTTTTAAGTCTCCAAATGCAATCAGTATTAGGAACCATGTAATTTTTTTTCAATTGAAGTATCATTGATATACCATCTTATGTTGGTTTCAAATATACAACACAGTGGCTTGACAGTTACCCATATTATTAAATCCTTACCCCCCTAGTGCATTATTATCTATCAATATAGAAAGATGTTACAGAATCACTGTATCCTCCATGTCGTACTACCATTCCCATGACCAACTTATAGTGTGATTGCAAATTATTGTGCCCCTTTATCCCCCTCCCGCTCTCCCCTACCTGTCCCAGCTCTTCCCCCTTGGAAACCACTAGTCACTTCTCAGTGTCCATGAGTCTGCTGCTGTTTTGAGGAACCACGTAATTTTTAAAGAACTTCATCCTCATGTATGACAAAGAACAATGTGAAATAGCTTATAACCACCCCCTTGCTCAATCTGTGCAATCCTAACAATTAGGGTTTGTAGGTTGCTAGCAATAGAAACCAACTTCATTTGAGCAGAAAAGAAACATAAGACAGAATTTGGGTAGCTCACAGGAGCCAGTGAAGATACTGAGGTCTGGGCTTGAGCAAATGGCCAAGAAGTAAGTGTCCAAGCACACATCCAAGGTCATGGAATGGAGACAGTCTACTTAGAGCACTGCCACTGCCACATGCCCATTGCTAGGCTCCTGTGACTAACCTTTTCTGTCCCTGGGTTTTCACATCACTTCCTCATGATCCAGAGTGCCCAGCAAGAACTTCTCCTGGGCCAAATCTAAGTCACAAACCTGTGGCTGGTGCCTGGGAGTGGGGACAGACAATAAATGTCCCTTCTTCACCACCTTCCACATAATAGGAGCTTCTCCCATATCCAAAGGATGGTCCAATGCTGGATCTGAACACACATGGTTGTCACCCTTACCATGCAGGCAAAATGAGTTAGTGAAGTTTGTCTCCTCTTTCTCCACCACCTTTCCATGTGTGCACGTCTTTCTCTTCCCCTGCTGCTCTCTCCTCCTCCCCTGCTATTGGCTTTCTCTTCTCCTTTGCTGCTGTTCCCAGATGCCCCATCCTCTCAGGTGTGGTATCGCTGGTAAACACCATGCACAGTGTGACTGGCTTACTGTTGGTCACTCGCTTCATGTAAGTGCTTTCACCCAGCCCCCCACCAAATCCAGACTCGCCTGCAGCATCCCTCAGGGCCTCCCTGTCTCAGAAGGCAGCCATTCCATCGTGGGATTGCCCTGGCTGTTCAGAAAGTTTTTGTCTTATAAAGTCAAGTATCTTTCACCCTTTATCTTTTTCTCATTGGTTCTAATCCTGGAACCTGTGTCACCCTGAAGTGGTCTACCTCTTTCCTCACATAACCATTCAGATATTTGTGTATAAAGGCATTATATTCCTCCTACCCCTTTTCCCTTATTATCTTCTTCAGAGTATGCACCCTTAGACTCTTTAGCTCCTCATTATGAAGACAGACTTACCATTTAAAAATTTTGGTGCCTGACTGAATCAGTCTCTCTGCTTGCAACCTTATATCCAGAACAGGATCATTGCCTCCTCTGATGTGGACTGTAAACTTAATGCAGTCAAATAGTGCCCTGCCTGTTGTTGGTTCTGTCTTGGGACTAATTGAACTGTCAATGAAAACCCATGGTTTGGGACTGAAATGATGTGGGACTTATTTACAGTATCCCGTGGGATCAGATTCTGCTCCAGGAGCCTAGGATCACCATCCTTGAACCAGCATTTAATTCCATTAACTTGATTTGCTTGTGAGAATGTCCACCTGGCTCTGAGAAGGAACTGAGAAGGTGAGTTCCAGGTGGCTAGAAGATGAAGAGCACAGACCAGCAAGAAAGGCTCAGTGTCTACACTTTACTTCCATCGGGTGGCTTCAACCGACATAAGCAGATAGCTGACATGCTACTGATGGGTGGGAGACAGTATGAGAAGACAGCTTTTGGTTTGTAAGAGTATTCTTTTATTATCATTATTAAATCAAGTTTATTGAGGTCTGATTTGTTTACACTCTTTAGCATAATGAATTTTCCCCAATTTCAGAAGAAAGCATTAAAAGGAATACACTTAGAGTACAAAATTGAGACATTATGTTAACATAAGAAAGAAATTAAAGGAAGACCTTTCTAGTTATACCAGCCTATAAATCCTGACAAACACAAGTAATGTGAATTACCGCATAATTCAGAATCGAAAACCATTCTGTCACCCTAAAAAGTACCCCCTTGTGGGTAAACTCTCTCCTCACCCCCAGCTTCTAGCAACCACTGGGGTATTCTCTGTTCCTATTGTTTTGCCTTTTCCAGAATGTCATGTAAATGGAAAGATATGGAATGTAGCCTCTTAACTCAAGGCTCTTTCACTTAGCATAAAGCATTTGAGACGGGTCCATATTGTTACACATAACAATAGTCCATTCCTTTTCATGGCTGAGTAGTATTTCATTTTATAGATGTGCCACAGTTGGTTACCCATTCACTCCTTGAATGTTCTGTTACATCAGATAGAGTTCTGTGCAACATCTCATGAAAGAGATTTGTGCCCCTCCTCTCCTATCAGCCAAACATGATCTGTTTAACAGAAAATTTATTATTCTCATGTGTGATCTCTGCACTTCAGTCATGCTAGATTGTTATCTTTATAATACCTCCTAAAGTATGGAACAAATGTGAAAAGTTGAGTATGTAGACAGAGTATGTATGTTTTCTTTTTCTTTGCCTGCAAGCAGCAGCAGTAGATTTTTGTCTTTTTTTTTTGAATACAGATCTTGTTTCTAGCCCTTATTACATTTTGAAACAGTTTAAGCCCTTCCTGTTTTTTTATTTTATTTTTTTCTTTTTAAGGAAAAATCTGGTCAAACATGTCTAAGGAAATCTGTCACTATTTTTATATTATGACTTTTTTATTGAATTGTAATTATAACAAAAACAGGAGTGCCAGAATTCAAAATTCTTTTTTAAAGTACTGTTTTCAGTTTAAAATTGGACTTGTTCCACTAAATGTCTATGGTAACAATTTTGAGACAGCTATGTCAATAGATATATCATAAAACTGCACTCTGAAATTCAGGTTAGAATAAAGGAGAGGGTGATTTGAAATAATTGTGTGATGGGAATGTCTGAATTTGTAACCTCTGTATACCTTTGATTTATTACTTGGTAAAAATAACTTTCAAAGGAAACATTCTTGTATTTCATAACCTCTGTTGAAAACTTGTAGGATGCTGATTACAGCATGGAGATACACTCTAAATATTCAAAGCTGACCTCTAGGGCTGGCTAAGGTGAATTAGTTGTTTGCTTTTTAGTGGGGATGATCTTAACTTAATCCTTAACTAAAGAAAAGTTGTTGAGATGATGTATCTACAATCACATTCTTATACCTAGCAAATGGGCTCTATAGACAGTCCTTTGAGGATACCAGTTTCTGATATCTTCCATCAAAATCTGGAAAGAATTATTTTGGAGCTTAAACAAATGAACTTAAATTCACCTGGAACGGAAAAAGTAAGTGAATAGTAGCTAAAAAATTTTGGAAAAATCAAAACAATGAGAAGGGTTGTGTTCTCTTTCACCAGGCAGCAAACTATACTTTAAAGGTATAGTAATTGAAACAGTGTGGCATGGGCGACAAGTAGATCAGTGGGACAAAGTAGGAAATTCCAAATAGGCCATATGAAGTGCCGGGAAATTTGGTGTATGAAAGGAGACATTTCATTACTGGAGGATAAATGTCAGCCTGCTTAGTGAATTTCATTGAAATCATTAGCTAAAACCTTTTAGAGAAATGTATATAGCTAGGTCCTGCCTTAAAGTAAGTAAATATATTCCAGATGGGGTAAAAAGATAAACATAAAAATGAAATCTGTGGAAGTATTAGGAGAAATTACCTAGGGAAGGGAAGCTTCCTAAGTAAGACTCTACATTTATGAAGTTATAAAGGAGAATATAATAACACTAACCTTATGGATAAGGGTACACCATAAGATAAAAGTTGAAAATCAAGATATGGGAATGGTTTTAGAGGTGATATAAAGGAGTGACTTTCACATTTTGCTCACTATCCCGCCATCTGAGGTTTTTGCAAGAATGTACTCATGAATTGTGTAATTTTTCCAATGTGCTTGTCACAGTGTACGGACTATGGCAAATGTGCATATAAATTATAGCAGCTATTACTATCTTTAAATCCCTTTCCTCACAGTGATTCACATTCAGAAAATGTGACTCTATGTCTAAATACATTTTTGAAAAATCCTCTTATGCTTTGAAAATCATTGCCTTGTTGTTAACTTGCCTTGGGGTTCTAACTACACATTAGACAGATGTTTAGCCATTCACAGCTATCATTAATACTACCTTACTTTGGAGTAAGTCTTTGTATTTTATGAACCTCGTTAGTAGTCACAGTATCATTATCACTACCTGACCACTACAAAGTGGTGAGGTGGGTAAGGAAGATGTGGTTGTCACCAAGTCTGTAAGTGTAAAATTTAGGAACAGAGATGATGGAGCTCCAAGGAGCCCATCCAGACTGAAAGCATTCTACCATTCCTCATTACTGCTCAATACAGAGGGTAAAGGATTCAATTCTGTTATCAAATGTGTTGTGACTATTGCCTTACGGTGTGCCTAGGAATATGCTGCACTCTGGGGGAGGATGTGGGGCAGGCAGTGACAAGAGGTTGCAAAAGAGCCACAAACCTGCTTTAAGGTGTACTCAGTCTTGTTGATCAACATACCGTACATGTAAAATACCGTGAGGGACCAGTTTCAGAAAGTTTGATCATCAGTGCCATGCTGAGTGTGATTGGCCCAGGGCCAGGCACTGGAGACTGCCTAAGGACTGTGCTCTGCAGAACTTGCAGAGAGGACCTGCCTCTCTGGGAGTTAGGAAGAGGTGGGCCAAGGAGTCCAACAGTGGTAGATGGATGTTTCTGGAAACTTTCCCTGTCTTCTTGTTCCTTTGAAACTGGCTTCTTCCTGGCTGAGCCTGTACTGAGACCGGGATGCTTCCTGCGTGATGCTCTGGAGTGTCAGGTTAGGGAGTTGGCTAACTTAGTGGGTAGACAGCCTCTCCCAGGGCTACGTGGAAACCACCTTTCCCTGAGCATGTGGGCCAGGGCCCTGGGGCTGGTATCCAGTTGGCCAGTATCTTCATCTTCTCGTGTGGATTTTCATTTTTCCCTTTCATCCTGGGTATTTTTATGTGTAGTTAGTTGACTTCTCTCCATATGTAGCCCTATAGGCTTGGATATCGTCATTGTATTTTTCAGATATTACAATTGCATGCCTCATGCTTTACATCTCAATGTCACTTAATTCTCATAGCAACCCATTTCAGATAAAGAAAGTGAGGCAAAAAAAGAAACAAAAATACATAATCCACTTCAAGTTCATACAACTGGTAAGTGACAGAACCTGATTCAAACGCAAGTCTGTCAGGCTCCAAAACCTGCACTCTGTCCAGTAGGTTGCTATGTCTAACCCAGCCCATTCCCCAGTGAACATCACACCCTTCTTGCAGCACAGGGAGAATTCTGAAAGATCTTCCTGGCCAGAGGCCAGCTAGTTCTTAAAAGATCAGCTTGTTCCTCTGTGCAGGTTGAGGAAGAAGCACTAGACCAGGAGTCTGGATGGGCTCCTTGGAGCTCCATCATCTCTGTTCCTAAATTTTACACTTACAGACTGGTGACAACCACATCTTCCTTACCCACCTCACCACTTTGTAGTGGTCAGGTAGTGATAATGATACTGTGACTACTAATGGGTTTCATAAAATGCAAAGACTTGATTGTTCAAGGATTAGAGATGGCAGTGTGAGAGATGAGACAGAGGCTGCATCCTAAAACCACATGTAATATGAAAATATACTTAATACAACTACTCCTGAGAGAGCAACTGTGCCAGACTGCATACACCTGGAGAAAAGAGCAGACCTCACAGAACAGGGTAACATATCAAAGCTGTGGCCTGGCAGGACCCAAGCTCTTCCCCCACCCAAGCTCACTGACAGGAGGAAGTGAAACGGAGCAGGGAGGGAGTGGAGGCCTGTGGCTGCTGAAGACCTAACTCTGGAGATCTGCTCTGGGAGCGCAAACCTACATTTCATGGTGCTTGTGTGGTATTCTCATGATTAGGGGGTTGGAAAGCTAAGACAGGCAGAATTCCTGGAGAGACTGAGATACTAGCTGCTTGTGGAAAGCAGGGATCCATATCTAGCTGCTCTGGGACAAAAGAAAGGTGGGCAGTCTGAGAGACTTCCTAACAAGGAAGCCCTTAGCAAGAGGGCTGCTAAAAGGACAAGGATTACACAGAGCTTCCTGCTCAGGAGAAAGGACAGGTAGACAAAATTTTCCAGGTGCACTCTGCCCAGCAGGTTGGGAGCTTTCATGTTTTTCAGGTGCTCCAGTTCGCTGGCTGGCGACACAGCTCCAAGGACCCCCTCCATGATACGCCGCCTACTGCACCTTTCTCCTGGCCAGCCTGACCTGGCTCTCAAACCGGCAAACCCTACCCTGGTGTTTGGCCAGCCAGAGGGAAGATCTGTCTACAGCAACTACAAACACAAAGCATAGAGGCTTATACCTGTGTGCTCAGCCCACTGGTTCAGGCAATGGAGTCAGACATAGCAGCCGGGAAGCAGGAAACACCACTTTCCTCCTCGCAGGCACCAATACCACTCCCCTGCAACCCCGACATTGCTTCAGGGGCTGAGCAGCTCCAGGGAGTAGCGCTTCTGGGCACTAGAGGGCGCCATATACAAATATGAAACCCCAAAGGAACCTGGTTCAAAGTAAAATTATTAATACAACTCCTGAGAAAGATATAAATGACATCGACCTCATGAACCTTCCTGAAAGGGAGTTAAAAATAAAAATCCTTAACATGCTCATGGACGTACAGAAAGATATTCAAGAACTCAGGAATGAATTCCAGTCGGATATCCAATTGTTGAAGGGCACAATGGAGGGTATTAAAAGCAGATTAGATACTGTGGAGGAGACGATAAATGAAATACAAACTAGAGAAGAGGAATACAAAGAAGCTGAGGCACAGAGAGACAAAAGGATCTTTAAGAATGAAAGAATGTTGAGAGAACTGTGTGACCTATCCAAATGGAACAATATTCGCATTATACCAGAAGAAGAGAGAGAAAAAGGGATAGAAAGTGTCTTGGAGGAGGTAATCACTGAAAACTTCCCCCATCTGGGGAAGGAGATAGTCTCTCAGCCCATGGAGATGCACAGATCTCCCAACACAAGGGACTCAAGGAAGACAACACCAAGATATACAGTAATTAAAATGGCAAAGATCAAGGATAAGGACGTCTATTAAAAGCAGCCTGAGAGAGAAATAAGATCGTATACAAAGGAAAGCCCATCAGGCTATCATTAGACTTCTCAGCAGAGGCCAGAAGTGAGTGGCATGATGTATTTAATGCAATGAAGTAGAAGGGCCTTGAACCAAGAACACTTTATACAGCAAGATTATCATTTAAATTTGAAGGAGGGATTAAACAATTTCCAGATAAGCAAAAGCTGAGAGAATTTACCACGCACAAACCATCTCAACAGTGTATTTTGGAGGGACGGCTATAGATGGAAGTATTCCTATGGTTTAATAGCTGTCACCAGAGGTAATAAAACCACAGTAAAGAAAGTAGAACAGCTAATTACTAAGAAAATGCAAAATTAAATTAACTATCCCCAAAGTCAATCAAGGGATAGACAAAGAGTACAGAATATGATACCTAATATATAAAGAATGGAGGAGGAAGAAAAAGGAGGAGGATAAAAAAGAACATTTTGTAATAGCATATTAAGTGAGTTAAGTTAGACTCTTAGATAGCAGGGAAGTTAACCTTGAACCTTTGGTAACCACAAATCTAAAGTCTACAATGCCAATAAGTACATACCTATTGATAATCCCCCTAAATGTAAATGGACTGAATGCATGAATCAAAAGACATAGAATCATTGAATGGAAAAAGCAAGACCCATGTATATGCTGCCTACAAGAAACTCACTTTAAACCCAAAGACATACACAGACTAAAAGTGAAGGGATGGAAAAAGATATTTCATGCAACTAATAGGGAGAAAAAAGCAGAAGTTGCAGTACTTGTATCAGACAAAATAGACTTCAAAACAAAGAACGTCACAAGAGACAAAGAAGGACATTACATAATGATAAAAGGATCAATCCAATAAGAAGGTATAACCATTATAAATATCTATGCACCGAACACAGGAGCACCTACATATGTGAAACAAATACTAACAGAATTAAAAGGAGAAATAAAATGCAATGCATTAATTCTAGGAGACTGCAACACTCCACTCACTCTGAAAGACAGATCAGCCAGACAGAAAATAAGTAAGGAGACAGAGGCACTGAACAACACATTAGAAAAGATGGACCTAACAGACATCTACAGAATTCTATACACAAAAGCAGCAGAATACACATTCTTCTCAAGTGCACATGGAACATTTTCAAGAATAGATCATATACTAGGACACAAAAAGACACTTGGTAAATTCAAAAAGATTGAACTTGTACCAACCAGTTTCTCAGATGACAAAGGTATGAAACTAGAAATAAATTATGCAAATAAAATGAAAAGCCCCACAAGACCACATTGAGTCTTCACAATATGCTCCTAAATAATCAATGGATCAATGACCAAATAAAAACAGAGATCAAGCAATATATGGAGACAAATGACAACAATAATTCAACACCGCAAAATCTGTGGGATGCAGCGAAGGCCGTGCTAAGAGGAAAGTATATTCCAATACAGGCCTACCTCAGGAAAGAAGAACAATCCCCTATGAGCAGTCTAAACTCACAATTACTGAAACTAGAAAAAGAAGAATAAATGAGGCCCAAAGTCAGTAGAAGGAGGGACATAATAAAGATTAGAGCAGAAATAAATAAAATCGAGAAGAATAAAACAATAGAAAGAATCAATGAAAGCAAGAGCTGGTTCTTTGAGAAAATAAACAAAATAGATAAACCCCTAGCCAGACTTATCAAGAAAAAAAGAGTCTACTCACATAAACAGAATCAGAAATGAGAAAGGAAAAATCACTATGGATACCACAGAAATACAAAGAATTATGAGAGAATACTATGAAAAATTATATGCTAACAAACTGGATAACCTAGAAGAAATGGACAACTTTCTAGAAAAATACAACCTTCCAAGGCTGACCCAGAAAGAAACAGAAAATCTGAACAGACCAATTACCAGCAATGAAATTGAACTGGTAATCAAAAACCTACCTAAGAACAAAATTCCTAGACCAGATGGCTTCACTGCTGAATTTTATCAAACATTTAGTGAAGACCAAGTACCCATCCTCCTTAAAGTTTTCCAAAGAGTAGAAAAAGAGGGAATACTTCCAAACTCATTCTATGAGGCCAGCACCACTCTAATACCAAAACCAGGCAAAGACACCACAAAAAAAGAAAATTATAGACCAATATCCTGATGAACATAGATGCAAAAATACTCAACAAAATATTAGCAAACTGAATTCAAAAATACATCAAAAGGATCATTCATCATGATCAAGTAGGATTTATACCAGGGATGCAAGGATGGTACAACATTCGAAAATCCATCAACATCATCCACCACATCAACAGAAAGAAGGACAAAAACCACATGATCATCTCTATAGATGCGGAAAAAGCATTTGACAAAATTCAACATCCATTCATGATAAAAATTCTCAACAAAATGGGTATACAGGGCAACTACCTCAACATAATAAAGGCTATATATGACAAACCCACAGCCAGTATTATACTTCACAGTGAGAAGCTGAAAGCCTTTCCTTTAAGATCGGGAACACGACAAGGATGCCCACTCTTCCCACTTCTATTCAACATAATACTGGAGGTCCTAGCCACGGCAATCAGACAACACAAAGAAATAGAAGGCATCCAGATTGGCAAGGAAGAAGCTAAACTGTCCCTGTTTGTAGATGACATGATATTGTATATAAAACACCGTAAAAAATCCACTCCAAAACTACTAGATCTAATATCTGAATTCAGCAAAGTTGCGGGATAAAAAATTAATACACAGAAATCTGGCATTCCTAGACACTAACAATAAACTAGCAGAGAGAGAATTCAGGAAAACAATTCCATTCACAGTTGCATCAAAAAGAATAAAATACCTAGGAATAAACCCAACCAAGGAACTGAAAGATTATATTCTGAAAACTACAAGACACTCATGAAAGAAATTAAAGAAGATACATGGAATCTTATTTAATAAATGGAAACGCATCCCATGCTCATGGATAGTAAGAATTAATATTGTCAAAATGGCCATCCTGCCTAAAGCAATCTACAGATTCAATGCAATTTCTATCAAAATACCAACAGCATTCTTCAATGAACTAGAGCAAATAGTTCTAAAATTCCTATGGAACCACAAAAGACCCCGAATAGCCAAAGCAATCCTGAGAAGGAAGAATAAAGCTGGGAGGATTATGCTCCCCAACTTCAAGCTCTACTACAGAGCCACAGTAAACAAGACAATTTGGTACTGGCACAAGAACAGACCCATAGACCAGTGGAACCGACTAGAGAGTGCTGATATAAAGCCAACCATATAAGGTCAATTAATATATGATAAAGGAGCCATGGACATACAATGGGGAAATGACAGCCTCTTCAACAGCTGGTGTAGGCATAACTGGACAGCTACATGCAAGAGAATGAAACTGGATTATTGTTTAACCCCATACACAAAAGTAACCTCAAAATGGATCAAAGATCTGAATGTAAGTCATAAAACCATAAAACTCTTAGAAGGCAACATAGGCAAAAATCTCCTGAATATAAGCATGAGCAACTTCTTCCTGAACGCATCTCCTTGAGCAAGGGAATCAAAAGCAAAATTGAACTCATGGGACTACATCAAACTAAAAAGTTTCTGTATGGCAAAGGACACCATCAACAGAACAAAAAAGCACCCTACAGTATGGGAGAATATATTTGTAAATGACATCCGACAAGGTGTTAACATCCAAAATATATAAAGAACTTACATGCCTCAACACCCAAAAAGCAAATAACCCGATTAAAAAATGGGCAGAGGATATGAAGAGATAGTTCTCCAAAGAAGAAATTCAGATGGCCAACAGACACATGAAAAGATGCTCCACATCACTAATCATCAGGGAAATGCAAATTAAAACCACAATGAGATATCACCTCACACCTGTAAGGATGGCCAGCATCATAAAGACTAAGAACAACTAATGCTGGTGAGGATGTGGAGAAATGGGAACCCTCCTTCACTGCTGGTGGGAATGTAAGCTAGTTCAACCACTGTGAAAAGCAATATGGAGGTTCCTCAAATAAGTAAAAATAGAAATACCATTTGACCCAGGAATCCCACTCCTTGGAATTTACCCAGAAAATACAACTTCTCAGATTCAAAAAGACATATGCACCCCTTTGTTTATTGCAGCACTTTTTACAGTAGCCAAGATATGGAAGCAACCTAAGTGTCCATCAGTAGATGAATGGATAAAGAAGAGGTGGTACATATCCGTAATGGAATACTATTCAGCCATAAGAAAGAAACAAATCCTACCATTTGCAACCACATGGATGGTGCTGGAGGATATTGTACTCAGTGAAATAAGCCAGGCGGAGAAAGACAAGTGCCAAATGATTTCCCTCATTTGTGGAGTATAACAATGAAGCAAAACTGAAGGAACAAAATAGCAGTAGACTCAGAGACTTCAAGAAGGAACCAGTGGCTACCAAAGGGGAGGGGTGTGGGAGGCCAGGTGGGGAGGGAGGGAGAAGGGGATTCAGGGGTATTATGTTTAGTACACATGGTGTGGGGGGTCACGGGGAAAACAGTGTAGCACAGAGAAGGCAAATAGTGAATCTGTGGCATCTAACTACCCTGAAGGACAGTGACTACATTGGGGTATGGGTGAGGACTTGATAATATGGGTAAATGTAGTAACCACATTGTTTTTTCATGTGAAACCTTCATAAGAGTGTATGTCAATAATACATTAATTAAAAAAAATAATAATAATAATAATAAGTGCAAAGACTTACTCCAAAGTAAGGTAGTATTACTGATAGCTGTGAGGGTGCTAATCATCTATCTGATGTGTAGTTAGAACCCCAACAGTTCCTACCGGTCTGTATCCCTCCACTTACACACTTTGCTTAACACTATGCTCTCTACCTTACCCCCTCTCTCACCAGCATTTAAGGCTGTGAATAGCAGAAAAACCTAATATACAAGGGAAGGGGAAGTAGCCCTGTAAGATAAAGACACCATTAGAAATGTGGACGTGTCTTAAAGAAGCTATGGAGACTCCTTTAAGAAGTGAGGACTCCTTCTTTCACGAGAACTTTTAGGTGAGGTTTGAGCTATGCACAGGACTGCAGTCTTTAATTCTGCCATGTAACATGTCTGTCCATGCCTGGCTGACAAGATGGCAGTTCTTTCCTGGTGCTTAGGAAACGGAAGGAGCGGCTGCCAAGTTCAAACATGTGCTCTCATAACCTGTCAGATGCTGTAGGACAAAGGACATAGAAGAAACAGGTGGCCCCAAAGTTTAGGGTTCTTTAGAAACTTGCGTGAAACATTGATAATACATGTTGACATCTTCATTGGGTTTGTTTGCTTTTTTAATACCCTCCAAAGTGTGTTGAGTGAGGGGAGAGGCTGAAATGACAGCACAGTTAATGCCTGCTGGCTATGACTCACGGGGAAATCATGAATCGGTGGTCCACAGTCTCTGAAACTCACTGCACCACCCATGGCAGGAGGTCCCCCCATCACAAGTCTGTGACCGGGAAGTTACCAAGAGTTGGCAAAGGCATTCCCAGGGTTCATGTTGTTAAAGGTGGTCATGGAGTCAACTTCAAATGTATTGCTGAAAACAGAAAATAAAATAATGGCTGGCTTAAACATCTTCCCTCTAAAATGGCTTAAGAATCCCCCAGTGGGTACTGAATGGGAAAATAGTTGGTGTTCTTATGACTCAGATACCAAGTCCATCTTGCAGATGACAAGCTGTAGCCACCGTGTGGTTTAGTTCATTGTATGGTGTTAAATCATTTCTCCTACTTGGTAATATCTTTGTCAGCTGTGCCTTTAATGAATCATGAAAGACAAGAAGCATTAAAAGACACTGATTGAAATTAATGAGGAGCATAACAGTGATGATTCTCCTCAAGATAATCTTCACCAGATCTTTAGGTTATAATCACCTGATCAAAACACATACATAATATCTGCCTCTTGTTCTAGCCAAGGTAGTTTTGTTTACTGAAGTAAAGACTATTCATCCCTACAGTGTATTGTTTGAGGAGCAGCAGTTATAAGTTGCAGCTGGAAATCTCTCTCACCTTGTCATTCTAGATACCAAACATCATAAGCTTAAAAATAAACCAGCACTAGTGACAATAGCCAAGAAATGGAAGCAACCTAAGTGTCTATCAGTAGATGAATGTATAAAGAAGGTGTGGTAAATATACACAATGGAATATTATTCAGCCATAAGAAGAAAACAAATCCTACTTTGCAGCAACATGGATGGAGCTAGAGGGTATTATGCTCAGTGAAATAAGCCAGGCGGAGAAAGACAAGTATCACATGATTTCACTCATATATATGTGGAGTATAAGAACAAAGAAAAAAACTGAAGGAACAAAACAGCCACAGACTCACAGAACCCAAAAATGGACTAACAGTTACCAAAGGGAAAGGGACTGGGGAGGGTGGGTGGGAAGGGAGGGATAAGGGGGAAAAAGGGGCATTACGATTAGCACACACAATGTGGCAGTGGCGGGGGCGGGGGGACACGGGGAAGGCAGTATAACACAGAGAAGACAAGTAGTGATTCTATAGCGTCTTACTACACTGATGGGCAGTGACTGTAATGGGGTTGGTGGGGGGACTTGATAATAGGGGGAGTCTAGTAACCATAATGTTGCTCATGTAGTTGTACATTAATGATACCAAAATAAATAAATAAACCAGAACATCTATACAATTCAAATGCAGAAATTCTAAACATCTGAGAATTAAGATGGCAAGGGCTTTTCCTCTGTTCTTGATGCCACAGGTATCACAAAGGTAATTTTTCTCTGTATTTTA
Source organism: Smutsia gigantea (assembly GCA_032199065.1). NCBI lineage: Eukaryota > Metazoa > Chordata > Mammalia > Pholidota > Manidae > Smutsia > Smutsia gigantea. The sequence continues at coordinate 42,849 of JAVSCE010011735.1, read as the reverse complement.
AAATATATATTTTAAATGCTTTAATATGATCTATATTATTTAAATTGGAGTCAGTAAATCCTGTTTGTTCTTAAAGATGAATCTGAAGTAGGTGAAATAGTGTGCATCACTTGAGAAACAGGGAAGTCTGTCTTGCTATTTTCAAAGGTGGTACTGAAAGGGGTTTTAAAGTACTTTAATAGCATGTCTAATATATTTATTTAAAATCGCTTTGTTATATAACCATGCAAAACACGGTAAAGTTATCTTAAGTAGGTCTTAGAGGTTTTACAAGATCGCATCATACTGTGACAGAAACCCAAGAGTCAAAATCTTGGAAAAGCTAAGGGGAGGGAAAGAGGCTGTATTTGTTTCCTAGGACTGCGATAAAAAAGTGCCACAAATCCGGTGGCTTAAAACAGAAATTGATTTTCTCACGGTTCTGGAGGCTAGAAGTGCAAAACCAAGTTGTCAGCAGAGCTCGTTCTTTCTGGAGGCTCTGAGGGAGGGTGCGCCACAGCGGGTCCCTCAGCTCCCAGTCCTGCAGGTTCATCCCCAGAACCGTCTGGCTTACAGGTAGGTGCGTCACGCCGGCCCTGCGGCCATCTTCACATCGCCGCCTTCTCTGGGTTCTGTCTCCTCTTTTCAGTCTCTTATAAGGACACTTTCATTTTAGATTTAGGATCTGCCCTAATGCAGTATGACCTCATCTGGATCCTTAGGTAATCACATCCACAAAGACCCTTTTAACAAATAAGGTCACATTCTAAGGTTCTAGGGGGACATGAATTTTGAGGGGACAGTATTCAACCCGGAAGCTTTCTACTACTACATCTCCAGTCTGAGGCAGTTAGAATTCGGAGTCAAACTGCTGGCTCAGGGCTTTAACCAGGGCCTTAACCTCTGCCTGGACCCTCTCTCCTGTCCTCTCCCAGCCTCGCTAACTTACACTGGACCTCAGACCCCTGGAACTTCCTGAGAAACCTTGCCCGTCCGCATGCACCACCCCTCAAGCAGTCCCGTTCTGGAGTAACCTAGGCTTCCGTTGGAACATTCTTCCCATAATTAATGCCGTTTAAAATTGTACCAAATATATATTCATATTATATATTTTTATTATTTAATATATCAATATTTTGTTTGTGTTAAATATGTGCCTGATAGCTAACAAATTTTAGTATTATATATATTGCTATTTTATGTTATATATAATCTTATTTCAATAATATAATTCATAGAATTCATTATATAAACATAATTGACACATTAATTTTTTTTAACTAATTACAGGTTGACTTTGAAATTTATGAAGATAGGGATCAGCTGCCTTACTTGCTCACTGCTTTGTCAACCCTGAGCCAGTGCCTGCACTCAGTTTGTGAACCGTATTCTTTTTCTATCATCTCCTTAATTTTCAGAGGAAACCTGGTCTTTGGCACAAGGCGGAGTCCCTTCTGGGTCTGCTACTGAATGCCTCGCCAGAAAGGAACTCCCTTTTAGGCGGTGGGAGCTGAGGGAGTAGTGTGTTTTCTCTCTGAGGCCTCCACGGACGTCCAGGCTGGGGGAGGATCTGTGCTTGGAATCCCTGTTGTCTGAGGGATGTCCTGGCGTAGTCTTCAAGTCTGAGGCAGGGACTTTTAAATACAGCTTCTTGATTGATCCTGCTGGGATAGAAGCAAAGAAGGAAATCTGAAAATACACTTTTTTTATTTGTTCTTCCTCTCGGTTGCTTTTTTCCTTTTTTTCCTTCTGTCCCTCACCTCTGCCCCAGGGAGGGAGAGAATTGGCACATCTGGACCTTTAAAAACAGACGTTTTCTTAGGCCAGGTCTGTAGACTTTGATCTCACCTGCAGCCATGCGAAAGGCTGCATGAGAGGCCCCTTTGGATTTAGTGACATATTTACTTACACTTTTTGAAGATGTTTCCGATAAAACTGGACCTTATAAACTTTGTGCCTGATAATATAAAGAACCTCTTTTTCAGTTCTTTAAGAAACAGCAATACTGAAATTTTCCACAGATCTTCTTTGTCAAACCTAACTTTTCTTCCCTTTAAGTCATATCTGGGATTGTCAACTTGTGCTGAAAGCCAAAGTACTGGGAGGTGGCCCTTCCGAGAACAGGTGGTGCCAATAAGTAAATCCTTTGAGGAAGTTGGACAGGGAGGGTAAATAAATAAATCTCATCTTGATGTTCTCAGTGGGCCAGAAGAGCTAATTTTAAAAGACTGCAATAAGTCTCTTTAGGAGGAAATCTCTGAGGAGAACTCAGAATGCAAAGTATTACCAAGAGCAAAAACTCCCTAGTTATGGAGTACTGCCTGGGTCTTACCCCGAGCCCACATGGAACTCTTTAAGTATCTGGCAAATTGGGTGCCCTGACCCCTGACCCAGGATTGCTGCCATCCTCAAAACTCCAATCTGTGTGGAAGATGGATGCGCTCTGCTCCCAAACTTGGGAAGCTAGAACAAGTTCAGACGCCCCTTTATCTGTGAGAAACATTTGTGAGTCTAAGTGGAACAATACCCCAGTGGAAAACTCTTATGTGTTTGTTTTTTCTTCCCCCAGAGATTTGAGAAGGTACTCTGGTCAGTGCTTTTGTTTCTCCTCCCGTCCAGATCCTTCAAGATCACACTCTTCCTGGTGTGCAATTCAAGAAATAACTTTTTGGGGTGTTTATTTTCCCAAGCAGCCCATGGCTCTGGTTTGCTTTTGGATGTTTTCCATTTGCTCCAAGTAGGACGGTTCCAAGTCTAGTGTGTTCCGTCTGCCAGCTTTTTCCTGTTGAGAACACTTGGTAGCAGAGTGAGTTCCTAATATTCTGAAACATGCTTGTGACTCAAATACCCACTCCTGCTTGCACCTGGTACAAAAGCAGAGGCGCTGACTGGTCACGTGGGGAGTGTTTTCCCCTGGAGTTGAGATTGTGTGTCTGCAGAGAGCCTCTCTCAACATTTCAAAAATACCTTTATGTTGACTGTCTACTGTCATTCTAATATGTTGAAACATTTAATATTAAGACAACTGGGCTTTTGAAATTCCTGCCTGGAAAAAAAGAGAAAGAGGCCCTTTTAAAGGAGGCAGCTGAACCAAAAGGGAGGGTTGTCCTTCAAACATTTATGATAAATGGCGGAAAGGTAGGGCAGAGGGGAGTGGATGTTGGGAGAGGCAGTGTCTCTCCTCAGACACACGTGCATCTGATTTATTCATGGCAGTTGCTTGTATCAGTTGGAGCAGCCCACGTATTTTACAAAATATTCAGGGGCCAGCCTGTTTCACAGCTTGGTTGGGATGGGCAGCCTCCCAGACTCCACCCTGAGTCCTGGGTAATTCCAGGATCTCTGGGACCATCTTCAGGAATTTAGGTCAGGCCAAAGGGCTTGCAGTTGCTCTGGGAGTTGAGAGCCTGACCCTTGCCAGATGGACAGGGAAGCAAAACAAGAGGCCACGGTCGGTCTGTGTTTTGAAAGACACGTGTCTTTCTCTCAGGGAATACGGCCTGCAGTGCATAAGCCACCTCCGTCCTCCCCACCTGCCTCCATCCTTCTCAATGGAGTGACTTAGGTCCACAGACCCTCAAAATGCCTCTGTGCCTCAAAGGGCCAACAAGGGCTCCGTGTCCAAGGCACAGTTGCCTACATTTTCAGATCTTTAGTTTTGAAACCCGTTTCTGACTCTCTGCTAACTCTGTGACTCGATTTTTCCAGAGACTCCTTTTCCCTGGCTTGATAATTCTCGTTGCCCCATTCCAACCACAGAATCGGCTTTGACCTCTCCTCTTTATGAGTTCACCTTCCAGGGGTTCTATCCAGGACAATAGTCACAGACAAGTTTAACTGGGTGACCTTTGATTGCATGGCAAATTTTTGAAAGGGAAAGGTACCAACATTTATTGGCATTACCGGGTGCCAGGCGTGAAACCAGCCGGCTTAGTCCACCATCCCATTAATCCGCCCAACAACCCTGTGGGTCAGCGAGACTGAGGGCTTAGCCTCTGAGGTTGTGTCCTGCTGAAGTGCCCAAGTGGCAGTGCTGACACCTGAACCGAGCATAACCTTGCTCCAAATAGGTGATATCGGGGTGACTTTCGGCAAAGTGTTTTAGGGACTGAGTAGAGAGTCCGTATCCAAAGGAGCCCTTTGCGCTTGGTGTTCCCTGCTACCCACCAACAGATTTAGAGGAACTCTCTGTGAATTCCATTCACCCGACTTGACTTCTCAAAAATGTTCATCTGGCTGCTTCTGTACCCAGATTAGCTGAGTTCTGTCCATTCCCAACTGGCCTTTTTGGCTACTATTACTTCGCATCCTCTCTTTTTTGGGAAATGTTTTCTTATTCTTATTATATTGCCCTCTTTTACTTCGAGTTCTCCTGGCAGCAGATGCTGAATTAGCTAGCACTAAGAGTGCAGAGTATCTCTGGGGATAAGACCTGTGAAAGGAAAGGGAGGAAGGCGGGCTGTACACGGAGCCAGCACACCACACTGCTCACCTGGGAGTCGGGCAGTGCATCAGGCATGCTGGAGGGAAGCTCGCCCATCAGGGGACCTTCCTGCCGGGTGGGAAGGGCCAGATCCACTCTTCCTGTCTTGCTCACCATTAGCCAGGAACTGCCCCCAGGAGAGCATGACCATGACTTGAAAGTTGAGGTGGACTCTGATGAGGTTCCCGGCTGCAGGGGGTGAGCTAACACACTCCTCACCAGCAGGACAGCAAGTCTTTACATGAAGGGGCATCCTAGTGGTACTTCAGCCCAGGGATGTGCCTGCCCCTCTCTTACTCCAATTTCTGTGGGCCCATCACCACCTGCCAGCACATTATCCTCCACAAGAAGCCACAGGAACAATAAATATGGGTTCACCACCAGAAGGGGTGCACAGACTACCTGCAAGCAGGAAGGTTGGCTCAAGGTAGAGGGAGAGGTGTCCCATGCATAGCACAGCTTGACAAGTGCTGGTCTGCAGTTGGGGCACTACAGGGGGTTGCAGGGAGGGAGGAGGGGTGACCGGGCTCCAGGGTACACCAAGGGGAGAAGCCGGTGATGGAGGGTGTATCATTTGTTGTCCATTTTCTCTGGCCTTGGTTGGGCTGGGGGGTGGCCAGTTTGGTTCCTCTGATTCTAGGTAATGTGACCAGTAGTGTCTCTACTTTTCCAGAACTCTTGGGTACTGTCTTAAGCTCATTACTGAAAAATGGATTGGGGCAGTGGCCACTTCCACCCACACCCTGAGAAACCACTTCACCCTTCCCAAATATTAGCCTGCCTTCTGGGCCTGCCTGAAAATACCTTTTGTTTTTCCTAAGGGCCTTGGGTGTGGAACATATTTGGGGTGTTGGCATACAGCTACAGTGGAATCCCTTATGATGCTAATGTGGGGAGAGATCTCTCTTGGCCAATGGAGGTTGTAGCCCTTTTCCTTTATCCAAATAATTAATTGGATGGTGCTCTGCAGTGAATCCCAAGGTCATTGCCTGGGTTTGTTGGCAATCAGATGGAAATTTGAATCCAGTGTTACCCACGTCCAGCTGGTGGCCTTGGGCAAGTTAATCTCTCTAAGCCTCAATTTTATTATCTCTAAAAGATGGTTGACCTTGATAGGTTGTTTTAGATCAAAATTAGGTAGTGTGTGTGTGTGTGTGTGTGCGTGCATGCAGTTGCAGTTAACTCGGTACACAGCATATAGTACATATTGGTACCTATGCCCCTCATCTGTTATAATTCATAATCGTTTTTTGGAGCTTCCAAGAAAAACACACCATTAAAAGCAAGATTTACATTTTCATATCAATGTTTATGTTTGTGCATCCAATAATTTAAGGTTTCTTTAATGCTTCATGTGCAATTATTTTAAAAATCCCAGTAGATACATACAAATGTCTCTGCATTTTCCTTGTCCAAACATAACTAAGAACCGGGGGCTACAAAGATACTCAATGATGTCACAGTTAAAGCTGGTCAACAGATATTTGAAGAGTGCACTGACTGGAAGCCAGGATTTTACAATTGTTCTGTCCACATATGTAAGGACTTGGCTTATCTGTTTTTCTAGGCCAGAGTTCTGTTGATTTGGCGTTCTTGTAATTGAAGTCTTCCAAACCAAGAGGAGTCCTAGAGGATCATGCAGATGGATGAAAAACAGGGAAAATATCCAACAAATCCAGCTTCTAATGAGGACCCTTTGCGTGGAGAGAAAGATTGCAAAACTTAGAAGGTCGGGCTCCATGAACTTGCCCAGCACAACCATGCCTTCCAGAAAGCCTCTGAGAAGACAGAATAAGAAAACCAGATTTTAAAAAGTTTTCAGTACACTCTATAGAAGAGATTCAGGAGAACAGTGTCTGACATTAGCTGGAACACATTGTCGGAGGTAGTCATTTTGCAATTTAAGTATATTTTCTCTGCTGACTTAAAAACCGTAAAAGAAATTCGGAAAAGAAGCCCACTGTTTTGATGGAAGCTGTTTTGTCATAAGTGAAACCAGGCTTGGCGTGAGGTGGGGACGGGTCTGGCCAAGCCAACGGGATGGACCTTGGAAGGATTGAAGCAAGCTGGGGAAATTATTTCAAGATGGAGCTGGATCCACTTGAAAGGGGAGGGAACTGGAGGGCACAGACATTTCATCAGCATTTGGGTCAGTGTGTGAGAAGCATCATGTGCGTTCTGAGAGGCACAGACCCACAGGGGTTCCCCTGCCTTTAACATCACCTCTGCGGATGAGGAGGAGGGTGGCTGCCTTTTGAATGGCGTGGTGTGAGGGCTTGAGGATTACGAGCTGGTTGTGGACTCTCAGAGTTGGTTCGTTCAGGGGAAGAGGGACAGAAAGGGAAAAGGTGTGTCACTTACTCTCAAATCTGCTAGCAGCTTTCACCGTGGAGGAACTTGGGAGATAGGACAGAGACAAAACAGAACTCAGTCCCTGGGTCACCTTTGACACATTTTTCAGAGCTTGGTGGCCCTGAGACTAGAAGATAAATTGAACATAACTTCTAAGCTATGGTCTGGCTTCAGGTATCCTAGAGCATTGATTGTAGCCTCTTCTAAGGCAAGGCCAAAGGCGACACCGTATGTGGAGAAACCCAGGAGGTGCCATAGGAAATGCACTCGGCAGGGCTGGAGAGCAGGTATCAGGCAGGACTCAGTCATGGGGACTGGGCGGCTCTGGATTGTCTGTTTCTCAGGCCTGACCTAGCTTCAGTTTTCAGGGACACATCATAGCAAAGACCTATGCAGTGTGAAGCAAGTGTCTTTGGCTGGACAGGGAACAGGGCTTAGGGGAGATATGGAAGCTTCATTAGCACCAATCGAGGTGAAGGAAATACAGAAGAGACTTTGGGTCCAGTTGACTCTGGTAATCTGCCTGGACAAAAATAACATAGAGAAAATAAAAACTGAAACATACTTGATATGAATGCACAGTAACATGAATGTATTAGCATATAATACATATTATATACTATTACATGAGCATAGTGTTTAAAACCTTTGCTAGGTTTCTGCTAATGCATAAAGATTTCCTTTCAAAGCAGAATGGGTTTATGATGGTATTAGAACAGTGATCCCAAATGGGAAAGAATGTCTGCTCCACTTCAGTGCAGTCTTGGGAGGAGCTGTGGGGGTGGGAGAGGCTACCAGGGATATCCACAGCCTAACTTGGAAGGAGTGGTGGGCATTCACTGGAATAATTCTAGGGGGAAGGAGAGGGTGCGATGCCGGCAACACTGTGAGGACAAGCTCCTCAGGATAATTGAGTAAGACCCAAAGGAAGGTGAGGAAGGTGACATCAACAGGGCATGTTCGCACGAATCAAGATTTTGTAGGGGGTAAATGACAAGAGAAGAGGCAGAAGAAGGTTGCTTTTAAGAAGCAAGACACCAGAGACCACATGTTATATGGTTCCATTTATACAGCATGTCCAGGAAAAACAGCTCCATAGAGACAGGGAGTGGGGGCTGCATAGAAATGGGCATTAACTGTACATGGGTACAGGAGATCTTATTAGGTAATGAAATGCTCTAAAACTGATAACATAGTGATAAGTGCACAACTTGGTTAAATTTCCTAAAAATCTTTGACTTGTACATTTGAAATAGATGATTTTCATGATATGTAAAATATGCCTCAGTGACATCATTTAAAAAGAGTCTCTTTTTTTTAATAGAAGGAATCTTCTCATCAATCAGTCATTTTTTTTTTGTGGTGCGTAGTGCGTATTATGTGCCAGCCACTGTGCTAGTGTATGTGGATACAAAAATGAAGGTATTTACAAAGAGCACAAATAGGCAATTTTCAAAGAAATCAAATGACTATGAAGAATTTTTACCCTACCAGTCATTATTGATTTGCCAATTATGACTGAGGTAGCTTTTGACCATCAGACTGACAAGATTAGAAAGTGACAATATTCCAGAACAGATGGTTCCCTAAGACACTATTGCTGGGATTCTAAGTTGCTGCCCCCTTTCTAGAGGAAAGATTGGAATTACATATGAAACCCCTGAATGTGCTTTGGACCCAGCAAGAACTTTGGACCTGGAGAGTCCATCTAAAGGAATTTATCTTCAGGGGTCTTTAAAAATCATCAATACTCTGATTCTGGTACCTCCCAAATTGGCATCTCCAGACCAGTCTGCTGAGCCAAAATCCAGATTCAGTTGTCTATTTGCTCGTATACAACACCCAATCATCTCAAACTCAGTGTATCCAGAACTTAATTCCAGAATGGATCTATGCATTCAGAATAGGTCAGATAGACCCAAAAGGCTGCTCTATCAGCCTCAAGTGAGGACAGTTCCATCCTTCCAGTTGCTCAAGCCAAACACATAGACACCAGATCAGATTCAAAAGCAAAGACTGTTGACGCTACCTTCAAAACTGATCACTATTCTGGCCATTTCTTATCATCTCCACTGCTATTTTACACTGAGCCAGTTTATCGCTCACTGGAATTTCTGAAGATCTTTCTGGTTTCCCTCCTCTAGCCTTGCCTTACCACAGTTGTTCTCAACACAGAAACAAGGGGGTTGTTTTCAAACTAGTTCATATCCTATTACCCCTCACCTCTGAGCTCCACAGCTCCCCATTTTGCACAAAAGGCTTTCCAACAGCCTAAAAGGCCTTGTGTAACACTAGCCTCTGTTACTTCATCTTCTGTGACTCTCCTCCTCCCTCACTAGTCTTTGCCATTCCTCAAACACACCAGGCACGCTTCCAGTTTACCACTTTTTGCACTGGCTCTTCCCTCTGGAATGCTCTTCTCCCAGGCAGCTGCTTGGCCAACTCTTTCATCTTTTCAAGCCTTTGCTGCTCAGTGTATTCTTCCCAATGGGCTCCCTGAGCCCCAGCATTTACCATTTTAACCTGGCTCTTCCAACTCCTGACATGCTTGATCCTCTGTATCCTGTTCAATGTTTTCCATTTTCCATAGCACATCTCACCTTCTAAAATACAGTACAGTTGGATGCTTATTTTAACAGGTCTGTTGTTTATTGCCTGCCTCTCCTTGCTAAACTGTAAACTCCACAAAGACAAGAATCTTTTTATTTACTGCTGCATACCCAGATGCCTAAAAAAATGTACACACCTTAATTTAAAAATACTCCATTGCTAAAATATGCTGTGCTTTCAACAAGTCCTGAAGGGATGAGGGAGGGTGAGGAGGATAAAGGGGGACAAAAATTCACAATCACAATATAAGTTGGTCACAGGGATGGTAGTATAGCATGGAGAATACAGCCAATGATTCTGTAACATCTTCCTGTGTTGACAGATAGTAACTGCACTAGTGGGGATGAGGATTTAATAATACGGGTAACTGTTGAACCACTGTGTTGTATACTTGAAACCAATATAAGATTGTATATCAATGAATACTTCAATTGAAAAAAATTAGAGTTAATCTTCTCAAACCCTGCCACTGTTTTATCAACTGAGTTTATGCAATATTCTAAATCCTTTGTTGTCATTTCAACAATCTTCACAGCATCTTCACCAGGAGTAGTTTCCATCTCAAGAAATCATTTTCTTTGCTCATTCCTAAGAAGCAACTCCTCATCTGTTCAAATTTTAGCATGAGATTGCAGCAACTCAGTCACCTTTTCAGGTTCTACTTCTAATCCTAATCTTCTGTTTCTACCACACCCAGTTGTTTCCTCTGCTGAAGTCTTAAGCCCCTCAAAGTCATCCATGAGAATTGCAATCAACTGCTTCCAAACTACTGTTCATGTTGATATTTTGACCACTGCCTATGAATCGTGAGTGGTCTTATTGGCATCTAGAATGGTGAATCCTTTCTAGAAGGTTTTCAGTTTACTTTGCCCAGATCCATCAGAGGAATCACTATCTCTGGCAGCTAAAGCATTATGAAATGTATTTGTTCAATAATAAGACTTGGAAGTAGATATTACTCCTTGAACCATGGACTGCAGAGTAGATATTGTGTCAGCAGGCGTGAAAACAACATTAATCTTATACACCTCCATCAGAGCTCTTGGGTGACCAGGTGCATTGTCAATGGGCAGCCATATTTCGAAAGGAATCTTTTTCTGAACAGAAGGTCTCAACAGCGGAATTAAAGTATTCAGTAAACCATGTTGTAAACAGATGTGCTGTCATCCTGGCTTTGTTGTTCCATTTATAAAACACAGGCAGAGGAGATTTAGCATCATTCTTAAGGGCCTAGGATTTTTGGTCAGAGAGCATTGGCTTCAGCTTAAAGTCACCAGCTGCACTAGCCCCTAATAAGAGTGTCAGCCTACCCTTTGAAGCTTTGAAGGCAGGCATTGGCTTCTCCTTTCTAACTATAAAATAAATGGCATCTTCTTCCAATAGAAGGCTGTTTTGTCTACAATGAAAATATGTTGTTTATTGCAGCCACCTTCATTAATGATCTTAGCTAGACCTTCTGGATTACTTGCTTCATCTTCTGTATTAGCACCTGCTGCTTCCCCTGCACTTTTATGTTATGAGATGGCTTCAGTCCTTAAACCTCATGAACCAACCTCTGCTAGCTTCAGACTTTTCTTCTTCAGCTTTCTCAGACTTCATAGAATTGGAGTTAGGGCCTTGCTCTGGGTTAGGCTTTGACTTAAGGGAATGAGCGGCTGGTTTGATCTTCTATCCAGACCACTAAAATTTTCTCTATATCAGCAATAAGGCTGTTTTGTTTTCTCATCATTAGCGTGTTACTGGAGGAGCACTTTTAGTTGCCTTCAAGATCTTTTCCTTTGCATTCACAACTTGGCTAACTGGTGCAGGAGGCCAAGCTTTTGGCCTATCTTGATTTTGTGATGCCTTCCTCTCTAAGCTTAATCATTTCTAGCTTTTTGATTTAAAGTGAGAGTCATGTGACTCTTCCCTTTGCTTGATCACTTAGAGGCCATTGTAGTGTTATTAACTGGCCTAATTTCAGTATTGTCTCAGGGAATAGGGAGGCCCAGAGGTGAGATGGGGAATGGCTGGTAGGTAGAGCAGTTAGAACACACATAACATCAGTTAAGGTTAATGCTTTATGTGGGCATGGTTCACGCTGCCCCAAAATAATTAGAATAGTAACATCAAAGATCACTGATCACAGATCACCATAACAAATATAATAATGATGAAAAAGTTTAAAATATTGCAAGAATTACCAAAATGTGACACAGACATGGAATGAGCAAATGCTGTTGGAAAATGACATTGTTAGATTTGCTTTGCTAGTCACAGAGTTGCCACAAACCTTTGTTAACTTTAAAAATAAAACTGTGAGTTATTTTACCAGCAAAAACTGGTTTATTCAGGAATATCAGAGAATTGCAATTCAGGATGAGCAAGCTTTGGCAAAGCCATAGGCAAGGTCCAGAGAACAAAAGAGAACACTCCTCTTTTACATAGCAAAGGGCTGAGTTGGCTGGGCTGTTCTGGGGAGGCAGAAGGTGGAAACCTTTCTTCCTCCTCCTGGGGAGTAAAGTAACTGAAACAGTACAACTTAGAAGGCACCCGTTTCTTCTGGTGGGGGGTCTCTGATGTAAAGGAGGCAAGAGCTTCCCCTGCTGGCCTCCCAACGGTGTGTCAGTGAGGTTTCCTTTTGTTCATTTTCACACCTTAAATTTGTAAAAAAAAAAAAAAAACCCACACATCTGCAAAGTGCAATACAGTGAAGCACAGTAAAATAAGGTATGCCTGTAAACAGAACAAGAACAGCATTATGTTGTTACTGGAGAAGAGTTCACCGCCTGTGGCACCGTATGTCAGGCATGGGACACCACCTTTTACAAAAGGAAAAGGTTTTGTTGTGAGGCCAACCAGCAAGGAGACAGGAGGCAAAACTCAAATGTTCTTCTCAAATTCAGTGGGAGAGCAGAATTTATGCAAAAGGTTTAGGCATATTTAGTTGAGTTTGCACATATTTTTAAAACCTGGTGAAATTGACAGGAAATAAATAACTAAGCGTTGGGGTAAGACGTTTCTCCTGCACCTGCTTGGAATGTTGTGGGAAGTCCTATGTTCTAAAAATGGTGGCTAACCCCTGCCCAGAGGTGGAGATTTTAGTATGGTGAGGAGGAAAGGTCACTGAGGACATCTGGAACTGCTTCTGCACATGCCTTCCAGGCCAGTTTAGGCTGGTTCCAGGCACAGCTGCAACGTCTCACAGCTCTCTGAATTCCTATTGGCTCTGGAAAATAAGCTTGACACATTTTGTTTTTACTCTTGGTTCCCTCAGCCTGTGGGTTCAGCCCAAGTTCTGCTCTAATTAATCCTGTGGGGTACAGTTTCAGTATTACAAGAAAAAGTGAAATGACTTCCCATGTACACTGTCAGAGCCCATCAATTCCCTCATTAGGTGACGTTGAGTTGCTCATGTCCAGCAAAATCTGACTTCAAGCACTCTGTTTGCCCCCCAGGGAAAATGTGACCAACATCATCAGGATGAGTTAGTAAAGCTGTGTAGCTGGAATTCTGACTTACTTCTGTATAGAATGCAGGTTGACCTCATACAGTTAGAATAAACCCTGATTCACTCAAAATAATCTAATAAAGAAATACAGTCACTGAAAATTGAAGGCTAGAGGTTCTCTTTTAAGGGCCAGTATCTCTACAATATGTTTTATGAGGTTATGGCTCATTATTGATCAGGCATTTTCTACTTAATTCAGCATCTAAATTCCTATTTCCAAGAGGTGCATGAGTGTTTTAAAAAAAACTTTTATTGATTCATGCAGAAATTAGGTACATGAAAACCATTGAGGAAAACTGAAACTTCACATAAACTTATTACTAGATTATTGAAAGGGCCATACTTCTGTTTCCTTCTATTAAGCTGTATTGGAGTTGAAAATGTGTAGTGCATCCTAGCATAGAGGTACTTTGCTATGAGGGCTGTGAATTTAAATCAGTCTTGATGGTTTGAGATGTGAATTTTTAAGATAAATATGAAACAGTGATACCTTTTTGCATGGAAATCAAAATACTTTTTTTCATTCATCATATGATCTGGCTGCTTCTTATCCACTATTTTTCTGCAGTGTCCCCCCACTCTTCCTTTGACATCCAGAATCTCTTAGCAAGAAACAGAGAACCAGCTCTGTTTCAGCACAGAACGGGTATTGTAGCCAATGGTTGCAGGAAAGGAAATAAAAGCAGGGCAAGAGCAGAAGGGTACTGATGGACACAAATGTAGCTGCTGCCTTCCAGACTGACACAGTGGATTTAATCAGAGTCTATACAATTAAAGGTTTGGGCACCCACCTTCGTTGTTACTCCTCTTAGTATAGTCTTCCCTCTGTTTGATTCTGCCTTAAAGATTCACTATTAGTTTGATTTAAGATGTATATATATTTTGATTTCTTAGTCATTAGTGTCAAGAAGTATATATCACTGAGCTCCTTTTATAAATCTGGAACAAGACCAATTATAAACTGAGTTATTCTGTGTATTATCCTGCTATGTGTCAAGAACTATGATTGTATTTTACTAGGAAGCTGACAAGTTAGTCTGCCACTTGGTTTCATGGATGTCAGCAGAAGACATGAGACTCCTGGGTCAGAGATGGAAGATAGTTTATTATTCATAGAAATAGCAGTAGCCAGAGTATCAGGGCAACATGGACCTCTGCTCTGGTGAATAGATGGATAAGATTAAGGTTTCACTGCTAAACTGCATGGTGATAGCAAGTTTTGGCAACTGGTAATTTGGATGGGGTTTGAATAGCTAACATTGTATCATAGCAGAAACAAATTCTCAAATATTTACCCTGATTCCTCCCCTTCAACTTGAGATTATTTCCCAATCCAAATTCTTTGATAAAAAATAATTAAATACCCACATTTTAGCAACTTTTTCTGAACACATCTCCTCGGGCAAGGGAAACAAAATAAAAAATGAACAAATAGGACTACATCATGCTAAAAAGCTTCTGCACAGCAAAGGACACCATCAGCAGAACAAAAAGACATGCTACAGTATGGGAGAATATATTTATAAATGACATATCCGACAAGGGGTTAACATGCAAAATGTATAAAGAACTCACACGCCTCAACACCCAAAAAGCAAATAACCCTATAAAAAAGTTGGTGGAAGATATGAAGAGACAGTTCTCCAAAGAAGAAATTCAGATGGCCAACAGGCACATGAAAAGATGCTCCACATCACTAATTATCAGGGAAATGCAAATTAAAACCACAATGAGATATCACCTCACACCAGTGAGGATGGCCAACATCCAAAAGATAAACAACAAATGTTGGCGAGGATGTGGAGAAAGGGGAACCCTCCTACACTGCTAGTGGGAATGTAAATTAGTACAACCATTGTGGAAAGCAGTATGGAGGTTCCTCAAAAAACTAAAAATAGGAATACCATTTTACCCAGGAATTCCACTCCTAGGAATTTTCCCTAAGACTGCAGGATCCTAGTTTCAAAAAGACATATGCACCCCCTATGTATATCGCAGCACTATTTACAATAGCCAAGAAATGGAAGCAACCTAAGTGTCCATCAGTAGATGAATGGATAAAGAAGAGGTGGTACATATACACAATGGAATATTTTTCAGCCATAAGAAGAGAACAAATCCTACCATTTGCAACAACATGGATGGGGCTAGGGGGTATTATGCTCAGTGAAATAAGCCGGGTGGAGAAAGACAAATGATTTACCTCATCTGTGGAGCATAAGAACAAAGCAAAAACTGAAGGAACAAAACAGCAGCAGACTCACAGAACCCAAGAATGGACTAACAGTTACCAAAGGGAAAGGGACTGGGGAGGGTGGGTGGGAAGGGAGGGATAAGAGGAAAAAGGGGCATTACAATTAGCACACATAACGTAGGGGGGCATGGGGAAGCCAGTATAGCACAGAGAAGACAAGTAGTGATTCTGTAGCATCTTACTACGCTGATGGACAGTGACTGTAATGTCGTATGTGGTGGGGACTTGATAATGGGGGGAATCTAGTAACCACAGTGTTGCTCATGTGGTTGTGTATTAATGATACCAAAATAAAATTTTAATTTTTTTAAATTTAAAATAATAATTAAATACCCATTTTATAATAAAGAGAACATATTCTTTTATTGATACCCTTGACTCTGGACTCCAGATAAAGGGGGAGAAAAAAGAGATGCTGAGCCCTCAGCCATTTATGCCAAATAGAGGAGGTGAGAAATGGGAAAAATGGGCTTCATTGGTTAATCCCCTCACCCAGCAGCTGAAATACAGTGTTGCAGCCATTTCTGCTCTAAGCCTAGACTCCAGTCTACTTTCAAAGTCTCATTGGTGCCTGAGCCCCATCTTCCTTCATCTCACAGGGGCTAACTTTGTACCTCACTGTGCTAGCAAAGAAGTAGATCGGTTGATTTTTCAGAAAGGCCTTATGAGCATACCAAGGGCTATCAGTCACTCTTATCGGCACAATACTCAGCCAAACAGTTCTTCTTCAGAGTTCCCCAAAGAAAGTTTGTCTCTTTCTAGAGGGTTATGGGATCTAGGAGAAGTGTGCCCCAAATTCAAGGTAGCTGAGAGGCACCACCTGAGAGAAAGCGCCCCTGGCGAACCTTATTATGAAATGTTTATGAAACTCCAGGAAATGTTTATCATCTTTCCATCCCCTCTATGGAGCTGTCCAAACTTGTCTCTCTGTTTCCCAGCCAAGACTTCACTGGAAAATTAATCTATATATATTTAACACTTCATCTCAAACCATTGTTCTCTGGGAACCTACAGATTTACAACGTCAGACAACCCTCTGGAATAATTAGGCTTAACAGGTTTTCAAAAGACCACAAACAGCTTTTTACCCTCCCATTACTTCTTAGGCAAGAGGAAATCATGCAGAACAATTCGTTTGTCCTGTGTGTAAGACAGAGTGGCTATTAGCAGCTAGTCCCCTTTTGTAAAACTCAGACCCTGTTGTAATAATTCACTATAAACATCTTGCAGTCAGTGTTTATTCTCCTATTGTCTATACTGGAGATTTGACTTGCTCTGGAGGAGTAAAAATGTCTGCTTTGCTGAAACGTCTGAGTTCCAGAATTCTTTGATGTGTTTGCCGAGTTATATGATGTTTTCATGGCATTGCAGTACAGGCCAGTGGCAGTGGTGGCGATCCAGCTTACTTGGAATTACACATACAGTTACACCCATGGTCCAGCTTGGCAGCACCCCTCTGTGGAGTCACACTGCATGCCAGGCATCACTAATCAATGTCTGAATGCCCAGGATGATTTTCAGAGGCGCCTGGAGACTGCTCCTTCCGAGGGCTTTGGCGAAATGGCCTAGAATATCAAAATTACACAGTTTCCTCAGCCTTCTTTTGATAGCATCAGGGCATGGATAAATAATGTGTCTTTGGCCTTCCAGCACCCCCCTGTCTTTGCCCCTCTCTAACCTCCTGCCTCCCTGTCTTTCTTGTTCTTCAAACTCCAAGCAGCTTTATCCCTTCAGCTTTTCCAAGCCAACCTCACCTGGCACCCCTTCCCCGACCTCCCACCCCTGGAGAGCCCAGACTCCAGAATTATGACAGAGCATCAAGAAACATAAGTACTCAAACCTGTCTTTAGGATAAACACTTTTGAGGAAAAGAAGGAAGAAGGAATTTAGTCAGAAAAGATGCTCACAAAGGCCAAGTGAAATGAAGAACCATGACACATTTCAGAGAGAGTTCTAGGCTAGAATCTGGAACCTCATTTCTGGTTCAGGCCTTGTATGCTTGTCTTTTATCTTAAGGCCATCCAGGGACGGTCAAAATCAAATTTTTCATTGAATTGAATTCATGATTTTACATGCCAGAGGACATCTTCAAATTTTTTATAAGAAACCAAAAGATAATTATACAGTAGAGAAGCTTCTAAAAGGCTGATTTTACCTGTTGTTAGTGAAGGGAGACCTTCTCTTCTTCTGTCTTGTGATTGTATGCCATTTCTTCTTTCTCATGTGTTGACTCTGAAGTTTAAGATTCTAATGGTGGATAAGAATCCTGCTGCACAGAAAAAGGGCTTTGGAAGTATGAATTAGCCTGGAAGGTGCTGGAAAAGTTAGACAAGTCATTTCAACACAGATGGATAGGGAATGTGAAGGCATATGTTTAAGGTAATTCCAAAGAACTATAATAAAACTACCCCCTGCCTAAAAGTCTATTTCTCACTAGTGTGCTATGGGGTACATAGTTCTTTCATTAATACTTCATCTTCAGGATGACCTTAGAAAATTCAGCAACCAGGAAGGAATAAAATAACCTGTCATATGGTTCCCTGAAGGCGTCAGTCTTATGTATTGCTAGGGAGCCAGGAGAGGACAAGGAGATGGTGCCAACCTAAAGATAAAACCCTCTTGCTTTGTAATTTTGCCGAGTATGAACCCTGCAGAAAGAATAAAATACTCTCAGTCGTGAACCTCCAAAAGTCTTGGAGCCTCCGTGAGAATAGAGATAGTCAAGATCATGCACTGCAAATGAATAGGCCACCTGTTGATACTGAAAAGAGGGTTTCTGCCCTAGACCCATCAAGTTGTTCAGAGTTGTAGTATAAAAGGTAGAGTCCCAAAAGCAGTTTTAAGGGAATCACCTCTCCAGGTGACATCATTTTCAGACCAATGGCAACTGTCCTGGAGGCCTAGGATGACTTGGAATAAAAGGAATGTTTCTGTTTTTCTAGGGTTATATTTTATCCATGGCAGTGGATCAGAACTGTTGGAATGGTTTGTTCCTTTAATCCCTAGAACTCGTCCCAGGAAACAGGCATTCACAATTACTAGATTGTGAAAGCAACTTAGAAATGACCCTTCTAACACCCTTACCTTACAGATAAGGAAACTAAAGCATGGGGTGGGAGTGATTTACGAAGCAGAATTGCACACTGGCCATCTCATGGGTTTGGGGAGCAGACAGGCCTGGATCTGTGTGCACTTGGACAAGTTAGTGAATATTTCTGAGACTCAATGTCTTCTGTAAAGTTCTTAAAAAACTCAAAGAAGGAACTCAAAACTTGGCCAGTATTTTTCTATTTGCTATTTTTAAAAATTGAGACATAATTCACATAATATAAAATTCACCACTTTAAAGCATACAGTTCAGTGAGTACATTCACATGGTGCATCACCATCGCCACTAATTCTAGTACATTGTCATCAACCCCCCCAAACCTGTTAGCAGTCAGTTCCAATTCTCCCCTCACCCCGGCTCCTGGCAACCACTAATCCACTTTGTGTCTCTACAGACACGTCCTGTAAGTGGAAGGGTACATGGCCTTCTGTGGTCTGGCATCTTTCACCTGCATAATGTTTTCAAGCTTCACCCAAGTTGTAGCGTATACTTCACTCCTTTTTATTGCTGAGTAATAAACCATTATATGGATGCATCACCTTTTTTCTATCCATTCATCAGTTGATGGAAACTTGGTATAATTACCATTGTTTTACACAATCAGGCCAAAACCAAAATGAGGACTTGTGTGTCTCTGAACCCTGTCCTGTTTTTACTACCCCATCCTGTTTTTTGTAACCTCTGGCATATGTTTTATAGTAATAGTGTTGGTTTGCTCAAAGAAACCCTTGCAGCCTGGTTAACTACTCTGAGGATTTTATGCCTTTACAAGAATTTTTCCCTTATGGAAAGAAAAAAAAAACACATTTCAAGGAAATGGAATCTCAACGCCATAGAAGAATTACGCAGAAGTAGACTTATAGACACTGAGAAGTAACTGGTGGTTACCATTGCATGGGGGAGGTTAGGGGAGGTAGGTGGAGAAGGAGAGGGGGATAAAGGGGCACAAAAATTCTCAATCAATAATAGAAGTTGGTCATGGGAATGGAAGTACAGCATGGAGAATATAGCCAATGATTCTGTAACATCTCTCTCTGTTGACAGATAGTAACTACACTAGTTGGGGTAAGGATTTAATAATGTGGGTAACTGTTGAACCACTGTGTTGTATACTTGAAACCAATACGATTGTGTATTGATGATTACAATTTTTAAAAAAAAATTATGCAGAGGACCAGGTTTAATTTTCATTTTCTAGACTCCAGTGGACTGGTCTTAATGCCTTTTCATCCCGCTGTATTTCACAGAACAACCTGAGGTCTGTATGGCAGTATCTATCTGGTTTTTTATGTCTCAGTTCATTACTAGGGTTTATAGCCCAGGATCAGAGAAAGTATTTATTAACTTTGACTGATGTTTGAGGACCCTTCTCTCTTGTTTATTTTATACCATGGCAAAAATTCAGAACTTTTCTCTTCTTCAGTGAGACAGTCACTGTCACCGCATTAACCTGGCCAGTGGGTGTGGGTAATGGATGCCTTTGGTGCAGAACTTAGTACATTTCAAACAGAGCCAGTCACCTCTCCTTGTGACCTGGCCCCCTTCCCACAGACAGACTACCTAACTCTCAGGTCTGATTGTCAAGCCTTGGGAAAGCAGCTAGCTTGGTATATTCTTGGGAAAGTTGTTTTCCATTCATTGAAGACGTAGGTGACATAGACCCAGGCCTTCTCTTTGTGGGCACATGAAGACCAGAAGCAGTTCCAACTCATTAAGGATTTGGTTGTTGACACTCTGCTTGGGATTGGGTGATGTGTAGAATGTGGTAAGATTCCAGTGGTGAAGGCATTTCCCTGGGTTCCTCTAGGGTTTGTGCTTCCTTGTCTTGGGTGGCATGAGTGGAGGGTCCAGCCCAGCCTGGTTTCTTGACTTTGAGCAAGTGTTTTGTTTGCTAACGTTCGAATGATCCGGTCCTAAACACCGCTAATTACTCATCTCACTTGATGTTCTGTTTTCTTCTTATTCTTTAATATCTAGAGTAGTTATTGTATGTCAGGCTTCACATGCATTATCTCTTTTATATTATTTCCTGCTTCTAAGTGTTTGGCAGACTTCAAATACATGAGAAATGACTGCGCCTGGCCCTTGTCTGCTCCAAGCTAAACATTCTTCTTTCCCCGGCTATTCTTGGTCGACACAGTTTCCCAGCAGCCCCCTTCATCCTGGCCTCCCTGTGTCTGTGTGTTTTCCACTTTGTTGTTGTTCCTCTTAATGTGATGTCCAGATGGAAATGATGCTCCACATTTGCTGTGAACAGCCCAGACTAGAACCATTACCAAGAAATGAACCTGATACTCATTTAACGCAGCATACACCTGCCAAGCCTCATTTACCAGTTGCACCTTAATATCAGCCAACCCCTTTTTCCTTTTACTGCTGGGATGCAGAGGTTCTTGCAAAGTTGATGTTTTGACCCTGAGAGCAGAACTTTATATTTCCTCCAGTCTTTTTTAACCCATTCTTTACCCTGGGGGCTGGCAGTGTTATTTTATCAGAACAATATGAATGGGAGGCTAGCATAATTGTGGCACAAGAAATTGTTAAAGGAATGGAGAATACATTTTTTAATGATATGTTAGGATTGGTTCTGTGAATTGAAAAATCCTTCTCTGACCACCTACCCTAGAGCTCTTTCATTAGTAATTTCTAGTTCATGGGTTTTGGGTTTTTTTAATTTGTTTAGGGGTTATTTTTAGCATCAACAATTACATAGATTAAAAGAATGGATTGAGTGTTAAGCCTCTTCAGGGAGCTTAGTTTCTCAGTCACTTGGCCAGGCAGTTAATCACATGGGTCCTGTGTGGGCTCTTGAGCCTATCAACCTGCTGCATTGTTCTGGAAGGATGTTTCTAGAGTTTTAACTGGCACCTCTCTTTGTTGCAGTTACCTGGCCGAGCAGTGCTGGAATGGCGGCTTTATCTACCTGATCATGCTGCGTCGCTTCAAGCACAAAGTCCACACTCCTTATAATGGCAACGCTAACAGCAGCTCTGAACCTCCAGGAGAGACACCTACCCTGGAGTTGGGGGACCGAGCTGTGAAAAAAGGGAAAAGAGCAAGAAAGTTTGGGGTGATTTCCAAGCCTTCTACCCACAAGGCCCCTGAGGAATCCAAGAGCAGTACTGGGTGTGAGCTGGACAGCGACCCCATCTCAGAGCCGGACAACGGCCCAGACCCTGAAATTGGAAACGGTCACACTTTTGAGCTAGAAGATGGCCCAGATTCTCTCAAGGAGGTGGCTGGATGCCATCTAGACAGGTCAGAGGCAGACAGAGGGACAGAGCCTAGTATCCCAAAGACAGATGCGCCTCTGCCCACAAGCAATGACAAAGGCTGCTTCTCAAAATCTGGGAAGACAGACTTCCAGTCAAGTGACTGCCTGGCACGGGTAAGGTTTGGTTTGATTATAGAACATGAGTTCTAAAAGAAATATTGTTGAAGTTTCTTTTAAAGTTTAGAAACTATTTCTGAGATGACCTTGCATTTAGAAGCCAACACATTTATTAAGATAAATGATCAGAGGACATAATAACAACAAAAATCCAAGTCATTTTATCCTACTTAAATAAAGAGCTAGTTGAATGATCATAAGTGGAAAATTCAAGCCTTCTGTGGTGTAATTTGAATCATATGAGGCCCAGATAAAGTACTTGAACTGCAACATTATTTATCACAACTGTCATCAGTGGAATTGCTACTGCAAGGCCAAGAATTCCTGGTGGCAGTTGATAACATAACCATCCAAGCCTCAGTATTACACAGGAAGGAAATCCAACATGCAGGGAAGCATCTGCTTTTATTTTTAACACTTCAAAACCAGTGACATTTTCATGGGCTCGTGTTATTACATTGCTGAATTCCAGTGAAGTTTGGAAACTTCACAGAAATCTCTGATACTATGGTATCCAGCTGTGATGGTCAGGGTTGGGCTTACCTAAAGGCAAAGCAGATGTGGTATATTCTGAACGGTAATGGGTACGCTTCTAGCCTCAAATTGTCTCCTCCATTATAACCAGCATTTCTCTCATGACATTACATTTCTTTAGGGTAAATCTGTTCCTGCCACGAATCCTCTTGGCAAGTATTTTATGGGTTCCTAATGAAGCAGTAACTTCCTACATGGTGTCTGATTAGTTTCTTCTCTGACTCCTTCTAGGAGACAATCCCTAGGGATGAAAGAGAAAGTTGGAAAGGTAGAAAATGGGCACAGAGACAGTATCAAGCTCAGCTTTGCATGGTGCTGGAATGGTACCCTGGGAGTAAAAGTAATTTCTAGTCAGGCTATTTCATGCATATTTCTGCAATTGTAGCCAATCTGCACAATGGGTTGAGAAGAATCAAACTAACCCCTCTCTCAAGGGACCATATGCCTTCATTTGAGGATTTGGGTGATTTTCATAAGACCTTGCACAGAGGAGGCATTATTTGTAGATGGAATGTGTAAACAAATGAGAAGAAAAAAATGTCTTCCTATCAATTTTATGGTCTCCCCCCAATAAAGAAATAAGGGTAATAAAAAGATTATAATGTATACTCTGCCTCCCCCAAATTAAGGGCAACAAAAAGATTATAAGGTGTTCCTTATCAATGAATACTATTATCTTGATGTTTTCCCCTAATGATTAGATTTGGAATATTCAGAAAGCCTAAGGAGAAAATAATAGGTTAGGTAGCTTGGGCTCCCTTAGTCATTTTGAAGGTTTAAGATACCAAAGGTTGAATCTCATACAGTCCAAAGAACAGGTTTTCATTTGGCTTAGGATAATAATATAATGGTAATAATTTGGGATGATTTGAAAAAAAAAAGACACCAAACTTTTAAGAGTACCATCCTCTCCTCATCTTAATTAAAGGCGATTACATAAAATTGGATTTCTGGATTAGACTACCTGAAGACTACACATATTAGAGTTCCTTGGCCTGATTTTTACATGCAAGGTCAAACATCCTAGAAGATATAAGTGAAACAATGAAAAAACAAACTTTGTGTTAGATGCTATAGATGCATTTACCCAGGATTGATAGAACTGAAGCTTTCCCCCACATCCAGGTGGCATCCAAATTGGAAGGAGTAGACTGTCACAGGAGGTTGCTTAGTTTCTTGGGCTCCAGGATGAGCCCAAGGTCATGCTAAAATGTCATTTCCAGGAAAACAAAAAATTAGCTATTTACCTCTTAAGCCTTTGGGGGGAAAATTCGATTCCATTTGAATAGTAAGAGATTAAACCTGTCAGCGTTGTTCCATTTCTGCTTTATTAATGATTTAACATATCTACAAAGACACAGTAAATTACAGAAAAGTCTTAAAATGATCATTCAGACCGTTTTTATTTGTTAGGTACTTTTTCACAGACAGTAATTCGTTATATGAAAATAAATCCTTAGTCTTTGTTTTTATATCCTGTTCTCCCTTAACAGAGCTATAGGAAACATATTTCCTCTAACACATATCTTCTTAAAAAACATTTTTTCTGTAAAATATTAACATAGTGATGCATTTGCAGCCAGATTAAATTTTTTAAACACAAAAGCTGCTGGGCCCATCATCTAAAACCCAAGAATCTCATAGATAAGCAGTTTTGGAAATGAATTCAGAGTTCCTTACTCCTGTCTAGTAAAGATCATCACCCAGCCAAAGTGACAGTTCTCGCAATCCTGTTTACTGTAATGTGTATTTTTGTAATGCTGCACAGTAAAAATAAATACAACCAAAGTTAGTTACATTAACAAAGAACAAAAACCCTACCATTTCACAGCCAGGCAAGTTTTCTCCCAGCTGGCACATTTGTCTGTGGATCCATTTGTGATCTTAACTAGTACTTGTCATGTGCCCTGCCTGGTACCAGACCTCTTCAGCAGAGACCTCTGGAAGGCTACCCTAGGAAGGGATGGTTTCAGCTCTCGGCAGCTAGATTTAATACGGACGATGGCACAACTAAGGCTGATAATGTCTGCATCTTCCTATCCTCCTTTGCGCACCGCTGAACTCCTTTCAGGTGGTCAAGAAGTTCTGAGGCAAGGAAACTTGCAATGATTTCTTTGAACTCTCCCCTTGTAGTTCCTACTTTCAACTCTAGGAAAAAAATTTTGTCGCTGGATAAAAATAAAAAAGAAAATCTGTTTCTTGACTAGTATAGTTGGGGGCTATACTACAAATTGATTATTTCTACCTCCTGTGAGGGCATTTTTAGTAGATACAGGTTTGGTTTTGTTTTGCTGTTAACTAGCTGAGTGTGTATTGGGTAGGGGCGTGGAGTGGGCGTGTGACTGGTCTTCATGAAAACTGTCTTCAGCTCTTCTGTCAGAGAATCTGTGAGTCCATTCTGCTTTCCCCATGATTGTACTTTTGCATGTTTCTTGTCACAGGTCATTTAAAAGCATTTAAAAATTAGAAAGAACTGTAACTAGTATTGTCTTACCTTTTGTGAACCGTATCTGATAGGTTCTGTTTAACAAAAGGATGGTAGGGCTGGGGGAAATGATGGTGTACCTAGTAATAAGGATGAATAGGTTTTTACTAATTTGGACTGAAATCAAATGGGTTTTCTTATTTCTGGACTCTAATAATGGTCCCTGTTGCTCTTAGGAAAAAATTCCATGGCTTTTCCGTACTGGGAGAGGAAGGAAGATTGTCCCATATTTTCAGGACCCCGGGAGTCCTGTTATATCTTCTCTGGAAGAAACAAGTTAAGCCACCACACTGCTCTAGTTTCTCACCTGTGCCGTGAGGCCCAGGGAAGCAGCCCCAGGGCTGACCCACACTGGGGTGGGATGCCCAGCCAGCCAGGGCAACAGCTAGTCAGCACATCTCTGAATTTGTTCCCTCTGGGGCTATGCACCAGGCCATGGGGTTCACGTACTGCAAATGGTAAAGTTTCCGTCTTGGTGGTAGCACTGATTCTCAAGGATGGCTTTTTGCAAGCAGTGGAGCTGTGAGAGACTTTGAAGGCCAGGGAAACCATTTCTGAATGGGGGAGAGAGAGAAAGGGGTATTCCAGAGATCAGAGGCAGCAGACCCCAAACCGCCGTGTTCAAAGGGAAACATTTGGGTAATAGAGTAATCATTGACAAGTTCATGAACTACTGTGGTGAGCCAGTGACTTCTGAGGCTACATTGGGCCAAACAGCCGTCACTTGTCTGTGGTCAGTGGCTGAAGGAGACAGTCGGCACCACTGCGTGCTGCCGGGGCGGCGGAGCCCCACGAAGCAGCGCTGGGCCAGGAAAAGCAGAGGGTCCAGCAGGTCTCTGTCTGCTAATGATTTCCCCAGACATTCCTGTTGCTGCACATCAGTAACTGTTCAACATCTGGCCTTTTTACTATTGCATAAAGTTTCATTTAGCTTCTGACAGTATGTATTTCAGATTTTCCAAACGCTTCACATTCTTTATCTTTTGCAAGCAGCTTGAATGGGCAAGTTGCCTATTACTAGGGGGATGATGGCTTTGTCCATATTGGACCTTAACAGTTCGGTTGGACCTTCATGATGGATAGAGAAAAAGATGACTTTTGTTTTATATGTTGAAGAAGTCACTGTGACCTGTGCCTATATACCTAGAGCCCCAAGAACAATAGGGATGAGCCTAAAGTAAGACCCCAAAATAAATCACTTCGAAAGGTTTTGTTTTCATTTCTCTGAACAGCTATGTGTCCGAGGGAACTCAAACATTTTGCAGTGGGCATATGTTTGTGTCTTTGAGTGAAACAGGGAGTCAAGCGGAGAATGAACCAAAGCAGAAAAGCTACACACTCCAGAAGACACAGAGACATTTACTAGTTTTTTTAAAAGGATAGATTTGTGTAAGGATTAAAGCATTTTTTAATATATTTAAAGAGTATACAGACCAGTGTCTATAGAAGTCAGTAAGAAATTAATCAGTTAATTTCCTGTTTTGGTTTCTCCTATCAAAGATCACATGTTGTTAAGGAGTTTGAAATTCAGTGTGATGTTTTTAACATATGTATGCATATATATGTGCATATATAATAATACATGGTAACCAATCAACATTTATTATATGTAGTAGGTGTCAGGGTACCGCTGTTCCCATAAGTATCTCCTCTAATCCTAATAGCCAACCTGGAAGTATTAGTAATTATTCCCACTTTAGAGGCAAGGAAACAAGTTTTTAGGCATTAGATGACTTTCAAAAGTACTAAGTAGCAGAGCTGGGTCAAACTAGTTGAAGTCCCCTGGCACCAAGACCGAGCTTTGTCTTCCTTTCATCTTCCTTTATTAATTAGGAGCTATGTGTAAACAAATGGAACCTAGATACAGCAGTGTTTACACACACAGTGGTATCTGGGTTTCGGGCAGAAGAAGTGTAACAAGGCCCTGGTCAGGGAACTCAGTCATCACCCTTGCTGTGCTGTCCAGTATCAGAGTCACTGCCACTATGGCTTTTAAATGAAATTAACATAAATGAAATTAAAAACTTTTTTGTCCCATTGACTACTAGCCACAGTTCAAGCACCCAATAGCCACCCTATGGCTAGGGGCTCCCTGCTGGAGAGCGCACACATGGGGCATTTCCATCATGGAAGAATGATCTATTGACCAGCCCTGCTTGTTGGAGGCGTGGGCTGACCCACAAAGCTTTCTTTTCTGTGGCCACCTGCAGTGTCTGCGGACACGTGACACTTGGTTGACCCGACCTAACAGCACCACGCGCCTGTGTCAGTGCCGTGTGTCTGTCCATGTACTTCACAGTGTGCTCGCTTTTTCTCCCAAGGAGGAAGTTGGCCGGATATGGAAGATGGAGCTGCTTAAAGAATCGGATGGGCTGGGAATTCAGGTTAGTGGAGGCCGAGGATCAAAGCGCTCACCCCACGCTATCGTTGTCACCCAGGTGAAGGAAGGAGGTGCCGCTCACAGGTGACTAGATAACTCTCCCCCTTTCTCTGCCCCCTCGCCCTCCCCCTACCTCCCCCTGGGTGCTAGGACTCTTCCGGTTGGTCAAAGTACTGGTAATTACAGTTCACAAAAATGATGCTGGAGCATGGAAGAAAATCAGGCATGGGAGGTTCTAATCAAACACACCTCTGAGCACAGGAAGTGCTAACTGTTGGAAATCCTTCAGGCTCCCCAAATCATGATGGAGACACTGGATTTCCTCCTAGTCCAATTTGAGTTTCAAGTGAATGTTACTCACCCTAACTTTTTGGATGCTGGTAATATGTGATTATTTATCAAGACTTCCACACAACAGATTACCACATTCCTGACATCTTACCTTCTGTAAGACTGTGGCTAATGACAGGAAAATGAGTGGCTTTAAATGCAACCACAGTTTATGTGCTGTGCCTGGAGTTGTCAGCTCTGTCAGGATTCTACACACTTACATGGGTGTGTCTCTCTATTGTGCAGATACAGAGGGGGAAGAAAAAAGTAATATCAATGTTTCTCCTTGTGACCGACAGCAATTTATATTTGAAAACTTCTTTTTTAATTTGAACAATTATGTTAGTTGGAAAGGACGGTGGTTAGGTAGAGCATGTACAAAGAAGAAGCCCATCTGGGGTTACAGGGATGTAGCTGTCCACAAATATAATACATGTTCCTGCCATGCTAGCTAATTGTGTTCCAGGCACATAGAGTGTCTATATTTGCAAAGCATGGTAGGGCATGTACATATATTGTACATATATTGCATGCCCAGGTGTATGAAGGTAGAGGTTCACTGATGGAGGGTTATGGCAGGCCAGAGGAGTATTGGCCTTCCCAAGACTGAGCAGGCACTCAAAAAACAGCTCATGAGGGGGATTGAAGTTGATGGCGGTATTTAGCCTGAAGAATGGGAAACTAAGGAGAGGACCAGGGCGCAAACTCTCCAAGTGGTCCATGCGCATCAGTCCTGTAATGAGAGAGTAGGATGCTATAGCTAAAGTAGAAATAAGATTAACTACTGTTGTCAGTTATCTGGGTGGCAGAACTTACTGAAGGATTAAGGCTTAAGATAGTTTTTATCCAGATAGTCACCCTTCCCAAATGAGGCATACTTACAAGGACTTCCATCAGATAGCCGTTTTCCCACTAATCCTGGGTCATGGGCTCTAGTCTGTCTTTGGCAAGCTGGTGATTAGGAAATTCCTGTGCCCAGAGATATAAGCTTATATAGAACTGCTCTTGTCTGTTTCCTATGGGAGCTATTTCTAGTGGGTCTCACCATTTTCTTTTCACCCTGAGCCTGGAGTTGTGTGTGTCTCTGCTTCTGGAGTGCTTCTGGAGTGGGGCATTCTAGTCAATACCAAAGGAGAGAGATGGTATTAAAGAGGGAAATAAGCAAAAGGGATAGGGGCAGGGACGGTCCTGAGTGAGCCCAGGGCCCCGGCCAGAGCCGCCGTATTCTTCTCTATTCCCGAAAACCTTTCCTCTTCAGTGGCCCACCCTGCCTCTGGGGGCTCCAGGTTCTCTGTGGTTTCCTATCCCCCTTCTCTTTTCATCCAAGCAATGGATTCTTAGCATTTCTCTGCTTCGGGGTTTTTTTTGAAAGACTGAAAGCAGAGGTTGTTGGAAGTCTGTGGTGCCTCCTGTCTTCTGTTAAAGCCAAAATTCATAGGAAAGTTTACGGTGCATGCCCTAGAGGACTTAGAGAGAAAAACTGGTCAAGGAGGGAGGGTGGAGAGAAGTTGGTTGATTCATTGAAAGAAGTAGAGGTGGAGAGCATCTACAGGTTGGCAGGAAATAGGTGGTGACCCTGGGAGTAGTAGAGCCACTCACAGATCCCTCAGCAGCACCCTGGGGGCGGATGTGACCCTTTAGAGGGGATGGCGGGACCCTCAGCTTAGGGACCCTCAGCCTCACCAGATTTCCTACCTTGGATTTAGCAGTGGAGGTTAAATGCCTCTGGCTCCTTTGGGGTCATGGGAGACCAGACCGTTGGAGGCCCAGCGGGCAGCCCCAGGACTGTTGACCTGCCATGACGGAAGGGACCTGCCCAACACTCTGGCACAGTATGCCCCCCAGACCCTTGACCCACGCTTAGACAGCCTGTCCCTGTGACGCCCGGGTCTCCTGCCAGCCCAGTGGGGAGGAAGCTCTGGGTCGGCCCTCATTTGAGTTAAAGGAAATAAAGAAACAGAACACGTTTATAGGCCAGGTGTGATACCTGCTGCAGCAGTAAATTAGACAGTTCACTTGTTCATGTTTGTGTTCATCCTTCTACTAGTAAAGCCTGGCTGTAAGGACACAAGGATGAAAAAAGGTGCTGAATTTATCCTCAAGGTCCCAGAGTTCTTTGTGTGTGTTGGGGGTGGGAGGCACAGACACACGCAGTACAGCAGCACGGGTGCCACAGAGGAAGTCTGGCCAGTGGCTGTCACCCGCAAGGAGAGGGTGGTGGGTTAGAGGCTTCCCGTGGGGCATGGGGCACCTTTGCCCCTCTGGGCTTCCTCAGCGACTCAGCCGTGAGGGCAGGATGGCAGGTAGGACTGAGAAAAGAGTGACTTGACTCTCCTGACACATTGGGGTCCTGGCTCCCCCCGCACCACCACCACCTGCCTGGGAGCCAGTTTCATTGACATTGATGTGATCTATGGTGGTGACTTAAGAACATGCCTGTCCCTAGGCCACCGTCTGGAATCCTAAGTGGGAATCTGGACCCAGCCAGACTAAAGGCTAAAGCAGCCCCGTCCCAAAGGGTCTCTGGTCGCCATCCCTACTTCCCCTTCAGCCTGGCTGTAACTCTCCCCTCTCACAATCCCCCCCAGCTCCAGGAAAATGTCCCTCCTCAAGCCCAGAATGTCTTGACGTGGGATTTCTTTCCCATCTCCCTTTCCTCAGGGATGGCAGATTGTCCTTAGGCGACGAGCTGCTGGTAATCAATGGTCAGTTGTTGGTTGGCCTCTCCCACGAGGAAGCTGTGGCCATTCTCCGCTCAGCCACTGGAATGGTTCAGCTGGTGGTGGCCAGCAAGGTAGGTAGTTTCTGTTTGTTTGTGTGTTTTAATACTTGAAACGGTGGTGGTGAATTTGGACTTGAGCCCTCCCCATGCCACACACACATACACACACACACACTTGTGCACGCACCCCCTGCTGTGTACTTACACATTTACCTTGGGCCATGACTTTGATGCTACAGTGCAAGCCCACAAGGGGGCCGTTAGCTGAAGTGCATTTAATTATTTTGCTTTCTTTCAAGGGTTTTCATAGGTATATTCAGGAGATGGAAAAGCCATAATAGGACTAAGGAAAATGTAGGAATGGGAGGGTGGGAAGAAGGACAAGGTAGCGAGAGAAGCACTCTCCCAGGGCGAAGAGGAGGTACGGCAGTCTGCTGGCCGGCAGGGACGGGGGGAGAGGGGAGATGCGCCCCCTCCAGGTCCTGGGGGCAGAAAGGCTCAGGACCAGCCACAGGCAGGCCACGGGCCCTGGTTCTGACTCATGTCCTCAAAGAGTGCTGGCTCTGGAGAAGCCCTGTGAATCCTGTCTGTCCAGCCACCCCCACCTCCACTAACTGACACCTTTGTCCTCAGTTTTACAAATGAGACAGTGAGGCAGAGCTTGCGTGGTGCTTCCCATCTCACAGAGGCCCTGGTGTTGTCAGCAGCACCCAGGACCCGCCCCTCCCTTGCTGTCACCTCTTCCTGAGGCCTGGGCTGCGGCTTCTTGCACCCCCAGAGTGTGTTAAACTAGCGCCAGTGCCCCAAGCCCACAGCATCTGCTTTCTGCCCCGGTCTCCCCAGCTGTACGTAGCGCGCTCGATAAACGCTGTAGGACTCCACAGCTGTGTGACGAGGAAGAGGAGAGACCGGGCTCTCCCGGTTCTGCCCCACTGCCTCGTCATGCTGCTGACAAGACCAGGAAAGAGCCCATGGGACATAGGGAAGAACCAGGGTAAGGCTACCCTCACGCTGTGCAGAAATACACCCTTGCCAGTATGGCTAACCGTTGCCCCATTATCCCTGTTATTTTTTAACCTAGCATCCAGTTTCTGTATGTTCTCCACTTAGATTACAAGGTCTGTTGCCTGACTTTGGAGTGTTTAATAAATAGATTAGGAGGATATTTTGAGCAATCTGAAAAATCTGTTTCCTCTCTTTATTCCTTTTACCCCAGTCCCTTGACCTGGACTCTCAGGCTGCCAGTAGGAACACAGAGTCTTGGCAAAGACTGGAAGGAAGAGTTGGCATTTACTCCCGGGAGAGAGGAGTTGAGACATTCTCCATTCATAAGTCCCTCCTGCCCTCCCACGGGTGCCACGGGGCCCCCTGGCATCCCCTCCCTCGGGCCCAGGAAGGAAATAAGCATTCCACAAGGAGGGAAATGCTACATGGGAAGGAGAAGCAAATTCCTCATTTGGCCAGTGTGTTGGGGTTTGACAAGCATCATTGCGTCTTAAACACTCACACACACACGTGTTTGCGCAGCCCACCTCCCCACAGCCTGTGACTTTAGAATGCAGGGGCTTCTGCAGAGGCCTCAGACCCTGTGCATCAAACCTTAATTTCTGTGCTGACTTCTTTCTCCTGCCTGTTTGGAAAATGGGGAAGGGAAACCTCTTCTATGTCAAACCATTATCCACAAACATGCAGACACAAGAAAACAGAAAAGAAAAACAGAAAATGGCCATTCATGGGTAAACTAAGAATTAAGGGGCATAGAAGGAGTTTTGAAAACAAGTTCCTAGGTAATGCCTGATCTGTGATCTCACTTACCAAACTGAAGAAAGGACTCTAACACGTATCCAGTGCCCACCGGCTGCCAGGTGCTTTTTACCTATCATCTCATTTAATTCTTAAGTCCCATGAGACAGTTTATAGTTCTTTCATTCAAAGGATGGAGTGAAAGTCTAATTACTTTGCCTGGAGGTCACACAAGCCACAGGTGGCAGGGGCAGGTTTCATCCTGGGTCTGTCAGCCTTCAAAGTCTCATGCTCCTTCCTGTGCCCCGAACTGCCCCTTGGTCAAGTGAGACATAGAGGACACCAGAGCCAGTGGTAGTAGGAAACTGTAATGTGTTCCTGTCAGAGGCTTTGACTTTTAAGGACAGTTGCTGTGGTTTTGGAGGGCTGAGCAGCAGTCCAGAGCCAAGGAAAGGGTGTCCATTCTAGTGCCCAGTCCACTGGCTCATGGCCATCTGTACTGAACTACAGTCCCACTGACCTGGGCCTCAGGGGTGATGCCTATCATTTCTTCTGTATGCTCCGTTCATGACTGGGCAATACACTGCTACGACAGCTGCTTGCTGGGTGTTGCTGAACTTAATCTCTACCATCTGAGGTGCCCCTCCATGTAGGAGAAGAAAAGTCCATCTTTAAGTATCTTTTAGCATCTGTTCCTCTTCTTTATCCAACAAGAGCAAGTAATCCACACACTTTGTTTCTGTCTTTATTTATGAAGATGGGGAAAAAAAGCTTTTGATTTCCTTAGTATAAAGAATATCAAAATTGCAAATTGTCATTATTATAGATAATAGTCACCTTTTCACAGAATTTAAAGGCATTGTTTTTGGAAATATAGCAGCTACTTCCTTCTGGAGAGGGTGTGTCGTGTTTCCACACAAATATGTTGTTTGTTTATACATAGGAGCTTAGAATGTTTCATTGAATGAATGAAGGAAATCAGAATATCGAAGCTCCCTTTGACATTCTTAGAAGTACGTGCATAAATACATGTATTTCTCTAGTGGTCTTTCTTTTTTCACTTTTAGTTGTTATTAACAAGTAATGTGTATTATTATACCTAAAGTAGAAAACCCAGAAAAAATAGAAGAAAAAGAAACACTTTTGTAATACCACCATTAGTACTATCCATTAACTAGTATGTCCTTTCAGACAGGAACACATGTACATGTGTACAACATGCACACATGTTTTCTTTTACATGGAATCAAACACCAGGAGCCAGTGCACACCTGGAGGCAGCCCCACCTGGACTTATGCACCAGCACATCCCTTTAAAAGTTGTGTACCTTGAGCAGGTTATTTTATCTCCTTAAATCTCAGTGTTTGCACCTGTACAATGAAAATCTGTAACTACTTCTCTGTATGTTAGGAAAATTAAATGAGATATAATTTCATATATACAGGCTCCTGAACAATGTAGACCGGTCACAGTGAGCCCTTGGAGAAATGCATGTCTGTGGTTATCACACGTTATTACATCCAGCTGGATATTACATCATGAATATGGTTACATTGTTTTCAACCGGCCTTTCACTAAGCAGCATACTGTAAGAGTATTTCATCAGGAAGTACATTTCTATGGCACCACCTTGAATGATGGTGGAGTATTCTGTCTTGTGGCTCTTGGGACACTGGCTTACCAATTGGGGCTTCATGGTTTTTTTTAACTCTTTTCTGTGAATGGTGTAGCAGAGTTGACATCACAGAAGAGGAGTGACCTCACTTTTTGTTTAATAGCTCTTCTTTCTGTCCTTGGGTAAGGTCAAACAGCATAGCATTCACAATTAGTTATCTAAAATGAATGAGCTTCTTCAGGTACGTTAAAGGTGGAACGTGCATCAAACTAGTAATAAACATCACTGTCACCAGAGGACAACTCACTAATAGTTTGTAACATCAGTTGTTTAAAATGCATATTTTCTGTTGTTGGTGTTCTCTTTTCTGTCAACCTCCAAGGAATATGATAATTAAAACTTTCCCTATGTTTACTTCCTTGTAGAAAAGGGGGGATGAGGACAGGACACATTTCTGCCTTTTCTGGCCTCAGGTCAGCCCTGCTGGTCCCTGGCTTGTGGGCTGTGGCTTTTCCCGGGCGGTCTGCCTCCTGTGTATGCCTCAGTGAGCTCGCCTGCATCCCACAGCCCCCTCTGGTCTTTCCTGTGCATAGGAAGGAAGGGCTGTGTTGACAAAGCCCCCTTTACAGTCTAATCTTAATGGAGCCTGATTCCACGTATTCTTGTTGTTCTTTAGAAGTTGTTCAAGAACTGCTTTCATTGAAGAGACATCAGTCTCCACTTTGGTGTTGTGAACCAATAAACAATCTAATTTCTTTCTAATGAAGATATGCTAGTGAGATGAGCAATGGAGAAAAGGAAGATATAATAGACATTTGTGCTCTGTGCTAGGCCTGGGGCCCCAGCAGTGGGGAGAAATAGTGCTAAGTTTGGGGAACTCTCAGGGAAGCATGGGAGATAGATAAGTAGTGAGATGTACATTGCAAGGCGATAAAAGAAACAGTAAAGGACATTAGAGAAGAAAGGAAAGGTAGATGGCATGCCTCCTGAGATGATCCAAAAAGCCTTGCAGAAGGAGAGGATGCTCAGGCTTTGTCCATACAGGGCTTAGTCATGAGAGGAGGGGTGGCCAAGGCCAAGGGAGCTGCTGGTGGAAAAGGCAGTAGAGAAAGGAGAGCCAGGCATGTTGGAAAGTCGGGATGGGTGGAATGGATGGTGTAGGTTGAAGGGGAGACTCCAGGGAGATGGGCGGCCAGATCTCCAAGCTGCTGGCCTGCCAGCAAGGAGGCTTAAACTGTATCCTGAAAGCAAGATGGGGTGGCCTCCAAAGGATCTCAAGTTCAGGGAACTTGGATTGCCCATAAAAACATTCATCTAAGAAATACAGATTCTTCAGGAAAAAAAGATTTCGGTTTCAATTAGGTCCACACCCCTGACATTTAAAGTAACCTTGCAAACCTGGACATGCAGAACATACATTCTACATAGCCTTTAGGTTGGAGTACGTGATCGCCCACAGCTGACTCTGCTAGGTTTTCCTTGGCCTTGACCCAGAACTGCCTGGTACCACAGGGTAATTTGTGTGCTTTTAATTGTGTCCACATAGGAAAGCTCTGCAGAGGACCTGCTGAGGTTGACATCTAAGAGTTTGCCTGATCTGACCAGCTCAGTAGAGGACGTGTCCTCTTGGACTGACAACGAAGACCAGGAGCCAGATGGGGAAGAGGACGTAGGCACCGGCTTGTCTGCCATCCAGGGAGCAGTAAGTGTGCCTCTGGGTTCCCGGGCTGCTCTGCTGGAATCATGCTCTCCTGAAGACCTGGGTGGCAGGGTCAGAGATAAAAGCTTGAGTGGTATGAAAGAGACCAGGATGGGAGAAGACCACAGTGCATTCTTTTTTTTTTTTTTGTCAGAATCTTCCAGAAAAATCTGTGAGGGTAATGCTTTTCATTTAAGAAAAAAAACATTGAAGCTAGAAACAGGATACGAGCAACTGGGTATTAAGTTCAGTGTGTATATAAATATCTAGGATGCACAAGGGTATGTACAGGGATTTTATTGCTACTTCTTGATATAGTGCTTGAAAACTATGGTTCATGAATTTAAACTTAAGAGATGTCTGGTTAAAAGTGGAATGTCAAAATAACACAAAATCCAGGCAAAGTTATATAGATACGTCTTACAATTTTAATCAAACCAGGACTCTTACACAGCTCATAGTTTGTCCTTACACAGCCTATGACACTTCACACCTTGTGGTCCCATCTCCAGCACTGCCTGCCACACAGAGTCGGGGGGGCTTTTGGTTAATTATGATTGCATTGTGGCTCCATGGTCTCCTCAGTGTATCCGAGACGTGTGATTTTTTTAGTGTAAATTCTTGTTAGCCTTTTGTCCCCAACTCAACCAGTGGTGGGGTGAGGAGGGTGCCCTCTTTCTGCCATTTGGAGCTCCTTACTCCTTTCTACCAGCACTGAACCTCAGCAGCATGAGTGAGCACTGGAAAATTAATTTTGCTTATCATAAGGCCTTAGAAGACAAAAATGCATCCCTTACTATATTTCTACAATATGCTATTTTAATTTAAGGAAGAAAAAGGTTGCTTTTCCTTTTGTTTGATCACGAGAGACCCAGGGCCACTGAGTATGGTTGTGCAGGTTGTGGACTGCACAAAGGTGCTACATCTAAGGAAGCACAGCTCACATCATGAACATCAGAGGCTTTTATGTTCCTTATAACAATATTTTGGACGATGGCGATAAAGAGTTCTGCTTTAACAAAACCAATATATTAGAACAATTTTCTAGTAAAGGAAGGAAAGCACCTTCAAGAGGAGGTGCCTTTTTGTAATCTGCCCAAAGGCATTATACAGGCCCATTGTTGATGCCCAACATTTTTCCAGCTGCTTTTCCCTCTGAGGAGAGCTTTCTCAGGAGACTAACCTGCAAAGCAGATAATCCAGGGCTGAAGGAATAGGGTTAAGGTGAACAGTTGAAAAACAACCATGATTATTCACATCTCTTTGCATTATGACACCATTCAGTGGCTTCTATTATGTTTACTTCTAGTAAGGGTAGAGACCAAACTGATTTCATGGCCTACACCGCCTCCCTGACTGACCCCTGCCTACTTCTCAAACCTCACCTCACACCAAACTCCCCATCACTCCTAAGCAGCCACTACACTGCCCTTCCTGTAGTCCCTCCCTATAAGCACACACATTTTTCTGCCACAGAAAATAGCAATGACTCCTATTCATCTTTGGGATCCCATAACATTACTTCCCCAGAGAAAGTTTTCCTGAATATACCTTATGTATATTAAATCTCTTGGCTGTCATGGCATAACCATGTGGCTCTCCTGGGAATGGACTGTCATATTTAAATGTGTGATTATTTGATTGAAGTCTGTTTTTTTCTATGAGACTCTAAACACCATGATGTAAGGGATTTTGATGACTGGTTTGGTTCCCACAAATCCCTAGATATTAGCCAGCACATCTGGTGTTGAGTTATAAATAACTAAATAAATTAAAACACAAACAACAGAATAAGAATTCATTGAATACAAATGCCAATTCAACCGGCCGACTTCTCAACTCCAGCATGACTCCCGCATTCCCACCTGTAATGGCCAGGCACCCCTCCCTAGCGGCTGTCCAGCACACCCCCAACCCAGAGGAGCCTCTGCGCCCACTGTGTGGAGAGCTCACCCTTGCTGAGCAGGACCCCACAGCGTAGGGCAGTGCCCTAGCACAGCTCAGTCAGCTAAGTAAGCTCAGGATCTTAAGGAGACGGAAACCCTACAGTCCAAGCTCGTTTATGTAGCACAGAAGTGCTTGTGTAGAGGTTACAGTCGCATTCTGCTTCCAAATCTCCTAACCCATATTCTCTTACAAAAAAACTCCAAAGAATTATTTGTCTGGGAATTGTTTACACTAAGTAGATGGGTCATTACATACATTAAATATATTACATATCATGTAGTATGTGTTTTTATTTAAATTATAATTTAAATTTTTGTTTATAAATTTATAATTTTAATACCTTATTATAATTTAAGTTATTACATAAAATTTAAATGAGTTTTCTGATTAAAACAGTAAAGGTTTCACTATATGAATGGTTTCTGACCAAAAAAAAAAAAATCCCAATAAAGACAATATAAATCCCCCACAATTCTTCTATTCAAGGATAACCATCTTTAACATTTTAAGGTTTCTACTTGATTTTTTTCCTAAGCACATATGTATTTTTTAACTGATCTTATGTTAAGAAACCTGCTATGGTCTCAATTATATAATCATGTTATTAAAGGGTATTCTGAAACATGGTTTTAATGGCTAATATTCCATGACATGGAATGGCCATAATTTGTTCCACCCATTTTCTGCCATAAATCTCATTTAGGTCAATCCTATGTATGCTTGTTTTTTTCAAGATTATGAAGAATTCTGGTCAGAACGTCTTTGTCCATATATTTCTGGGCACATTTGATTTTCTTATTTCCTTGAATAGCTTGTAGCAGACTCAGTCAAAGGTTTACTCCAGAGTATAAGGGTTATTTATACTAATTTACACTTCCAGCAGTGGCCAGCTCCCATCACCACCAATAACATTATCTTTGTAAAAGAAAATTTACCAATTAATCATGTATTGCTTTATACGTTTATTGTTGTCCCTTTTCCAAAGGAATTTCAATGTGTTCTGTCACATCACACTTTATTTGGGAAACTTTACATTACCTTTAAGGAGAAATAAGTGACTCTCAACACTAATTCTCCACAGGCACGTGTTTCAGTGCTGTATTTCTGGTTTTTCCATCGCATCACCCCTGGCCCTCTGACACGAGTCCCTAATTCGTTAGCATGGGCGGAGAAACCAGACCTGACAATTCTCCGATCTCTGTGCCTCAGATACCACCTCTCCCCGCTTTACCTGCCACTCCATCCCCCTCACGAAGCACTCACAGAGGAAGGACACCCAGGCTCTCCACCTGTGCCTAAACACCCATCATTTGTCGGCCATCCTCTTGAGCTCAGGTTTCAACCCAGGAGAGCCGGGCTGAGACAGAGTCCTGCAGAGGCCAGGCGGCACAAGGCATTTCCGGGACTTCACAGTCTGCGGGCTCAGCCAGGCTGTGTCTGAGAAAGGTGCGGAAGTGCTAAGGCAAAGATCTTTTTTAGCTCTGTGTTTACAGTCCAAGACTATTTGTTTTATTATTTTTAAACACTAATGACCCACTTAAATGAAAGAAACTTAGTACTCATCAACTAAGTTACAGAGCCTTTTTTTTCACAGATGATAATGATTAAATCTACTGCCAAATTCCACTCCGACATTGACTGTTTTTGCACCTGTAAGTCGTGGTGTGCTCCAAGCACTTAGTTTGAGCAAATGTAATACAAATGCTAAGGATCTGCCTTAAGCACCCTTACGATTTATTTTTCATGGGTACAATAAACAGCAATGAGATTGTGCTTTCGAAAATCTCCAGCCGTGCTTAGGATAAAACCATATGGTGATGTTAAACTTGAGAATAGAGGCAGGAAAAAAAGAATGGGAATGAGACAGTGAAATTCCACAGTTACTTGCGTATTGTCAGCCACCTCAGTGGGGTGTGGCTTCAGCTCTCTCCACCACCCACTGCCACATCCTATATAAAAGACAGTCAGTTTGGTGTCAGAAACATGTAAATCTGTCCCCTTCCCCCATAACAGCTATATCCCAATCCACCTGATTGGCCATTCTTTTTTTTTTTTAATATAATTTATTTTATTATCATTAATTTACAATTACATGTGCAATATTACGATTATTAAACTACCCCTTCATCAGGTCCCCCACCAACCCCATTACAGTCACTGTCCATCAGTGTAGTGAGATGCTATAGAATCACTACTTGTCTTCTCTGAGTTGTACTGCCCTCCCCGTGCCCCCCCAACATTACATCTGCTAATCGTAATGCCCCTTTTTCCCTCTTATCCCTCCCTTCCCGCCCATTTTCCCCAGTCCCTTTCCCTTTGGTAACTATTAGTCCGTTCTTGGGTTCTGTGAGTCTGCTGCTGTTTTGTTCCTTCAGTATTTTTTCTTTGTTCTTATACTCCACATATGAGTGAAATCATTTGATACTTGTCTTTTCGGCTTGGCTTATTTCACTGAGCATAATACCCTCTAGCTCCATCCATGTTGTTGCAAATGGTAGGATTTGTTTTCTTCTATGGCTGAATAATATTCCATTGTGTATATGTACCACCTCTTCTTTATCCATTCATCTACTGATGGACACTTAGGTTGCTTCCATTTCTTGGCTATTGTAAATAGTGCTGCAATAAACATAGGGGTGCATCTGTCCTTTCAAATTGGGCTGCTGCATTCTTAGGGTAAATTCCTAGGAGTGGAATTCCTGGGTCAAATGGTATTTCTATTTTGAGTGTTTTGAGGAACCTCCACACTGCTTTCCACAATGGTTGAACTAATTTGCAGTCCCACCAGCAGTGTAGGAGGGTTCCCTTTTCTCCACATCCGCCAACATTTGTTGTTGTTTGTGTTTTGGATGTTGGCCATCCTCACTGGTGTGAGGTGATATCTCATTGTGGTTTTAATCTGCATTTCTCTGATGATTAGCGATGTGGAGCATCTTTTCATGTGCCTGTTGGCCATCTGAATTTCTTCTTTGAGAAGTGTCTATTCATGTCCTCTGCCCATTTCTTAATTGGATTATTTGCTTTCTGTTTGTTAAGGTGCATGAGTTCTTTATATATTTTGGATGTCAACCCTTTATCAGATACGTTTTTTATGAATATATTCTCCCATACTGTAGGATGTCTTTTTGTTCTACTGATGGTGTCCTTTGCTGTACAGAAGCTTTTCAGCTTGATATAGTCCCACTTGTTCATTTTTGCTTTTGTTTCCCTTGCCCGGGGAGATATGTTCATGAAGAAGTTGCTCATGTTTATGTCCAAGAGATTTTTGCCTATGTTTTTTTCTAAGAGTTTTATGGTTTCATGACTTACATTCAGGTCTTTGATCCACCTTGAGTTTACCTTTGTGTATGGGGCTAGACAGTAGTCCAGTTTCATTCTCTTACATGTAGCTGTCCAGTTTTTCCAACACCAGCTGCTGAAGAGGCTGTCATCTCCCCATTGTATATCCAAGGCACTTTTATCAAATATTAATTGACTGTATATGTTTGGGTTAATGTTTGGATTTTCTATTCTGTTCCACTGGTCTGTGGGTCTGTTTTTGTGCCAATACCAAATTGTCTTGATTACTGTGGCTTTGTAGTAGAGCTTGAAGTCAGGGAGTGTAATTCCCCCTGTTTTATTCCTCCTTCTCAGGATTGCTTTGGCTATTCGGGGTCTTTTGTGGTTCCATATGAATTTTAGAATTATTTGTTCCAGTTCATTGAAGAAAGCTGTTGGTAGTTTGATAGGGATTGCATTGAATCTGTAGATTGCTTTAGGTAGTATAGCCATTTTGACAATATTTATTCTTCCTAGCCAAGAGCATGGGATGCATTTCCATTTGTTAGTGTCCTCTTTAATTTCTCTTAGGAGTGTCTTGTAGTTTTCAGAGTACAGGTCTTTCACTTCCTTCGTTAGGTTTATTCCTAGGTATTTTATTCTTTTTGATGCAATTGTGAATGGAATTGTTTTTCTGATTTCTCTTTCTGTTAGTTCATCATTAGTGTATAGGAAAGCAACAGATTTCTGTGTGTTAATTTTGTATCCTGCAACTTTGCTGAATTCAGATATTAGTTCTAGTAGTTTTGGAATGGAGTCTTTAGGGTTTTTTATGTACAGTATCATGTCATCTGCAAATAGTGACAATTTGACTTCTTCTTTACCAATCTGGATGCCTTGTATGTCTTTGTTTTGTCTGATTGCTGTGGCTAGGACCTCCAGTACTATGTTGAATAACAGTGGAGAGAGTGGGCATCCTTGTCTTGTTCCCGATCTTAGATGAAAAGCTTTCAGCGTCTCGCCGTTAAGTATGATGTTAGCTGTGGGTTTGTCATATATAGCCTTTATGATGTTGAGGTACTTGCCGTCTATACCCATTTTGTTGAGAGTTTTAATCAGGAATGGATGCTGAATTTTGTCAAATGCTTTTTCAGCATCTATGGAGATGATCATGTGGTTTTTGTTCTTCTTTTTGTTGATGTGGTGGATGATGTTGATGGATTTTCGAATGTTGTACCATCCTTGCATCCCTGGGATGAATCCCACTTGATCATGGTGTATGATCCTCTTGATGTATTTTTGAATTCGGTTTGCTAATATTTTGTTGAGTATTTTTGCATCTACGTTCATCAGGGATATTGGTCTGTAATTTTCTTTTTTGGTGAGGTCTTTGCCCGGTTTTGGTATTAGAGTGATGCTGGCTTCATAGAATGAGTTTGGAAGTATTCCCTCCTCTTCTATTTTTTGGAAAACTTTAAGGAGAATCGGTGTTATTTCTTCTCTATATGTCTGGTAGAATTCAGAGGTGAATCCATCAGGCCCGGGGGTTTTGTTCTTGGGTAGTTTTTTGCTTACCAATTCGATTTCGTCACTGGTGATTGGTCTGTTTAGTTTTTCTGTTTCTTGCTTGGTCAGTCTTGGAAGGTTGTATTTTTCTAAGAAGTTGTCCATTTCTTCTATGTTTTCCAGCTTGTTAGCATATAGATTCTCATAATATTCTCTTATGATTCTTTGTATTTCTGTGGGGTCCGTCGTGATTTTTCCTTTCTCATTTCTGATTGTGTTTATGTGTAGATTCTCTTTTTCTCTTAATGAGTCTGGCTAGGGGTTTATCTATTTTGTTTATTTTTTCAAAGAACCAGCTCTTGGTTTCATTGATTTTTTTCTATTGTTTTATTCTTCTCAATTTTATTTATTTCTTCTCTGATCTTTATTATGTCCCTCCTGGTGACTTTGGGCCTCATTTGTTCTTCTTTTTCCAATTTCAGTAATTGTGTCTTTTAGACTATTCATTTGGGAATGTTCTTCCTTCTTTAAATAGGCCTGGATTGCAATATACTTTCCTCTTAGAACTGTCTTTGCTGCATCCCACAGAAGTTGTGGCTTTGTGTTGTTGTTGTCATTAGTCTCCATATATTCTTTGATTTCTGTTTTGATTTGGTCGTTAACCCATTGATTAATTAGGAGAGTGTTGTTAAGTCTCCATGTATTTGTGAGCCTTTTGATTTCTTTCTAAAATTTATTTCTAGTTTTATACCTTGGTGATCTGAGAAGTTGGTTGGTAGGATTTCAATATTTTTGAAATTACTGAGGTTCCTTTTGTGGCCTAGTATGTGGTCTATTCTGGAAAATGTTCCATGTGCACTTGGGAAGAATGTGTATCCTGTTGCTTTTGAGTGTAGAGTTCTGTAGATGTCTGTTAGGTCCATCTGTTCTAGTGTGTTGTTCAGTGCCTCTGTGTCTTTAC
>JAVSCE010011734.1:670000-826291 GCA_032199065.1 Smutsia gigantea | reverse complement strand
CCATCAGGCCCGGGGTTTTGTTCTTGGGTAGTTTTTTGATTACCTATTCGATTTCGTCGCTGGTGATTGGTCTGTTTAGTTTTTCTGTTTCTTGCTTGGTCAGTCTTGGAAGGTTGTATTTTTCTAAGAAGTCGTCCATTTCTTCTATGTTTTCCAGCTTGTTAGCATACAGATTCTCATAATATTCTCTTATAATTCTTTGTATTTCTGTGGGATCCGTTGTGATTTTCTTTTCTCATTTCTGATTCTGCTTATGTGTGTAGATTCTCTTTTTCTCTTAATGAGTCTGGCAAGGGGTTTATCTATTTTGTTTATTTTTTCAAAGAACCAGCTCTTGGTTTCATTGATTTTTTCTATTGTTTTGTTCTTCTCAATTTTATTTGTTTCTTCTCTGAACTTTATTATGTCCCTCCTTCTGGTGACTTTGGGCCTCATTTGTTCTTCTTTTTCCAATTTCAGTAATTGTGTCTTTAGACTATTCATTTGGAAATGTTCTTCTTTCTTTAAATAGGCCTGGATTGCAATATACTTTCCTCTTAGAACTGCCTTTGCTGCGTCCCACAGAAGTTGTGGCTTGTGTTGTTGTTGTCATTAGTCTCCATATATTCTTTCATTTCTGTTTTGATTTGGTCGTTAACCCATTGATTAGTTAGGAGAATGTTGTTAAGTCTCCATGTATTTGTGAGCCTTTTTGATTTCTTTCTAAAATTTATTTCTAGTTTTATACCTTTGTGATCTGAGAAGTTGGTTGGTAGGATTTCAACATTTTTGAATTTACTGAGGTTCTTTTTGTGGCCTGGTATGTGGTCTATTCTGGAAAATGTTCCATGTGCACTTGAGAAGAATGTGTATCCTGCTGCTTTTGGGTGTAGAGTTCTGTAGATGTCTGTTAGGTCCATCTGTTCCAGTGTGTTGTTCAGTGCCTCTGTGTCTTTACTTATTTTCTGTCTGGTTGATCTGTCCTCTGGAGTGTTTGGTGTGTTGAAGTCTCCTAAGATGAATGCATTGCTGTCTATTTCCTCCTTTAATTGTTAGTATTTGTTTCACATATGCCGGCGCTCCTGTGTTGGGTGCATATATATTTATAATGGTTATATCTTCTTGTTTTACTGACCTCTTTATCATTATGTAATGCCCTTCTTTATCTCTTGCTACTTTCTTCGTTTTGTCTGATACAAGTACTGCAACACCTGCTTTTTTCTCCTTGTTGTTTGCATGAAATATCTTTTTCCATCCCTTCACTTTTAGTCTGTGTATGTCTTTGGGTTTAAAGTGAGTCTCTTGAAGGCAACATATAGATGGGTCTTGTTTTTTTATCCATTCAGTGACTCTATGTCTTTTGACTGGTGCATTCAGTCCATTTACATTTAGGGTGATTATGGATAGGTATGCACTTATTGGCATTGCAGGCTTCAGATTCGTGGTTACTACAGGTTCAAAGTTAACTTCCCTACTATCTAAAAGTCTAACAACTAACTTAATATGCTCTTACAAACACAATCTAAAGGTTCTTTTGTTTGTTTGTTTGTTTGTTTCCTTCCTCCTTTTTCTTTCTATTCCATTCTTTATATATTAGATATCATATTCTGTACTGTTTGTCTATCCCTTGATTGACTTTGGGGATAGTTAATTTAATTTTGCATTTGCTTAGTAATTAGCTGTTCTATTTTCTTTACTGTGGTTTTATTACCTCTGGTGACAGCTATTAATCCGTAGGAACACTTCCATCTATAGCAGTCCCTCCAAAATACACTGTAGAGATGGTTTGTGGCCGGCAAATTCTCTCAGCTTTTGCTTATCTGAAAATTGTTTAATCCCTCCTTCAAATTTAAATGATAATATTGCCAGATAAAGTAATCTTGGTTCAAGGCCCTTCTGCTTCATTGCATTAAATACATCATGCCACTCCCTTCCGGCCTGTAAGGTTTCTGCTGAGAAGTCTGATGATAGCCTGATGGGTTTTCCTTTGTATGTGATTTTATTTCTCTCTCTGGCTGTTTTTAATAGTCTGTCCTTATCCTTGATCTTTGCCATTTTAATTACTATATGTCTTGCTGTTGTCTTCCTTGGGTCCCTTGTGTTGGGAGGTCTGTGCACCTCCATGGCCTGAGAGACTATCTCCTTTCCCAGATTGGGGAAGTTTTC
This sequence comes from Smutsia gigantea, assembly GCA_032199065.1. Taxonomy (NCBI): domain Eukaryota; kingdom Metazoa; phylum Chordata; class Mammalia; order Pholidota; family Manidae; genus Smutsia; species Smutsia gigantea. The sequence goes on along the minus strand of JAVSCE010011734.1, from coordinate 824,146 downwards.
AGCAATAACCTCCTCAAAGATGCTTTCTATCCCTTTTTCTCTCTCTTCTTCTTCTGGTACCCCTATAATGCGAATATTGTTCTGTTTGGATTGGTCACACAGTTCTCTCAATATTCTTTCATTCTTAGAGATCCTTTTTTCTCTCAGTGCCTCAGCTTCTTTGTATTCCTCTTCTCTAGTTTCTATTTCATTGTCTCCTCCAATCTGCTTTTAATACCGTCCATTGTGTTCTTCAATGATTGGATCTCTGACCGGAATTCATTCCTCAGTTCTTGAATATCTTTCTGTACCTCCATGAGCATGTTAATGATTTTTATTTTGAACTCCCTTTCAGGGAGAGTCATAAGGTCCATATCATTTAAATCTTTCTCAGGAGCTGTGTTCATAATTTTACTCTGGACCAGGTTCCTTTGGCGTTTCATATTTGTGTATGGCGCCCTCTAGTGCCCAGAAGCTCTCCTCTCTGGAGCTGCTCAGCCCCTGAAGCAATGCGTGGATTGTAGGGGAGTGGTATTGGTGCCTCCGGGGAGGAAAGGGCTGTTTGCTGGTTCCTGGCTGCTATGCCTGTCTCCACTGCCTGAACCAGTGGGCTGAGCCCACAGGTATAAGCCTTGTGCTTTGCGTTTTTAGTTGCTGTAGACAGATCTTCCCTCTGGCTGGCCTAACAGCAGGGAAGGATTTCCCGGTTTGCAAGCCCGGTGGGGCTGGCCAGAAGAAAGGCGTACCAGTCTGCCTGTCACAGAAGGGGTTCTTGGAGCTGTGTAGGCAGCCAGGGAGCTGGAGCACCTGAAGATCGTGAAAGCTCCCAACCTGCTGGGCAGAGTGCACCTGGCCAATTTTGTCTGCCTGTCCTTTCTCCTGAGCAGTAAGCTCCGTGCAATCCTTGCCCCTTTAGCAGCCCTCTTGCCAAGGGCTTCTTTGTTAGGAAGTCTCTCAGACTACCCGCCTTTCTTTTGTCCCCAATCAGCTGGGTATGGATCCCTGCTTTCCCAAGCAGCTGGATTCTTAGTCTCTCCAGGAATTCTGCATGTCTTTAGCTTTCCAGCCCCCTAATTACAAGAGTATCGTGCAAGCACCATGAAATATAGGTTTGTGCTCCCAGAGCAGATCTCTGGAGTTAGGTATTCAGCAGTCCCACATCTCCACTCCCTCCCTGCTCCGTTCCTGTTCTTCCTGCGGGTGAGCTGGGGTGGGGGAAGGGCTTGGATCCCGCAGGAACACAGCTTTAGTACTTTACCCTTTTCTGGGAGGGCTACTCTTTTCTCCAGGTGTATGTAGTTGCCATCCTCTTTCCCGTTGCTCTTTCAAGAGTAGTTGTAATAGCTTTATTTTCAGATTATATGAGGTTTTAGGAGGAAGCCTCTGTCTCACCTCTCACGCTGCCATCTTTTTTTCTGCATTGCTCCTTTAAAAACTGGGAGTCTAAGAAACTGATACAAAGTCTATTATAAAATCTTTTTGCATCAAAGACACATGGTATGAAAATCTAAATTCAGCAAAATAAATCATGATCATACTTTACCCAAGGATTTCTTTTTATATAAAATTTTTGCTGGATGCTCTACAAGGGTTTAAAACTCTTCCCATAGGGCCTCAAATGTGTTCTATTTCTTCTGTCAAGAACTGGCTTGGGCCTCAGCCTACTGAGATATTTTTACTTCATCCCATTGTGTTTGTCAATGATTTCTTGAATATAACACCAAAAACACAGGCAACAAAAGAAAAAAATAGGTAAATTGGACTTCACCAAAATGAAAAGCTTTTGTGCATTAAAAGACACTTTCAAGAGAGTGAAAAGAGAAACCACAGAATGGGAGAAAATATTTGTAAAGCATATTTTGTTAGGGATTAATATCCAGAGTATGTGAAGAACTCCTACAACTCAACAATGAAAAAACAAAACAACCCTGTTAAAAAATGAACAAAGAACATGAATAGACATTTCTCCAAAGAAGATACACAAATGGCCAATAAAAAAACACAAAAGATGCTCACTATAACTAGCTGTTAGGAAAATGTGAATCAAAACTTATATAAGTTACCCTTCCATGCCCATTAGGATGGCCATTAAAAAAACAATAAATAGCAAGTGTTGGCAGCGATATGGAGAAATTGGAACCTGTGTACCATTGCTGGTGAAAAGGTAAAATGATTCAGCCTCTGTGGAAGATAGTATTGGGATTCCTCAAAAAGTTAAACAGAGATTCAAGATGGCAGCATGGGAGGTGACATGGAGAACTCCTCCCAAAGCCACAAATAGTACAAAAATATGGTTAATTAATACAACTAACCCTAAAACAGCAAGAAGAAAAAAGACTGAACCAGACTGCATACAGGCCTAACAAACAGAGCAGATGTCACGAAACAGGGTAATGTAGGAAAGCCTTAATCTGGCAGGACCCAGGCCCTTCCCCCACCCCAGCTCACCAGCAGGAGGAATAGAAACAGAGCAGGGAGGGGGTGGAAGCCTGGGACTGCTGGACACCCAGCCCTAGAGATCTGTTTTGTGAGCAGAATCCTATAGTGTGTTGTGCTCTGGACGTTGGGGAGCTTGGAAAGGCAGAGTGCTTGAGAGACTGACATTCGAGCCATTTGTGGAAGATGAGATCCCCACCCGTTGGCTCTGTACCAGAGGAAAGGCAGGCAGTCTGAGAGGCTTCCTAGCAGCGAGGGGGCTGCTGAGGGGGCGGGGTTTGCACGGAGCGTGCTGGGCGGGAGAAGGGAGAGCTGGACAAGATGGCTTGGGGTACTCTGCCCAGCTGGTCGGGAACTTTGAGGAGCTTCAGGTGCTCCATCCCCCTGGCTGCCTGCTCAGCTCCGAGGCCCCCCACTGTGACGCGCAGCCTGCTGCACCTTCCTCCTAACCTGCCTGCACCAGTTCTCAAACTGGCAGTCATGTGCTGGCATTAGGAAAGCCAGAGGGAGGCCCTGCCTAAAACAGCTAGAGACACAAAGCACAGAGGCTTACACATGTGTGCTTGGCCCACTGGCTCTGACACTGGACACAGGCACCACAGACGGGAATCAGGAAACAGATCTTTCCTCTCCCCAGAAAATAGCTCTGCTCCCCTACAACCCCCAAACTCACTCCACAGGCTGAGCAGCTTCAGAGACGGGGGTTTCTGCACACTTGTGGGCATGACACAGAAATATGAAATGTCAAAAAAACATGGTTCATACCAAAATCTCACAAACCCCAGAAAAAGGGCCAAATGAAACTGAACTCACCAATCTTCCTGAAAGAGAGTTCAAAATAAAAATTATAAACATGCTTGTGGAGGTACAGAAAAATATTCAAGAACTCAGGAACAAATTTAAGTTGGAGATTCAATCATTAAGAAATTGTGTATCTGAAATGAAACATACAATGGAGGGATTTAAAAGCTGATTAGATGTAGTAGAAGATATGGTAAATGGAATAGAAATTAGAGAAGAGGAATACAAAAAAGGTGAGGCACAGAGAGAAAAAAGGATCTCTAAGAATGAAAGAATATTGAGAGAACTGTGTGACCAATCCAAACGGAACAATATTTGCATTATAGGGGTACCAGAAGAAGAAGAGAGAGAAAAAGGGATAGAAAGTGTCTTTGAGGAGGTAATCACTGAAAACTTCCCCAATCTGGGAAAGGAGATAGTCTCTCAAACCATCAAGATGCAAAGATATCCCAACAAAAGGGACCCAAGGAAGACAACATCAAGGCATATAATCATTAAAATGGCAAAGATCAAGGATAAAGGCCGACTTTTAAAAGCAGCTAGAGAGGGAAAAAGATCACATACAAAGGAAAACCCATCAGGCTATCATCAGAGTTCTCAAGAGAAACCTTACAGGCCAGAAGGGAGTGGCATGATATATTTAATACAAAGAAGCAGAAGGGCCTTGAACCAAGAATACTCTACCCGGCAAGGTTATCATTTAAATTTGAAGGAGGGATTAAACAATTTTCAGATAAGAAAAAGCTGAGAGAATTTACCACCCACAAACCACCTCTACAGGGCATTTTGGAGGAACTCCTATAGATGGAAGTATTCCTAAGACTAAATAGATGTCACCCAAGGAATAGACAGAGTACAGAATATGATTCATAACATACAAAGAATGGAGGAGGAAGAAAAAGGAGGAAAAAAAAGCTTTTGGTTGTGCTTGTAATAGCATACGAAGTGAGTTAAACTAGACTGTTAGATAGTAAGGGAATTACCCTTGAACCTTTGGTAACCACGAATCTAAAGCCTGCAAAGGCAGTAAATACATACCTATCGATAATCACCCTAAATGTAAATGGTCTGAATGCACCAATAAAAAGACATAGAGTTACTGAATGGATAAAACAAAAGACCCATGTATATGCTGCCTACAAGAGACTCACTTCAAACCCAAAGACATACACAGACTGAAAGTACAGGGATGGAAAAAGATATTTCATGCAACTAATAGTGAGAAAAAAGCAGGAATTGCAGTACTTTTATGAGACAAAATAGACTTCAAAACAAAGAAAGTCACAAGAGACAAAGAAAGACATTACATAATGATAAAAGGGTTAATCCAACAAGAGGATATAAATATTATAAATATCTATGCACCCAACACAGGATCACCTACATATGTGAAACAAATACTAACAGAATTAAAGGGGGAAATAGAATGCAATGCATTCATTTTGGGAGACTTCAACACACTACTCACTCCAAAGGACAGATCAACCAGACAGAAAATAAATAAAGAGACAGAGGCAGTGAACAAAATATTAGAACAAAAGGACCTAACGGACATCTGCAGAACACTCCATCCAAAAGGAACAGGATCCACATTTTTCTCAAGTGCACGTGGAACATTTTCAAGAATACATCATATACAAGGCCACAAAAAGAACCTCAGTAAATTCAAAAAGATTGAAATTGTACCAACCAGCTTCTCAGATCATGAAAGTATGAAACTAGAAATAAATTACACAAAAAAATGAAAAAGCCCACAAACACATGGAGGCTTAATAACATGCTCCTAAATAATCAATGGATCAATGACCAAATAAAAAGAGAGATCAAGCAATATTTGGACACAAATGACAGCAATAATTCAACACTGAAAAATCTGTGGGACGCAGGGAAGGATGTGCTAACAGGGAAATATATTGCCATACAGGCCTACCTCAGGAAAGAAGAACAATCCCAAATGAACAGTGTAAACTCCCAATTAATGAAACTAGAAAAGGAAAAACAAATGAGGCCCAAAGTCAGTAGAAGGTGGGATATAATAAATATTAAATTAGAAATAAGTAAAATTGAGAAGAATAAAACAATAGAAAGAATCAATGAAAGCAGGGGCTGGTTCTTCGAGAAAATAAACAAAATAGATAAACCCTTAGCCAGATGTATCAAGAAAAAAAGAGAGTCTACACACGTAAACAGAATCAGAAATGAGAAGGAAAAATCACCACGACACCACAGAAATAGAAAGAATTATGAGAGAATACTATGAAAAATTATATGCTAACAACCTGGATAACCTAGAAGAAATGGACAACTTTCTAGAAAAACACAACCTTCCACAGCTGACCCAGGAAGAAACAGAAAATCTGAATACACCAATTACCAGCAAAGAATTTGAATTGGTAATCAAAAAACTACCAAGAACAAAACCTGTGGACCAGATGGTTTCACTGCTGAATTTTATCAAACATTTAGTAAAGACCTAATTCCCGTCCTCCTTAAAGTTTTCCAAAAAGTGGAAGAGGAGGGAATACTTACAAACTCATTCTACAAGACCAACATCACTCTAATACCAAAAGCAGGCAAATACACCACAGAAAAAAATATATTACAGACCAATATCCCTGAAGAACATAGATGCAAAAATACTCAACAAAATATTAGCAAACTGAATTCGAAAATACATCAAAATATCATCCATCATGATCAAGTGGGATTCATCCCAGGGATGCAAGGATGGTACAACATTCGATAATCCATCAACATCATCCACTACATCAACAAAAAGGATAAAAACCACATGATCATCTCCATCGATGCTGAAAAAGCATTTGACAAAATTCAACACGCATGCGTGATAAAACTCTCAACAAAATGGGTATAGAGGGCAACTACCTCAACATAATAATGGCCATATATGACAAACTCACAGCCAACATTATACTTAACAGCGAGAAGCCAAAAGCTTTTCCTTTAAGATTAGGAACAAGACAAGGATGCCCTCTCTCCCCATGTTTATTCGACATACTTCTGGAGGTCCTAGCCATGGCAATCAGACAACATAAAGAAATAAAAGGCATCCAGATAGGCAAGGAAGAAGTCAAACTGTCCCTGTTTGCAGATGACATGATACTGTACATAAAAAACCCTAAAGAATCCACTCCAAAACTACTAGATCTAATATCTGAATTCAGCAAAGTTGTGGGATACAAAGTTAATACACAGAAATCTGTTGCATTTCTATACACTAACGGTGAACTAGCAGAATGAGAAATCAGGAAAACAATTCCATTTATAATCGCATCAAAAAGAATAAAATACCTAGGAATACACCTAACTAAGGAAGTCAAAGACCCATACCCTGAAAACTATGAGACACTCTTAAGAGAAATTAAAGAGGACACTAATAAATGGAAATTCATCCCATGCTTTTGGCTAGGAAGAATTAATACTGTCAAAATGGCCATCCTGCCTAAAGCAATCTACAGATTCAATGCAATCCCTGTCAAAATACCAACAGCATTCTTCAATGAACTAGAGCAAATAGATCTAAAATTCATATGGAATGACAAAAGACGCTGAATAGCCAAAGCTATCCTTAGAAGGAAAAATAAACCAGGGGAATTATGCTCACTGACTTCAAGCTCTACTACAAAGCCACAGTAATCAGGACAATTTGGTACTGGCACAAGAACAGACTCGCAGACCAGTGGAACAGAATAGAGAACCCAGATATAAACCCAAGCATATATGGTCAATTAATATACAATAAAGGAGCCATGGATATACAATGGGGAAATGACAGCCTCTTCAACAGCTGGTGTTGGCAAAACTGGACACCTACATGTAAGAGAATGAAACTGGATTACTGTCTAACCCCATACTCTAAAGTGAACTCAAAATGGATCAAAGACCTGAATGTAAGTCATGAAACCATGAACTCTTAGAAAAAAATATAGGCAAAAATCTCTTGGACATAAACATGAGCAACTTCTTCATGAACATATCTCTCCTGGCAAGGTAAACAAAAGCAAAAATGAACAAGTTGGACTATACAAACTGAAAAGCTTCTTTACAGCAAAGGACATCATCAGTAGAACAAAAAGACATCCTACAGTATGGGAGAATATATTCATAAATGACATATCCAATAAGGAGTTGACATCCAAATTATATAAAGAGCTCATGCACCTCAACAAACAAAAAGCAAATAAGCCAATTAAAAAATGGGCATAGGAGCTGAACAAACACTTCTCCAAAGAAGAAATTCAGATGGCCAACAGGCACATGAAAAGATGTTCCACATCGCTAATCATCAGAGAAATGCAAATTAAAACCACAATGAGATATCACCTCACACCAGTCAGGATGGCCAACATCCAAAAGACAAACAACAACAAATGTTTGTGAGGATGTGGAGAAAGGGGAACCCTCCTACACTGCTGGTGGGAATGTAAACTAGTTCAACCATTGTGGAAAGCAGTATGGAGGTTCCTCAAAATAGAAATACCATTTGACCCAGGAATCACACTCCTTGGAATTTACCCTAAGACTGCAGCAGCCCAGTTTGAAAAAGACGTATGCACCCCTATGTTTAACACAGCACTATTTACAATAGCCAAGAAATCGAAGCAACCTGAGTGTCCATCAGTACATGAATGGATAAAGAAGATGTGGTACATATACACAATGAAATATTATTCAGCCATAAGAAGAAAACAAATCCTACCATTTGCGACAACATGGATGGAGCTAGAGGGTATTATGCTCAGTGATACAAGCCAGGCAGAGAAGGACACGTACCAAAGGATTTCACTCATCTCTCGAGTAATAGAACAAAGAAAAAACTGAAGGAACAAAACAGCACCAGACTTACAGAACCCTAGGATTGACTAACAGTTACCAAAGGGAATGGGACTGGGGAGGATGGGTTGGGAAGGGAGGGATAAGGGGGGGGAAAGGGGCATTATGATTAGCACACATAATGTAGTGGCAGGGAACATGAGAAAGGCAGTATTTACAGAGAAGACAAGTATTGATTCTATAGCATCTTACTACGCTGATGGACAGTGACTGTAATGGGGTATGTGGCAGGATTTGATAGGGGGTCTAGTAACCATAATGTTGTTCAAGTGATTGTACATTAATGATACCAAAAGAAAAAATGTTAAACACAGAATTACTTCATGATCCAGCAATTACATTTCAAGGTATATATATTCCAAAGATTGAAAGCAAAGCTTCAAATAAATGTACACCATTGTTAATAACAGCATTATTCACTATAGCCAAAAGATAGAAAAAAACCCAGATGTCCATCAGTGGATGAATGGATAATCAAAAGTGGTATATACATTCAATTTTGTATTATTCAGCCATAAACAGGAAGAAAACCGTGATACATGCTACAATGTGGATGACCCTTGAAAACACTATGCTATAGGAAAAAAGTCAGGCAAAAAAGGACAGATATTCACTCATATAAGGTACTTAGAAGAGACAAATTCATAGAGGTAGAAAGTAGAAAGTGGTTACGTGGGCTGGGGTGAAAAGTGGATCAGGAGTTATTGTTGAATGGGTATGGGGTTTCTGTTGGGGATGATGGAAAAGTTCTGGAAATGAACCAGCCTGCAAGCAGGCAATAGTGGCCCGGAAATGTTTAAGGAGCTTAAAGCAGATGCCATAGCCTGTGTGGTCGGAAACCCTGGCTGTCGGGGCTGCAGACATAGTGGTGATGGTTCGTGAATGTATTTGATGCCGCTGAAGTGTGCACTTAAAAGTGGTTAAAATGGGAAATTTTGTTTTGTATGCTTTACTACAATAAAAATAACAAGATAATGTGAGAGGAGAAAAAGACCCATGCCTTCACATGGCTTACCTTATCTCTTGCTTCCCCTTTCTTTATACACACCAGTCACCTTGCCCTACTCTTAGTTTTTATAGCACACCAAATAATTTTCACATCTCCAACCCTTTGCTCTTGCTTGGAATTCTCTTGTCCCAGATGTTTGGATGGCTGACGTCTTTTCTTTCTTTGATCTCAGCCTCTTTGTCAATTTTTCACTGAGGCCACACTTGCCCCGCCTACCTAAAGTAGGCCCACTACAAAACATCTCCCTTTTTGTTTCCTTCAAAATCTGCAATTATTTTGTTTTGTTTTGTTTTAATATTTGTTTTTATATACTTTTGCTACCTTCAGTGGAATATATACATTCTGTGAGAGGAAAGACCTTGTCTCTTTTTGTCACCTTTTTATTCCTAATACCTAATGCAGTCTCTAGAACTTAATAAATATCTGTTGAATGAATGAACAAATGAATCATAGATCTTTGTGTGCTGATTTAGAAAACTTTTCAAGATATATTAAATTTTGCAAGAGGTGCAGGAGGTATTTAGTAAAATCTCATTTTTTGGTTAAATAAAAACATGCATTTATATGATTGCTTATGCATAGAATATTTTTGAGAGGTTACAAAAGAAACTGTTTATAATACATGCCTCTAGGGACTGAAAGTTAGGGTTTGTTGGGAGAGTGGTGTTTTTATATTTTATTGTATACCATTCTCTACTATTTGGATTTTTAGTACATTTATGCAATTTTATAATTGATTAAATTTTAAAAATAATTCTTAAAGTAGCATATTTTTTCTTCCAACTGCAAAAATAGATCCTTTCTAAGATTTGTCCCTTCAGCCTTCACTCTCTCAACCCAAGGCTGGCATTATGAAAAGTGTTTGGTATTCTTCAGCAATGAGCACATCCCAGGGGGTGGCTGATCTCCAAGTTGCTGAACTAAGTTAATGCTGCCAGTTGTAAATAAAATAAAAACCAATTCGAGGGAAAAGCTGAATGGTTTAAATCTGATATGGCAACTTATCAAAAGTAACTTTGAAAAAAATAGCCATTCTTTGATAATATAACCAGGATTACCTTAGAAGGTTACTTTTTGTAGATAGACATACATGTGGATTCAGGGCATATAGGATATTATTTTCTTATGAGCTGTCAGAATCTATAGTCTGCACTTACACATGTAAATCTCATTAGTAAATTAATACATCTGGCCTTCCATCCTTTTTCATATTAATGAATGATTTGGAGAACCTCCTAGTTTCTCTAGATGTTTGCAGCAGAAAGTGAAGTTGGAACTGGAAGGAAGTTCCTATAATAACCATATGCTTCTGCTTTCCCTTGCTCAATAGTCAGCATGTCAAAATACAGTTCATGTAAGAGAAATGTAAATGACCCTACTCATAAATGCACGACTTTTATGCATAAGATCCTTTTAGCTCAGGCAAGATTATTTTTAAACATAATATTGACATTAAGATAATCATAGCATATATACCTCTCGTCAAGGTTGAAGTCCCAAATCTGTGAAAAAATACATTAAATTGTCAGAAAATAGGGCACTGATCTTAATGAAAGTTGATTCTTAAATACTTGAAGTACATGAACTTTATTGAGATAATTTTGGTGAAAATTACCTAAATTACTTATGATTTCTGTCCGGATCTAAAATAATGAGTGGCTTTAATTGTCAATGTGAGACCCTAGGGTTTTCCTTTTCTGCTTAAAAATTTAACTTTTATGTTAAAAGTAAGCCTTGCAAACAACTACTGAAATCCTGTGACAAATTTGGAATGGAATGGAATGTTATTAAAATTATTCAGTCTGACCAATGGGACCAGCGGGGAAGTCTGCTAGGGGACTTCAGAGAAAATTTTCTTCTTTGATGAAAAGACACATATGGGAAAAAACAGCTCTTCTTCCCCAAGATATTATCATCTGTGAAAGAACTCCTGGCATCACTACAAGCCATCTTGTTAAATGAGGGGAGCTTGCCAGAGAGGGCAAAGTAGAAAAGAGAAGGAACCAAGCACCTTAAAGACATTGAATGGTTACCAAATTAACTAGGGAGCCATTCCAGCAGCTTCTTGTTAAGTGAAATCACCCACTTTTCTTACTGTTTAAAAGAATTAGTTAAGAATGGTTACATAGAGAGTTGGGAATGTGGAAGAATTGAAAAATTCAAACTAAGGTTAAATTATGATGTTATCCGAACCTCCGTGATGATCAAATACAAATTATGCCCTGAAATTAACACATCATTAAACTTCAACACAGTGTAGATTCTGAATGTTCTTTTACCATGTGTTCTTGTACATATGCATGAGAGTTTCTCCAGCCCAGTGGTGTTCTGGTAAACAGGATCTTAAAAACAAAAACAAAACAAAACCCTGGTTTGTAGCATTTGCAGATGTCCATGGTGTAAATCCTCCCATAATTGCTGATTTCAAGCTATTTAAATATTTAATTGCTAGCTCATAAAGCACCCAAATTCTTGAATAATTAACAATTGGCTCTCAGAGAACACCGTTGTCCTGAGAAGCTGAACTGCTGGGTTGAAGGACTAAAGGATAATGCATCTTCATACTTAATATGGTCAAATCACATTCCAGGAAGTTGTACCACATACTTGTCAAAAGTTTCTCTTTTCAGAATTTAAACATTTTGCCAATCTGATAAATATGAAATGGTATTGTTAGTTTGATTTGCATTTGCCATGAAGTTGAAAAGATAACATTTTTTTTCCCTTAAATTTTTTTCATATGTTTTTAATCATTTGGGATTTCTCTTCTGTAAATCATGGCCTTTGCCAGTTTTTTATTATAATATTTGTCATTTAAAAAATTGATTTGCAAGATTATTTTATATTGGCATAGGGAAAATGGAAGTTCCATGGCTAGGATCCTTACGTGATTCTAATCTACTCATTGTGTTTGAGAGATGATGTAATACTTTACCTACTGAGCAGGCACATGCTTGTGTATGGGCTCAAGATAAGCCATTATTGCCTGTTTTGTTACAAAAAAAGAGTTCCTGCAGTTCCTCCTAGGAGCTCTTCTCTGGGAGCAGAGCCTAAAGGGAGCCAGAGAGGGAAGCAGGAGAGGAGGCAAGGGCAGAGGGCGCCTGGGGCAGAGGCTGAGACAGGGACGGGATTCCAACACCTGACCTGCCACCATGAGAATAAAGCTTGGTATAAGCCCCTTTCTACCCCCAAGTGTTCTGTCATCATCTTTTGGTCTCACTGAATCCAGAGTGAACTTGCCCAGGGCTGAAACTCTCAGCTGAGACATCTGGATACTAATCTTTTGTCAGTTAACAGTTACATGCATTTCAAATAACTTTTCCCAGTCCATTTTATTTTTCATTGTATTTATGGTTTTATGCCATTTGGAAGTCTCTTCTCCTCTCTTCTAACCAACCAACAGCTCCCCAACACCTGACACCTCTGCATTTCCATGGAAGTTTATGGCTGCCCTTAAATCCAAATCCTTTGATGTGCCTTTCAAGGACCTCCTTGACTTGAAAATTGGGAATGACAGAGTACTTACTCCTAGGATGTCTGTAAGGGTTAAATTAAGTAATATATGTGCAGTATCTCACCGTCTTCCGCATGCACTTTCAAGCAGCATATCCTCTCACTTGCTTTTTCCTATGACTAGAATGTTCTTTTTGTCCCTCTGCCTTAGGAAAGACATCCTTGATCTCTTAGGACTGGGCCAGATACCCGTGAAGGTGCTCTGGTCTCTGTCTCCGTAGCCATCCTTAGCCCTCTTCACTGATGATGGGACCTGGACTTTGTGGTACGGGCGTAGCCTTAGGGCTAAGCCGATCTGTTTGCCTGTTCTCTTGCCTTCTGTGATAGATGCTGGTGACTGACTTACTCAGTAGCTATTCTAGCCTCCTTTTATCTGCATTTCTGTACTGTGGAGGCTGAAAACTAAGTATACATTCCAAGACTTTCATGCAGCTAGGATTCTGGATACGAATTGGGTCCTGCCAATCAAATGCATTGGTGTAAAGCCTGAATTCTAAATAGAGTTGTGTGTGGGGAGAAGCAGGCTGGGAGCCATCCATTTTGCTGACATAGATGCAGCAAAGGCAATGTGCTTCTGGCGTCAGCACTCTGTGGGGGCAGCTTCCCGTTTGTTAGGCAGTCTAGATCATGGCGGAAGTATCAAATTGCCTTAGCAGCCCAGTTTTGCGGAATGACTTTGGAAATTGTTCCTATAAATTCAGCATAAGTTTGTTTCATCCCAATGATTCTGTAGGTCACTAAGACCCTTTATAAGCCTCTTTCTTTTTACACTTCACAGATACTTCAACCAGACTGATATCCATTCCTTACACTTGGGGGGAACTTGTGACCCAATGCTGGCCAATGAGAAGTAACTAGAAGCCTTGGACCCTCATAATTTTATGCGGCTATTTTACCAGCCCTGGACTGCCAACTTGTGGATTTCTTTTATGTGAGAAAAATAATCCTAACTTATTTAAACCACTATGGTTGGATCTTTCTTATTAGCAGCTGATGACAGTTCCTAAGTGATATAATAAGCAGTGAACAATGTGTGTCATAATATTAAAAAAATATTTGTGGACCAACTGATGATTTATGAACAAAGGCACTGAAGCATGAAATAGCAGTGTGTGTGTGTGTGTGTGTGTGTGTGTGTGTGTGTGTGTGTGCTACAGCTTTAAGTGTAAAACAGGAAGTGGCGGAGAGTAAGGGCAGTGATTTAAGTGGAGTTTCATAGGATAACTTAAGAAGTTAGACATCACTGTTAGATAATAGGGAATCACTGGAGGGATTTGAGCAGGTGTGTTTTACATCCTCAGGTTTGCATTTTTGATAGGTTACTTGGGTGCAGCCAAAACTGTTAAATCTATAACTTGTGAGGTAATAGGTGATCGATACATGCAATAACTATTCTTGCATACATTTGTGAACTTCAGTGCATCTTTAGGGGAAGTTCTCTAATGTGAAATCACTGTCAGAGTGTATACAATTAAAATACTGAGATATATTTCTAAATTGTATATAAGAGCTTACATTCCAACTGTGCAGTTGTCCTCAATTCCCCACCCTCAGCAATAATGGGTATTTTTAATTTGTATTCTTCCTCCCCTACACACATTCCTCCATTTAATATTATCTGAGAAAGGGGAAAAATGCATGAGGATGAAAATTACAGAGATTTATTTTCATCAAAAACATACATTCTCAAGCATTATGAGCCAGGTTAAAACAAGTTAACTCTAGTATACCAGATAAATTAGTCATTGTCACTTACCCTCTGAATCCAATTAACTATTTTTCCTGTTTTATTGAAATGTAATTGATATATAACATTTTGTAAGGTGTACAACATAATGTTTTGCTATGTATGTGTAGCAAAATTATTAACACAATAAGTTCAGTTAACATCCATCATCTCGCATAGTTACAATTTTTTTCTTGTGATGAGAATTTTTAAGAGCTATTCTCTCAGCTACTTTTGGATATATGATACAGTATTGTTAGATACAGTATTGTAATGCACCAGGCTGTGCATTACATCCCCAGGACTTATTTATCTTATAACTGGACTGTTTGTGTCATTCCAATAGGTGAAATATGTTATTCCATTGCTTATAAAATTTATATTAATCAGAAGTGAATTTGGATATCTTTTCATAAAGCTATTGGCTGTTTGATTTCTTTTTATAAACTTCTTATTCATACCATTTGCAGAATTTTCTACTGAGTTACTGGTCCTTTCTTTTAAATTCTGAGGGCTGATTTTGATATAAAGGAAATTACTACTGTGACTTTTTTTCCTGGATTGCTTTTTGTCTTTTCATCTTGCTTTTGGTTTTTTCTTTGGTTTCATAAATTAGTTTTTATGTAGTCAAAATTGTCCACCCTGCTTTTCCTTTATGGCTTCTTGTGTTTTTGCAACATGCTTCACTTTGCCACCTTTACCTCTTCACCTGATAGAGCTAACCAGCCAGAGAGAGCATGCCTGACTTGCATTGCGCTGTCTACATGCATTTTTTTGGCTACTTTTTCACATCAACTTTGTAAGCTGAGGGGAAGAGGGTGAAAAGGCAAGAGAAATGTATTGAGGGCAAACACTAAGCCAAATCACAGAGAGAAACCTGCAGCAAAGAAGGATGTTTTCCAACAGGACTGGGGGTGGCATGCTGGAGTGCTTGAAGCATCCGGGCATCTAACAGGGCAGGCAGCTTCACAGAGCCTTAAGAACTCCCAGAGCCAGACAGCTTGAGTCTGAATCCTGGCTCTGCCACTGACTTGCTGGGAAAGCCTGGGCAGGCTTCTCACACCCTTTGAATTTTCCTAACCACTCGTAAAGGTCCACGGATGTCCCCAGTATTACCACAGTCACAAATTTAGCTGTTTTCTGAACTATAAGGTTTAAAAAGGAATACTGAACAATTAAGTTGAGAATTTTCAATGCAGATAATCCATCTCGATGGTATGAGTGCATTAAAATGTACACACCAGGACTCAAATGTGAGGAAAATAAAGTAGCTTTCTTTATGTCCTATATCCAACTTTATCTTATTCTTGAATCCTCACCCTTGAAGAGAAAACACATATGCCAAACACGCAGACAAATACACAATGAAGTCAAAGTTGAAACTCTTATCAGCCCATTTTCCCTGCCCAGGGGGCTTCCTACCTGATCTTGCCCTTGTTCCTGTCTTAGCTTTCGGGAGGATTACATGTACAGCAGTGGTGGGAGGAGGGACTGCGGGCTTCCGCGGGCCACCTGGCCTCTGGGCCCAGACCTGCCTGGCGGAGTGTGCTGGTGTCACTGCTGAGCCCCGAGCCCTGCTTAGGACCTCCTGTTATGAGGGCCCCCATTCTGCCGGGTCCCTGGGCCCTGGCAGCGGGGCCTGGACCCCTGCGGCTGCTTGCAGGGCCCAGAGGCTCCTCCTCGGCCCTGCACCGCACTGGCCTCATGCGGCTGTGGCCCTGCAGCCTCCCTTCTTGCTTGGAGAAGCATGGCGAGGCTAGCTCTTGTCCCAGTTTCCTCAATGCCACACGCTTCCTCGCCCTACCCAAGACAGGTGACGGCGGAGACACGTCTGTGCCAAGGCCTCCTGTCTGGCGCTCGGTCTGACCCTCACCTCTCTTACTGGTTAGAACTATCTATAGACTTTCAAACTTGGCTTTTACACGTAGAGGGCAATTTTTGGAATTTAGAATTCCATTTCCTTCCTAATAAAGTTTGAATTTTAGGTCCATTATCTTGCTAGAGATTCTGAGGCAGTTCTGTGACTTCAAAGTTGTACAATGAGTTCATTCTGGGAGGAACCTGCCCTTAACCACAGGTGCTGCAAACACTAATGGGAAAGGCTTTGGACTACAGAATGAGTTTAATAATTAAAAATATATGATCCCTTCCTCTCCTTAGTAAACTGTGGCTCATTCCCTATTAGGAAATGGGATTTAGGTCTCTTTTCTAGAATCGATTTCTTTTTCCATCCCTTCTTGCCTCCCCATTTTCCACTTCCTCAAGTTTGACTAAAGGTAGATCTTGAGTAACATATTTTCACCTCCCACCATTCATCTTCACAGGAAGCTCTGCCTCCTGTTAACAAGGGAGGGGAGGCCACTAGTGTCATCTAGAGTGGCCCTAAGTCTAGGTGAGGCTTGCCTGGTTAGTGGAAGGAGAGACCAGCAGTTATTGTTTAAGGTGACAGGAAGTTTCTGTCTTGCGTCTAGCCATTCCCACCATCACCTTTACTCTAGACGTTGCCCAGCCCCTGCTATTGACTATCTGGCCCAAGATAGCCAGGATCCACTGGGCCCACTACGTGTAATGAGTAGCGTGGCTGCTTCACCTCTGGGGCCAGGTGTGGGCCAGCATCAAGGCAGTCTTTTCTGAGAGTTCCAGAACACAACACATAGGTGGAACTGGCCTCATTCTGAAAATGGCTTCCCACTTCCCATCTTCTCTTTCGACTCTCTTATTTCTGCCATTGCATACCACTTTTCTCACTTGATTATAGCCTACATTTCGAGATGACTCCAGTACAGGGGCTTAGAGTCAGCAAGAGGCACACATGTGCTGCATACAGAGTAGAAACAGCCTCGCACAAGACTTTTTTTTTTACAGCTCAATTTAAAAAAATGATCCACATGGTATATGTGGTCATATATGACCCCATTTATGTAAAGTATTAAGATGCCTTATAATAGCACACATTTAAAAATTTAAATTGAATAATTTCAGAACTTATTTGAAAACAAGAATGTTTAAAATCAGTGCTTATTTAGACCTCACATTGCCCATAAAAATGGAGACAAGTGATTTAAGTCCATCCCCAGAGCTCCCCACATACATACTTCTTGGTCCTGAGAAGGCAGGAATGCGTGTTTCTTCAGTAACATTCATACGCACAGGAAATGACTATTGACATAATCTTTAAGTCTAATAGTTGAGATTATTCTTCAGTTTATAATTTAAAAGCTTCTGACAGCGAAATGCCATGGTTTGATTTATAATGAAAGAGTTTGAGTGATGGAGGTACAGTTCACTGAGCTGGTTTCTCTTATGGGTTGAAACCAAGACTTGTGTAAACATAGGAAGGGGAGCCCTGCCCGGGCTTATGTAGTTAGGCAAGAATACTGAATGTCCCTCACTCTCAGCTGTGCTACAGTGCCGTCTGTGCTACACTCAAAGTTCATAGGCAGCAAACCTGTAGGATTTATAGGGCATTTGCTTTTTTTAGTACACAGTTTCATGTAAGACCACTAGTTACCAGTATGTAACAAAAGTGGATACACATTTCCTTGAGATATACCAATTTATAATATTTCTCTAGTGTTCCTTTTAAAAATTTGGAATCTTAGCTTTTGGATATTTTTTAAGTTAGGTAACAACAAAAAAACAAAACTTAAAAATTCAGAAGTGTGTATTCATGAAGAAAGATAGCAATAGTAAACTAATAGTTGTGTGTCATCTCAGAAACTATAGACATTACATCCTCCAGCAATAATTAAAAAAAAAAAAAGAATTGTCACCAAATTAAGGGAACCCACTGGTGCTTGAAAGGTCAAAGTTTATATAGCTTTTCAAATAAAATACGTAATTGATAAAATCTGCAACAACCTATCTATAGTTAGGAAAGAGCATTTAGATTAAGCTATCCTCTCAAAATAAGATATCCAATACATAAATTTGGATCAGAAGCAATCTGTTTGGTTTATAATTTATTCTCCCTGCAAGTTAATAATAATACAATTTTATATAGAGTCAACAAGCAACTTGTCTTATAATTCATGTGTTGATTTCTAAGGGAATGTTGGCCACTGTGGAGATGTTTTGTCCATATTGACTCATTTCCTCAGAATGGCACTATGATACACTGAGTTCTAAAGAAAAAGAGTAAATAATGTGCTGGAAAAATTATAGAGTTACCTCTCCCCACTCCAACAAAAGAGAACCACCTTACTAGAGCCTGAAAACTTCTTTTTACCTGATAACTGTCAGTTGCTTTCATGAATATAAAACGAAGCTCTTTGAGAGAAAGAGAAATTATTGAATAATTTAACCTAAAAAGCATCTTGAACAAAAATAATTACTGTGCATTTCAGTAAGATCAATCAGCATTTATTGTACAGTTTCTTCTAAGTTTAAATAATGTCCCCATGAATAGATAAGAAAAGCACTGTTTAGGATATCTTTAAGATTGAAACAGTTGGGTCAAATAAGCCTTATAAAAATGCAAAACCACTCTATGCCAAGTGACATGTGAATAGATAACTCCACTTTTATCCCAAACACCCACTTTCACTGTAGGACTTTTATTTTCCACTTTATTCCTTCTGTTACTAAATTAAAAAAAAGAGTATGTATGTACTTTTAATATAACTTTATTGATGTATAATTAACATATGATAAACTGCACTGAACTTTTATAATCAGGAAAAGAAACAATTTTTAAAGTCTGTTGGAACTGGTTATGCCGCTAAAGAGGTATTTCCCTATCCTGCAAAATTACCATTATAGAGGAATTTAAACATATGTCATATCACTGAGAGAGCTGAGTGAGCTGACAGAAATTTAACTGGGGATTTCCTTTGCAGATTTTAAGTACTGGGTAATATTGTGACCCAAACATTCTCCCTCTCCAGTCCTGATATACTCCATTAAGGACAGCACAGTGCAGAAGCTAATGCCAAATAGCTATCTATCTTCTAGAAAATTTTTCAAAGAAACCTTCAGTATTTGTTAAATATCTACAGAGAAAGACACAAATTTAAGAGACCGATTTTCAAATTAGTGTTTTATTTTATTTTAGTAATACCCCTTACCCTTACACCATGTACCAATAATTAAAAGAGCATGCATGTTTGAACCTTTGGGTGAAAATATGTAGTTTCTCCTCTGGGATTTTCCAACTTACCAAAAGCTGTTAGCATATTTGGCAATTTAATAAAATGTTATGAAAACCTACAAGAGAAATATGCTTCTGTAGCATTAAAACATTTGTAAGTGGACAAGAATAAGAAGTAATACCGGGAAAGGCAAAGCTTAACTATTTAACAGAATGATTTAGAAAAGTATGTAATTCAACAAAAGTCGTAATTCTCCACAAATTAAATGTTTTAACTGTAGCCAAAAAATTATTCGCAAGAAAACCATTTTTCTAAAATTTTTGCTATAAAATTTAATATTTATAGTTTTAGTTTAAAGAAATTGATTTCATTCCTTAAAATAAAAGATTATTCTTAACACATAACTTATAATGATGAGTGTCTGAATCCATATCTCATTTTACTTTTTATTCTTTTCAATGTGATATGAGTGAGTAAATGTATTCACGAATATTTAAGTATACACATATTTTTGCTACATATTAATATGCAGAAAGCTTTTATTATATGCCTTTTCTTTAAAGACATGCTTTGGTCACATTACAAGGAATGTTCACATTAAAATAATAAAGATTATAAACTATCAGATATGAGCCAAAACATTGTCATGTTCAGCTAAATCAACTGAATGATAGTTTTGGTCTTCAAATGGTCTTTTACTCATTTCATTGCCAAAAGCTAAAAGAAAACTGAGGTGAAGAGAAAATAAAATGGTGGTTCAACTATTATGGTAATTCAACCAAGACTATTAAAATACCTTACTATTTGCTAATCTTGGATCAAATTCAGCTACTTTAAAACTGTGGGTTATTGAAAAATAAAAGAACTTAACAGTTGGAAAGTGGAATAGTACAAAGACTGAAGAGAAAAACAAGAAAGGGAGATAAAGGGGAACCTAAATCAGTAGAGATGTGGCAAGAGACTGATGATTTTTTTCAGGTGTCTCTATTGTACCCTGTTGCTTTGGGATTCAGTATGTTTCCTGATATACATTTCTACTTCACAGCTCTGACCCCCATTCTCCTGCTGAAAAATGAAATCTCTGGCACAATCGGACAGAAAACAGCTGCTCCCTGGGCACTTGGCATGAAGTGTGGTGGGAGAGGCCAGTGGCTGAGGGCATTCTGTGGTTGCAGGTTCAAACTGGGGCAGATTTAGGGGGTCTGCTGGGGCCTGATTTATCTCAGGATGGTCACTCAGACCCCCTTAAGGTGCAGATCAGTGCCATAATTTCCAAATCAGACAGGATTTCTTCTTTTTCTTTATGGCCACCTAGGTAGATTGTGAGTAGCATGTAACAAGGGGAGAAGGAACCCGGCCAAAGCTGTGATGGGGAGGGTCGTGGGGGCTCACGACAGGCCAGAACATGCTGGTCTCTCTAGGGTGGCCACAGTTGCACCTGCTCACCTCGTCCAGGACCCGAATGAGAGTTGGGTGGATATGGAGTGGCCAGGGAGGAGGGTGACGTACTCTGCTGCCCACACACAGTGAGACATAATAAGATACTTTAATAATCGTCTAGGAAGGTGGCCAAGGCTTGTCCTATGATGCAAACTATTTCTAATACTTTAAACAAGTTTTTTAAGAAGGAAAAATAACTAGTTATAGAAGTTACTGCAACTTCCTATTATCTCAACAATCTTTTCACATATATTTAACTAAACTGAATAAATGATCTCATACCTTCCAAATGAAATGGTTTCTTAGACCAACTTTAAGCACCAACTGGTTTCCACAAAAATGGAATACTGATATGTTACAAACACAGCTTTTATTTTTTAAACTAGGAAGACTCTATCAATAGATATCAGCTTTTCAGTTTTTAATAGATGTGTTACAGAAAATGTGTGCATTCTTTGGATATATACACAGTCTTCTTTTTTCTAGTATTTTCTCCTGTACTATATAGTAGTGACCCTCACAATGATTAGATAAGATGTATGTTTTATACAAGACTATTTAATTCCATGGACAGAGAAATGTGAACATCCAGCTACGGATGTTCAGAACTTTCAGAAATAATGTTTGTTATGTATGATGTAATAAATAGAATTATTTCATAGTATTTAAAAACAATAGACACCACCTTCTACCAGTCCCCATTAGGGGAGAGCCTAAGGCTGTGAATCTGTTGGAGTACTGCCATAATTTGCTTTTTCTCCAGAGACAGAATGCTTCAGAAATTGACCAGTAGCACCAATGTATAACCTTGATCGCATGGGCCATTTCTGAAAAAGAATATTAAACAAGAATCCAAAAGTTAGTATCTATGACAGATATAACACTCTGTAATAGTAATATTAAAAATTCCAAATATCTACATACAAATGCAATATTATGAAGCTAGTAACAAGTGGAATTATGAATCTAGAGGACAACTGATATTTTAATTTCGAGCTAAACATAAACCTACAATGTTTTAATTTCAAACTAAGCCTAAAACAAAATTAAGCCTAAAACAAGATTGCTGGCTTTATTTTTTAAAGTTATACATGGTAAGTACTATATGTCTACACTTGTCAAAGAACTACAATGAAGAGTGACTAATTCAACTACCTGAACATTTTATCTAGCTAAAAGAGATATCTAGAAGTTGCACATACCAGAGTGCTTGGTGTTATATAGATAAAACCTCCAGATCAAGTGTCTAGATGTATTGGCATCACACAGCTCTAACCTTTCAGTTACTATCACATTTGTATTCTGATTGTAATTTTTCTAAATTCACCTTTAAAATGGACCTCTTAAACAATATAATTTATTGCCAAATAGGCATGATAATGAAAAAACACCTAAGTAGTAATTTCAGAATGAACCTCTCTTTGTTTTTTGGAGGGGGGTCATATGTTCAATTTAGTTCTATCCTTGGAATACTAATCAGAGAAATACTACTTTTCTTATATAAAGATAAGTCTTTAGACTAAAAAAGTACAACTCACACGGGTCAGCAGTGGAGTCCCACACTGCAAAGAGCAAATGCTGCTGTGAGCAGCAGGCTTCTTCCTCAGTGAGCACTCACAGGCAGACTGCTGTTTACACAGCACTCTGAAATGTTCTCAAATGCCTGACAGATAATCCACAGTGCCCAAGTACAGGCACAATTATTAACAAGCTGAAGACCCTAAGAGCTCTGGGTTCTTATCCCAAGCTGTGTATTGAAAGCACATGGTGGGGCTTTTAAAAAATACTGATTGCCAAATCACACTCCAGACCAATTAAATCAGAATGAATCTCTTTTGCAGAGTGGAGTCAGATTTCATCTGGAATAATATAAGCCTTCATTGTACTTACTGTCCTGTAAACTGGGATTCCATATGTAAAATGTAGCCATAAGGAATAGTAAATAGGCATGTGATATTAACTGGAATGTTTCTGTTCTTAGCAACCAAAAAATTTCTATTTTTATGCCTCCTGATGTGGTAACTTAATTTGCTCCCATGCAGTTCAGGTCATTTAAGAGTCCTAAATCCAGATTGTTCTGGCTGGGAATCTACATTTTAAATACAGATAAAATATAAAATTTGTGTTACTTGTAATTTAAAATGGTTTATACCTAAATAATCTTTCTATAAATAACCTTGCATTGTACATTTGATACAGTAATAAGAATGACTACTTATTTTTGCAAACCCATTTCAGGATTTTTTTTTTTCAAATCACCAGTGTACATTCTTATACACTCTGGGTGCACCACTGGTCCCAGCCTTGGGATTTCTGCCTTTGGTTGATACTTTGAGGTGTTTTAGAAATTGGCCTAGAATTTTCTGATATGTTAGGATCTGGCATTGTTAGACCAGATTTAAATTCTGCATTATCCTGAGGAACCCAGTGCGAGCACGACGGCCTAAATGTTTGTGCCCCCATCACGCCCCACAGATTCATATGTTAATACTCTGATCCCCAATGTGAGAGTATTTGCGTAGGTAATTAGGGCTAGATGAGGACCTAAGGGTGGGTCCCCCGTGGTAGCATTAGTGGCCTTTTAAGAAGAGGAAGAGAGAACTTTTTTTTGAGAAGGGGAGACATTTGGAGCATAAAAATCTCATGCTTGAACCTCAAATGTGATTTGAGAATTCTATGTAAATTAAATATATTTAAAAGATAAAATTACCACTGAATGCTCCCTTGTATTGTTGATATGTGCTATGTGGGTCCCACTGTACTGAAAATCACTCTAAATCATGCAATCAAGTGCAGGGATAAATGAAGGCATCTTCCTTAAATTGTTTCTGGGACATAAGTAATTAATGAAACAAACTTAAAAATGTATATATGGATTTTTGCCTCATTTGTTATGAACCTAATAAAACTTCCATTTTTAAGAACTGTGTGTCCTTGGATTTTCAAAAGGCTTCTAATTTTATTCAACTGAATTTACAGTACACACATAAACAGTTTTAAAAGCCAGAGATAAAAGTGCAGATAAAATACTGATCAGGTTGCATGTCAGCAGCATGCCAAAAAGCTAGTTGACTGATTTACAGTTCACTTTTCAGTGGTCTGTTCTAGCATTGTGTAGATTAACACAATCCTGACTTATACTATACCTAATAAGATATATTTAAAATCATGTTGCTTCATTTATATAATATAACCAATACTATTGTAATATCTTGGTATGGTAACAGGGAGCTACACTTACTGTGGCAAGCATCTAATAGTGTATGTAATTATCAAGTCACTATGTTGAACATCTAAAACCAATATAATTATATATCTTTAACTTTATTCCAATTAAAAAATAAAAATAAAATCATGTTGTTTCATTAGGCTTAGAACAATCTAGTAAACTTATATAATTAACCAGAACTGAACCTAAAACTGAAGACCTTAAAACTGTACTCTTGGTTTTTAGAGTTAAATGACTCCAAAGCAACAAAACTTTATTTTTAAAATTATTATTTATCTGTATTATCAACAATGATTCTCTAGAGGCAATGCAATTAAGTTATCTGTGCTCTTTCCCAGTGTTAGAATCCGAAATACATCCCAATTCTCTCAGAGAATCACTGGCTTTTTGTGTCCTGGCGCTGATCAGAATGGCTTGTGTTCCTGTGGGATAAAAATGGTTGTTTTTAGCTCTGCCCCAGATACCCGGTCTCTTAAACCTTACAGTTTCATTTGAGATACTCTTGATGTAAATTCCTAAAAATGCTAAATCCCCAATACTTATAATAAGGATGATTCAAAATCAAGGCATTGAAATATTTGTTAACAGATCTTTGATCTTCAAAGTAAGGCTTAGTAACATTATGCTGTGAGGCAGGAAAAAAAGTCATTTTGGAACACTTTTTAACTAATGGTTACCATATTTTTAGTTAACCAAAAAGTACAAATAATCAGAATGTGATTATTCCTTTTGCACCAGCTTAATCAAAGAAAGACTTAATAGTTAAGCATTCTGTTAGTGTCCATAAAATAATTTTATACAGGGTGCTTTCAGTTGTGTATATGAAATCTCTTTCCTCTGAACCTCCACAGCACATGGTTATAGCTCTCATATGGCAAATACATTATCCATTACAGTACTGGTATTTGTATTTTTGTCTTTGTCTCTATTATGGGTTCATTTAGGGCAGGGATTGAGTCTTATTCTTAATTGTATTCACTCTTCTAACAGTGCTTTGCACACAGGCACTCAGTAAATGATTTTAAGACTAGTCACTTGTTCAACCATCAATTTCATTTTTAAGAGGTAATTTTTGGCCTTGTTTCATTGTTCCTAGAATTGTGTTTTAAAATTCAAATAATTGATTCAGAGATTAAGATTTAATTTTTTAAAGTAATAAGACCACAAAACATTTGGCATATGAATCAAGAGCAAGAAACTCTTGTTAAGCTTATTATTACATGAAAATTATGGTTCTAACAGTTATTTAAAGCAGTGCAAGGTGAAAAACAACTTGATTCTCATCTGAATTATATCTCCCACAAGGAGGCATCTAACAGATGATTTTTTGTATTAAGTCTACTTAATGTTAAAATAAGCTTTCTTAGAGTATGTGGGAAATGTCAGGTCAAAAACAATATAATATTATTGATATATTTGATTAGCAATCTAATGCACACTGTAATACCAACCCCTTAATAATGAATGACCCTTCAGATGAGATTGTTATATAACACATGAATGGAATGGGGTCTATCATAATTATAAATAAGTGCAATTTCAAATTTCTGCATTTGACATAGTCTATCATAATGTTCATTATATTTGCAAAGTAAATTTTGTTAAACCGCACCACAAAATTTTAGGTTCAGTTAATATTTGAGGGTGTATTTTGCCACATTTCAATAATGAATATTCAATAATTTATTGAATGCTGATACACTTAACGCTAAGTCCTAATCTTGTATTTGTGTGTGTGTCTAAATATTTCAGAAGGTGGAATCAAAAACTTGAAAATTTAGGTTTAGAAAATATAGGGAAGATGCATTTTAGAAAGCTGGATCAATGCAGGATTTCAATCAAACCTAGGAGAAAAGGATGATGGAGTCACAATAAATATAGGCAATAAATCATAACTACATATACCACATTAAAAGAAAACCCTGCCCATTCTTTCTAAACGTAATATACAAAAATTATAGAAAACAGATTCTCTTGGCTAATTTTGTACATTACAAAATTTCAGTATAGTGTTTAGTAAGCTCACTAAACATATATACCAATCCGTCATGAAAATTGCATGAACACAGTTTTTCCATTCTTGGTAGCAGTCTAGGTCATCATAGCTTTTATTTAAAACAGACTGAAAATTACTCTCTGAGGGATGCGGAAGGGTCTCATTTTGGTTCCTATCACTTTTACAATTTTCAACGTTGGTTTCCTAGGAGTACTTAGGACAGACAATTCCATCACTCCATTTAATTTGTAAAACTTTAAAACATCTGATAAAACCACAATGGAGATGTAATTATGTAAATTAAAACACTTGGAAAGTCTCAAAGGCCCAAATATAACTCTGAAACTAAAAATTACAAGGACGCGCAGCCAAGCTCCCACTATGCATCCCCGAGAAACTTCTTACCTATGGAGGGCATTCTGTAGGTTGTATCCTACAAGGGGCACGAGACACCCCTCTCTACAACTCCCTCCCGGGGTTTAAACCCGTTAAGGAGTAGCCTTTTGTAGACCTCCCTATCGGTGCCTTCGCAGGCCAAGGTCGCTCCTGGACCTGTTGCCCGACTCACCCCTCACCCCGAGGAAGGGGTGAGAGCTCGGTGGCATCTACCCAGACGGTGTCAGACCAGGCGGGCCGAGGTGTCCGCTCCTCGCCCCCCTCCGCAGTGCGCCCCGCCCGCCTACCTTGACAGGGTGCAGGTAGCCGTCGCCGCGCAGGGCGCTCAGTCCGGGGTCGGGCGGGGCCTCGGCGTCGTCCTGCAGGCTGCGGGTGAGGTGCGCAATGTAGGTGGTGGCCAACAGCAGCACGTCCAGCTTCGAGAGCTTGGTGTCAGGGGGCACGGACGGCAGCGTGCGCTGCAGCTCCAGGAAGGCGTGCCGTAGAGTTTGCACGCGGCTTCGCTCCCGCGCCGCGTTGGCGGCTGCTGGCCGCCCGCCCCCCAAGCGCGCGCCGCTGCCCTGGCCCGCAGGCCCCTGCCCGGCCCGGCCCGGGCTGGAGTCGTGGGGAGCGGCGTCCGCGCTCGCGGGCTCATTGCTGCGGATCAGGGGGCTGCCTGCGGGGTCGTCAGGGTCCATGGCAGCTTCCGGCGCCGCACACCCTGCCGAGGACGGAAGACTCGGTGAGGCCGGGGCGCCGCTCCGCTCAGGCTTGGCCCGGGGAGGCACAGCCTCCTCTCCCCCTGGCTGCGCGCGGGGTCGGCCACCCGAAGTGGTCCGGGGCGGTCTCAAAGATGGTCTTTTTGACAGGGGTGCGTTTGCCCCCAAGCGTCTGGGCAGAGCGTGGGTTCTGAGAGTTCTGGGCAACTCAGAGGCTGAGGAAGCCGACTCTACTTTCCCATCATAGATGGAAAGGTCTGCGCTACCGGGAAAGACGAACTAGCAAGCTCAACGCGGGCTCGGAACTTGTTCGCGCATCGGGAATGTTACCGGCCAGCGTGCAGGTAAGACGGTGCGTACCATTTCCACGCAGCGCGACGGGAAGCCGTAGCCCCGCCTTGGCCCGAGGTGCCCACCCAGCCGCCCTGGCACCATTCGCTCTCGGGGCCCGAGACCCCCGAGGAAACGGCGGGAGCCCAGGGTACTTTGTGCCTGAGGAATGGGGCACCCCTGGCCTCTCCTTCGACTAGGGCACCCACTACCTATCCGGGAACCGCGCGGCGCTGCGGGGGTCCGACGGAGCCCTCACCTTTCCCGAGGCGTCCGTGCAGGGCTCGGCTCCGGGGCGCTAGCAAGCGAGGAGCGTCGAGCAGGGTCTGCGTGGCCAGGGCCGCGCCGCTCACTTCATCCTCGTCTAGCCGAGGTGGACCGCTTCCAGCTCCGGCTCGGCGCGCCTTTTACGCGCGCGGGTCAAGTCTGGTGTTAAGCCCGGACGGCGGGACGCGCCGCGATCCTAGCACACCTGAGCCGCCCCCTCAGTGGCGAAGAGTCATTAATCAAACTGTCCTGCAGGGCGGGGCCAAGGGGCGTGGCGGCCCTTGGCCCCGCCCCCAGGCCCGTTTCAGCCCCAGGCTGGACGCCGAGCGCGGCTGGTCAGGGGCCCACGGGCGAGTGCGGGGTCCTGGGCTCACAGACCCCAGCGCTGCCTCGCGGGTTACCTCCCCTCCCCGCCGCCCTTCCACCCCAGGCTGTGTGAGCGCCGGCGCCTTCCAGGCGGGCTCGGAGCTGGGGCGGGAATGCTGCCGTTTTGTTGAGATGACTTTAATTTTCTGTGAGGAAACGTGGAGCGCGCCGCTCGAGCGCTACCTTTATTCCACAAGGTAAAGGTTCCAAGCTGGGCTAACTACTTAAAGCAGCAGTCCCGCCGCCTCGGTACTCCGTGACTGGTTGATCGAGCCGCCCAGAGGGGAACGCACTTGGCTGGGTACTCCCTCTGTGACACATAACGCTCTCAAAGCGAGTGAACTGCCTTGCGGTCCCGGTCGCCTCTGTCCGGGCCGTGGACCCTGGCCGGCCGCCTCCGTTGCCCCTGCGCGACCCCTGTTTTCGCTTTTTGGACGTGAAATTTCGTCCCGGCTACGTCCCCGGCGGGGATCTGGCCTGAGGTGTTTCGCACTTGCGCCCGGGGGAAGTGTGGCCGCAGCTCCGCGGAGGCCTGTTCGGGGCCGGCCGGGGAAGCGAGGCTCCGGGGCGCCCCCATCCTCTGTGGCTTCCGCCAGCCTTGGACCCCTCGCCTGCAGAGGTGAAGTAGGAGTGGACACAGTGTTTTCTAGGAACGTAGTTAGTGTATCCTTTAAACAATGCCTACAGCTTGAAGAGCAGTACATTTTAAAGTGGAGTCAAGACGGAATATCACATTTAAGGAAACTGCTCTTGTATGAGAGACATAATTTCATACTTTACAATAGATTTTGAAGTTAGAACTACCAGGTAGACACAGCACTGGTGGCACTTGTACTTGAATATATCGTTCCACACTTTAAGTATATTAGTGAATCAGAATAATACTCAGATTTTCATAACTGTAATCAGATTTGCACATTAGAAACACACCAAAATACCATTGGTTCAAAAAAGTATTCTTTTGATGAGAAAGCACATCTTTATTTTTCCAGTAACTTGTAGGTAATGAGGAATAGAGCAATTGGAAAGCAATGTTTCAGATTCTACAAAGAAGCAAATCAAACAAGAATCTGAAGTTTTTTTTCTAATATTATGAGATAATATGAAGCTATAAACCACAAAAGATGATGTTGCCTACATTTACTATAAGGGTAAAAAACCAAACAGATCACTTAAGGGTGAATTTACTCCCTTTTTACAGGCAAATTTTCTTTTATTTCTGGGATATGGAGTAAGTCAGGTTCATGTATATCACTTTTTGTCAGTAAGCTTTCAGATTCCTTTAAAGAGAGATTCCTGTATTAATAGAGGGGAGAAAAACAGTGTTATTTCAGAAATAAAAGTTATCCAAAACAGGCAGCAAACACATAGAATCTATGACACAATAACAATAGTACAGATTAATGATTAATCACCAAACTATATGAATCTTCTCCAGCTTTAAAAGAAGCAGAAACAAAGATTTTTCCCTGTGATAGGGAAGAATGTGGAATATCTATGAACTGGGAGAGGTATGGAAATAAGAATGTGGAAGGAAGGTGGGCCAGGACTAGGTCGAGGTAAATCAGGTGCCTAGGGCTCCTTAAATTTTCCGTCCTTGGCATCTCACATCCCTCCCTAGCCTACGCTTTTAGTCTCCTGTTACTGCCAGAGGTGTAGTGGAGGCCAGAGCACGAGGCAGGCTCTTCACTGCTGACAGTGACTGTCCAGTGGCCAACTGTGTTGGCCAACAGTCAAGTTCGAAAGAAAGGACTAATACAACACCATGGACCACTGAGGGTCACTCCCTTGACGTATCTGCTGCCACCCAAGCATCCTTTCTGAATCCTCTGATGATTCTAGAGTAGTCCTAATTCCTGAAAGAAACCAGTGAAATCTTCAAATTTTCAACATTACATTAACTGGTGACAGGTAACTTTTTATGTGCTAAATTGTTTACATAAAGCATTTTTCTCATTTAGTTTTAAAAAAACCCTTTGAGGACTTTGCATTTTACAGTTGAGAAAATAAAGCCAAGAGGGTTTAAGTAATAACTTGTCTAACATCACATAGCTAGTACTGACAAGGACAGGATTCAATACAGGCAGGTTGACCCTAATAGTTGCTCTTTTTACCATACAATTCTACTCAATATTTGTAGAGTTCTTAATTATTTGCAAAACATCTTTGTATATGTCATCTCAATAAAGGGCATACTTGAACTTGACTCTTTATTAACAATTCATCTACTATTTTCATAGTATATCATTCTTTGGGATTCTTGTCTAGTCTTCCAGAAAGTACATGGCTTTAGAGTATAGATTTTACTTCACTGAGTATGGTGTGGGTTTTAAAATTATACTTGTATTTTTTTCTAAGTATGTCAAATAATTTGTCATCTTAACTCATTACCTTTATAATGTAAAATAATCACACATATCAGTGAAAAAAGTATATTTGCTTTGTTATATATATAATAGGTTTTCATAATTGATGCTTTTTTAAATCTTTTAACTATTTACTTCATTGTTTAATTAAGGTATAATTTACATAGTTAAATTAGCTCTTTGAGTATATATATATATATATATATATAGTTAACAAATTTTGTTAAACATACACAGTCAAAGAATCACTACCACAATAAAGGTAGGCAACGTTTCATCACCCCCACCGTCCACCCTGCCAAATTCCCTTGTGCTGACTCTCTGTTGTCAACCCCTAGTTCTTTGCAACTACTGGTCTGTTTTTGGTCTACACTTTTATCTTTGCCCGAATGTCATAGAATCATACAGTGTGTAACCATTTAAGTTTGACTGCTTTTGTTTAGCATAATTCTTTTGGAATCTATCCACATTGTTTTGTGTGTCACTAGTTATTCCTTTAATACTGAGTAGTATTTCATTGTATGGCTATACCACAGTTTATCTGTTCTCCAGTTGAGAGACTGAGTTGTTTCCAGTCTTTGGTGACTATAAATAAGCCATTATAAACATTTGGGTACAGATTTTTGTGAAAGTACAGGTTTTCATTTCACTTGGGAAATACCTAGGAATGGGACTGCTAGGTGAGATAAGTATATGTTTAACTTCAAAAGAATATGTCAAACTATTTCCAAAATGGCTGTACTGTTCTTGCACTCCCACCAATAGTGCATGAAAGTTCTGTCACCCCATTTCCTTGCCAGCCTTACCAGATTTTTAAAGATCCATTTTAATAGATTTTTTTAAGAATAAAAATTGATCTAGTATTTTAAAATCAGATGATTTCACAATCTAGGTATCTTGCTTGTTAGTAGTCTGATTTTTCAAGTTCAGCATGTTTGCCTAGCTACACTGTTTAGGAGCCAAGTAGTGGCAGTTGTCTTTAGGTGGGCATGTGCTCTCCAATTCACCTCAGTGACATTCTCACCTGCTTCCCTCACCTCACTGGCCTATCTGAAGGCATTTTTGAGACCCCCTTGTGGAGTAGTTGAGAGCTTGGCTTTTGGAGTTAATGACCTGAATTCAAGTCCCAGCTCTGCCTCAAGACAATCATGTGATTTTGGGCCCTCTGACTGGGTTTCTGCAACACTCATTTTCCCCATTTATAATGTGAACCTGATAGTATTCTTATCTCAAAGGGTTCTACTCTTTTTAAATATTTGTTGGGGTAAGAAAATTCAGCTTTCAAAATAAACATTTTAAAATTAAAATATAATATAGCTTTTATAAATTAGATCTTACAGAACTCTTGTTTACATAGTAAGCCATTGACAGAGTTGAGACTAGAAGTCACAAAAGCTAGCTTAGGCTGTCCTGAAAAAACCCTCTATATTGCTTACCATTATTGTTTTTTTGTGACAGGGGCATGGGTGTCCTAATTTCAAAAGGGTTCTTTGAGAACTATAAATCAAAATATTGACATTATACCTACATTACAAATACTTATAAATTTATTTTGCATATAAAATTAACTAGACTGAGATTAGGTTTAAAGGCATTGAGAGCTCTGCAATTGAGTTTATGTAAGATCATCTCAGGATTTTGTGAGTAAAAATATTATCTAAGTTTTAAAAATTCTTGAAATGCAAAGGAGATCTGTTATTACAACAGTTAAAAAGTAACAGTAGTGAAAGCAAGTTATTTTTAAATAACTTCTTAACTGTTTTTATAAGTTCACTTTTTAACTCAGGATGAAACCTAATGAATACTTTCGTATTCTAAGGGCAGTAGGTGTTTTATAAATGGTTAAATAACATAGTGAACATTTCCTGTGAATTGTAGATTTAAGGAATTGTTCACATTCCTTAGAGGTATCTGAAACTAAACTCATTCTAACCCAACTAGAAAGTTATTATTTTTACATTAACAAAATTGCTGGATTGACTCTATTGACATTACTTAGGTTAAAAAAGATAATCAAGTAACAATTTGTTTTTTTCATTGTACAGTGCTATACAGTATTCTCAGTGCATCTTATTTACAATATATAAATGCATTTAATGTCTGTTTTTAAACTAAGCCTCAAGCACCTCCTACCTAGCATGTTTGAAAAGAGAGGAAACATCTGTCAGAAGTATTCACTGTGACAAACTCAGAAACAATAATGTGTAATTTTTTTTTGTTTAATACCATCTGTTATTTTTAATTGAACAGTGAAGGCATTTGTTCAGAATCAGCCTTTAAATAAAAAACAGTTTTGAATTAATCTTTAATTAAAGTGTACATTGATAGTATCAAGCTCAGTTTTTGGGTCAAAAATAACGTCAATGAGTCTGACTTTTTCCTCCCTGTAGGGAAAGCAGGCTTGTGTAAATATACATGAGCACAGACTGCACACATTTATAAAGGAGTTGGAAAACATTCCCTGTCATTGGACAGATGTTGCTTCACTGGTTCCACACAGGATACAAGAACAGCTTCCAGTGTGGAGAACCTTAAAGGAGTGTGGGACATGTACTTTGAGCATTTTGGAAGAAGCACTCTAAGATTTTTTGCATCTGAGCAGGCTCCCCACTTCAGATATTAAATATGTACTGTAGGGGACATGTCTGCTGATGCCAGCTCATTCTCCTCCTTAAAGTAAGTAAGGGAAGGAATTGCTTTAGTCACCTTTTTAGAAACTAAAAATATGTTCTTTTTGTTTGGGCTGAATATTTTGTTTTGAACACTTTACTGACCTTTTAGCTTTATTGTTATTATCTCTTAGCTTTATGCTAAATCAGTAAAATGTTAACAATAGGCATGCCCTAAATGTCTATATCAAGAGCTTAACGGAAGTCCATTAACATATTTGGTCACCTTTTATTAGAGTTAGAACTTGTATTCCCATTTGATAAGATAAATCTTTTGTTGTACCAAAATGAGATTTTGGTGTGACCTCAGTAAAAAATATTACCTGAGGAAATAAAAAGCATATAAAACAAAATACTTATGTACTTTTGTTCATATTGTAAAACTGAAGACTCTGAACTGAACACAGTCAAACTTCACTGACAGTGGCAGAAGCAAAACATTCTTTAAGTTCTTATCACAGAATTTCTCTATTCTGCTGGCTTATTTTAGGGTAGCCTTTGTTTGCTGTACATAGTAGGTAAGACATTTAGCTCTGTATTCACTGTTCCTAGTTAGGAAAATGAGGAAAGAGTGATTTATTTGCTGTTTCATCCTTGCAGTCCTAGTGATTACAGCTTTGCTTGGAGCTATAGAAGATGTGGTATGTGTCACAGCTCACAATTGATGTAATTTAGTGTGTGTGGCAATGTATGGAATTTTCCAACATTATTTTCTAAGGCTCTCCATTTTTATTGTTTTCTTTTCTACCTTGACGATATACTAACAAGATCTTTCAAAACTCAAAAACACTATTGTGGAATTGACACTAGTTGTATAAATTTTTAAG
This sequence comes from Smutsia gigantea, assembly GCA_032199065.1. Classification (NCBI taxonomy): domain Eukaryota; kingdom Metazoa; phylum Chordata; class Mammalia; order Pholidota; family Manidae; genus Smutsia; species Smutsia gigantea. The sequence continues at coordinate 790,154 of JAVSCE010011734.1, read as the reverse complement.
AAACTATCAAAGTGCTCTGGACAAATTGCCTAAGATTTCGCTAGTAATGACAATGGACATGGGCAGTAAAGCAAGTTCTCACAAAACTTCCATTTTTGTGTGTGTGAGAATGGAAAGGAGGCAAGACCAAAAGTAGGAATCCCTGCATATCTTTTCTCCTCCCCTTAAAAAAAAAAACATTTTCCAGACTCACAGGACCCTCTCCCTTAAGCCTCCATCCTGGCAAGTCAAAGCGACTTCTCAGGAAATGGAGGTGGGACAGTGCAGCAGTGTTCATGGGTTTTCTTCAGTAGCTCCATTAAGGAATGCTAAGTCACCATCCCTTGACTGGACCCTGAAAAGAGGGTCTTACAACAAAACCACATGGCTTTCAGCAGGTAGTTCTGGAAAAATGAAATTGATTATGACATATATCCACTGGTTCTGATTGCTTTCTTAATGACCTTTGAGGTCAGGACTATCTCATTTGAGTTTTGTATTCAGTATTGCCCAGCATATAGCAGGTGCCTATTAGTTTTATGAATAAATGAAGTTATTTTCTGTTATGGTCTATCTTTACATCAAAGCAATATCATCAAAACCATAAAAAGCACTTATCTTCTCATCAGGAGACTTAGAGATTATTCATATAGAGCTAAATTAGATATATACTCAAGGTTTAGAATAGTGATCCTTGAGCTAACTTTTGGCGCTGAAGCTTTGAGAATTGAATGAAACTTTTAATGTTTCCTTCAGAGACACCAGATTAAGAACCTTTGGTTTGGAGAAGTGGTGAAAGTAGCCTGCCTCTCTAGTGTTCTGGCTTCCCCTCCTTACTGCCACCAGATGTCCTTGCAGACATCCACTCACTGGACCACCTGCTATCAACTGGGCCTCAGGCTCTTTTGAAATGATCCCTGCTCATTTAGACATCTTTACCTGCTGCTTCTGGGACTTTTCTAAGTCACCTACCCTACCTCTAATCTGTGACTCCCAGCTCTTCTTGAACTAACCCTTCCACTGCAACTTTATGAGAGGCAGACCAACAAATAATTTTTTTCTTTTGATGCTTGGCCAAAAGGAAGTGAGAACAGAGAACTGGGGGACAGATGGAGGTCCTCTCTTCCTTTGTGTTGTTGACAGTGGGGGTGTCCCATCCTTCCCAAAAAGATAAATTGCACAAATATTTGAATGCACCTACCCTGTCTCTTCAATAATTTTAGGGTTATCTTCTTGAGTGCTTTCCAGAGATATATTGTCATTTGCAAGGTGTCTCTGTATATCAGAGAAAAAGACTAATTTTGGTTTACCCACCTGGGGGTAATAAACAGGAACTATGTGATGCATTGCTTCAAAGTTACCTGTAGCATACAAAGAATTAAAAGCATTCTGCTTTGAAACTAATAAATTGTAAATATGGCATATAATAGTATTACACTATCTAAAATTATATTTTATGAAATGGAATTAAGTTAAATAGATCCACAGTAAAACCAATAAGATACATATTTTATCCAAGATAAAATATCAGACTTTCACACATAAAAACTCTCAAAGGCAAGTTTATGGTCAACTGTCATAGACAAATTGGGTGTACCAATATTAATATAAATACTAACTGCCCTTGCACTTTGCTGTTATGAGTTTTTTTTCAGAGTGTTTAACCTTTTGGGAATACATTAGTCATATATAATTTCTGGAATATGTTCATACCTTTATTTTGGCCCTTAACATTCTATATCATTTCCTTGTTTAAAAAGGGACATCTTCTTCCCTTTCCATCAGGGATTTCCCTTTAAGTGGAGACTTCTTTAATCACTAATGCCTAGCGTACTCCTGGGCACATCCAAGGCGCTCAATAAATGTTTATTAAGTGAATAAATGAATGTTTCCATCAAAGCACTACAAAAGTAAATGTTAAAAGATATGCATATATTTTGGATTTTGTTAAAGTGTTTGATTTTGTTTCCAATTTTGAGTTATATAGCTATGAGGCTATATTTAGGACAAGATTTTTTATTATAAGATTCTTGAAGCCTGAGGTCATAATCCCTATTATTTTACCATAATCTCCAATGTAGAGCTCCATTTATAAGGCTATCAAAAATATGTAAAAGGTCAGGAAGTACAAAAACTACTATCTTCCTAAGAATTTCTGTTCACTTACAATGTATTGGGTTAGGCCTGAGAAGCTCAGAACTGTATTGTTTGTTTGGATGAGGGTGGCAAATGTGTAGGAGGCAAGAAAGAAGTGTCTCTACAGGTGGCCAAGGGAGAATAACTCAGTACTCCAGGAATACTCAGCTTTCAATTTCAATTATATTTTATTTTGATTGACCTTAAAGACTAGTTTTCCATATAGAAAATCATATAAGCTATTTGAATACTTAAAAAATTTCAAAGTTCTTTCATAATGTATTATTCCATTTTCTCCCTACTTCCTTTTTATTTATACAAATTATTTGTTTACATATCACATATTTACACATCTGCAGATTTTCCTAAATTCCTACCAAACTGAAGTGAATATCTAAGTAGAGCAGACATGATCGTCCTTATATCCAAGAACAATTCAGCCGGTCATGGCTATAATGGTCACTAGAAGCCACAGTTCTTTCATGAAGCTAGGTAACTTTGGTTAATTACCGTGGTCCCTGCTATCTTTGTGACCTTAGACAAGTTATTTCATTTTGTAAAACTCAACTTTCTCACCTGCAAAATTCATGTAATAATTATCTGCCACACAGATATAATGACTAAATGCAATGTGTATAACTATCTGAAATGTTTGGCACAGTAAATATTAGTTGTCTTTTCTTCCCTTGGCCTCTCCTCTTTGCCTTATGGAATGGAATGCATTCCATTTTAAATTATTAATGGTTATCATAATAGCAACTATAACAAGGCATGAAATGATGCTTCTATACTTTATAACAGTCTGTATCGCTTTTTAAAAATATTGGGTAGGAACACAATAAGAGATCTACATATTTTAAGTGTATAATACATTATGTTGACTATAGATACAACTTTGTGCAGTGGATCTCTTAAGAGCTTATGCATCTCGCTTGACTGAAACTTTATGCCCATTGATTAATAATTCCCCATTCCCCCTACCTCCTGGTAACCACCATTCCATTGTTTGATGTTTTGAATTTGACTATTTTAGATACCTCATATAAAGTGGAATTTTGCAGTATATGTCTCTCTGTGACTGGCTTATTTCATTTAGCATAATATCCTCAAGGTCCATCCATGTTGCCAAATAATGCAGAATTTCCTTCTTTTTTAAGGCTGAATATATTACATTGTATGTATATACCACATTTTCTCTATCCATTCATCTGCCAATGGACTTTTAGGTTGTTTCTACAACTGGCTATTGTGAAGAGTGCTTCAGTGAACATAGGAGTGCTGATATCTCTTTGAGATCCTGATTCCGATTTTTTGGCACAAATATCCAGAGGTGGGATTGCTGGATCTTATGGTAGTTCTGTTTTTAAGTATTGAGGCACTGCCACACTGTTTTCCACAGTGGCTTCACCATTTTTCATTCCCACCAACAATGTGCAAGTGTTCAAGTTTCTCCACATCCTCACCAATACTTGTTGTATTTTATTTATTTATTTCACCAAAATAAAGCTGACTTGAAATATTATATTAATTTCAGGTGTACAACAGTGATTCAACAATTATATGTTTTGAAATTCTCACCGTGGTGAGAGTAGGTTTCATCTGTCACCATACAAAGTTACTATAATACTATTGGTTATGTTCTCTTTGCTATACTTTTCATCCCTGTGGCTTATTTATTTTATAATTGGAAGTTTGTATCTCTTCATACCCTTCATTTATTTCACCGATCCCCCCACCCTCTTCCCCTCAGATAACCACCAGTTTGTTCTCTGTATTTATAAGTCTATTTCTTTTTTTAGTTTAGTTTCTTTTTTAGATGCCACATATAAGTGAAATCATATGGTATTTGTCTTTCTCTGATTGACTTATTTCACATAGCATAATTTCCTCTAGGCCCATCTGTGTTGTTGCAGATGGCAAGATTTCACTCTTTTGTATGGCTGAATACTGTTCCATTGCATGCACATACCACATCTTCTTTATACATTCATTTACTGATGGACACTGTGGCGGCTTCCACATCTTGGCTATTGTAAATAATGCTCCAATCAACATAAGTGTGCATATATCTTTCAGAATTAATGTTTTTGTTTTCTTTGGGTAAATACCCAAAAATGGAATTACTGGGTCATATGGTATTTCTATTTTAATTTTTTGAGGAACATCCATACTGTTTTCCATTGTTGGCTGTAAGCAATTTATATTCCCACCAACAATGCACAGCTTTTTTCCATATCTTCCCCTTTTGCCAACACTTGTTGTTTCTTGTCACTAGTCATTCTGAGTAATGTGAGGTGATATCTCATTGTGGTTTTGATTTGCATTTCCCTGATGATCAGTGATGTTAAGCATCATTCATGTGTTTGTTGGCTACCTGTATGTCTTCTTTGAAAAAATGTCCTTTCAAGGCCTCTGCCCATTTTTAAATCAGATATTTTGGTTTTTGGTGTTGAGTTCTGTGAGTTCTTTATGCATTTTGGATATTAAGCCCTTATCTGATGTATTATTTGCAAATATACTCTCTCATTCATTAGGTTACCTTCTTGTTTTCCTGATAGTTCCTTTCACTGTGCAAAAGCTTTTTTAGTTTTATGTAGTCACGCTTGTTTATTTTTGCTTTTGTTTCCCTTGCCCAGGGAGCCATATCCAGAAAAAAATTGCTAGTGCCAATGTTCCAGAGCCTACTATCTATTTTTGTCTCCAACGTTTTATCATTTTAGGTCTTATATTTAGGTCTTTAATCTATTTTTAGTTTATTTTTGTGAATGGTATAAGACAGTGATTCAGTTTTGTTCTTTTTCAGGTAGGTGGCCAAATTTTCCCAACACCATCTATTGAAGAGACTGTCTTCTCTCCTGTATATTCTTTCCACTTTTGTCATATACTGACTATATAAGCATGGGTTATTTCTGGGCTCTCTAGTCTGTTGCATTGATCTATGTATCTATTTTTATACCAGTATCATACTGTTTGATTACTTTAGCTTGTAAAATATCTTGAAATCAGGAAGTGTGATGCCTCCAGCTTTGTTCTTTCTTAAGGTTGATTTGGTTATTCATGATCTTTTGTGATTCCATATGAATTTTAGAATTGTTTTTCCTATGTCTGTGAAAAGTGCTGTTGGGATTTTGGTAGGGATTGCACTGAGTCTGCAGGTCGCTTTAGGTATTGTGGACATTTTAATAATACTCAGTCTTCTAATCCATGAACATAGGATGTCTTTCCATTTGTTTGTGTCTTTTCTTTCATCAGTGTTTTTTAGTTTCAGTATATAGTTCTTTTGCTTCCAAGTTAAGTTTATTCCTAAGCAATTTTTCTTGGTGCTATTGTAAATGTGATTGTTTTTCTAATTTCCTTTTCAGATAGTTCATTAGTGTATCTACATGACTTTAAGGACTGTTTTTGTTAATTAGTTGAGGGTCACTCTAGATTTTAAAGAGACTAATAAAGATTTTATTGAGAAAATTAAAGGACAGTATAATTTAAACTGTCAACTTTAAGGCACATTATAATAGTTATATTGTTGAAATTTCACTGGAGAAGTTAAAAATTACCTAATTGTCTCTGAATTAGGAAGAAATTTTGAACTCTGTTAAGTGGACAGATACATTATTTTTAGAATAGTCATTTTTGGTTGAATGTTGGTATTGAATTCCATGAGTTCTCCAGTATAAATAAGGTACCTTGCCATCTTTGGTGTAATACTGAAAATATGTAAAATACTGGGATCCTTACCCTGGTCCTATTTCTGCTCTTCTCAGTCAGCCAGGGATAAGCAGAGGAGAAGAAATGCCCATCCATTTTATAGACATTAGATCTTGAGAAATTCACATTTCCAACACAGTATTATCACTCATGGGTATATTGTCAGCCCAGAAAGTACCATTCTTCAAAATGATTTCCCAGCCAGTTCATATTCAATGAACATGATATGGCAAAATCATCAGAGTTCCATGCCTTTCCACCATCTCTGTTTCTCCTTACCTCAGTCTGTCTCTTTGTCCTAGAGTGACAGAATTCCAGGATATGCTATCCATGCATAAAGCCTCACTACACTGTTCCAGTTTCCCTTTCCCTAATCCACTGGCATAACCACTTTCTATGACCCCCTTTCCTGTTAACTGTGGGACAAGACTATGAACATTCAAACACTATCATGAAACAAGGGAAGGGCTCTTTCCAGTGGTGTGGACTATTGAATCTGTGAAGAGTGAATTCTAGGATGCTCCCCACTATGATAAAGATAATTATTGCACATTACACTTGCCTACATTTAGGTATTAGTTAGGCAAGGGAGGCTGGCATGTTCTTTGTAATGTGACCTTAGGCATATTCAAAATATTCAAGTATTGGGGTATGTACATGAGGAAGGGACAGGACATGGAGTGTAGGCCACAGTTGTGGGTATAATACATTTTTATTTTCTATCCTGATGAAAAATGTGATTTTTGCACTGTTGCTAAATAAATAGACTAGTGACTTAGGTTTCAGAATTTACATAGATGATTGTTTTCATCATTTACATAACTAATTTCATGCACTTTTGGCAGATACAAAACTACACATTTTTCTCCACCTCATGGCAGTTTACATAGCTGACATAGACATACTCAAACATGCACCAAATAGAGCTTTTGTTGATAGTGGCTAGCATTTTCATATATAAACATTACAGGTTAAATTATCTAGAAATTGTAAATAAGTAAAACAACAGAAAACCCCAGAAACCTTAAACAAAAAATCCTTATTTCTTGGAATTTTTTTTTTGTTGAGTAGAATATTCCTTTTATTAGTAGAGGTAATCAACTAAAGAATAACAGACTGCTTACTTATGTATGATTTACTTGCATCCTCAGTTCTACTGTTCTTCTTCTTGCTGATTTTCTTGGCATCTTTGGATGCTTTCCAATTCATTAGGAATTGTCTTTCCATATTTTTTATTTCTTTTCCATCAAGAAATTCTAGAGAAAAAAATACAATATATAAACATAAACATATGTATAAATATATATACTTCTGGTGAAGGGCATACGAACTTGTTACGCCATGTGCCGAAATAAATTTCTTTTTAAAATACCTTATTTATCCAATTTCGCTACCTGTGTTGAGTTTTTATTTATTTTTAATTATTTTTTTCTTATTTCTAAGAGAATATGTGCTTACTATATACAACTGAAACATAATGGAAAAACCATAGAAAGGCTCTGTAATTACCTTTCCTTCCCATCACTGACAAAGATAATCACTTTAAACAATTTGATGTAGGGTTGCCCTTCTAGGGTTATATGTATATTGTTGTTTTTAAAAACAAAAATATAGTCAACAAAAATTAAATATTATCTATTCATTTAAATAATGTCATGGGTATTATTCTTAGGAAAAAGCAAAATATATCTTACATTAAAGTGAAAAAGAAGTTTTGTATATTTAATGCAGTATTTTAAAAGTATATACATTAATAATGCTTGTAATAGCCTAGGATATAGGATATAATAGGAAAAACCTACATAGCTGGCCTCTTGGTTCTATGAAGTGAGATTTCAGCTCTCTACACATTTTGTTACTTGAAAAAAAGTTTGAAAATTGAGCATCTTAAATTACACAAATAATTATTGTATTTTGTAAGATATTTGGGATATACAAAAAAATTGTAAAAGAAAAAAATTAACATTGCTTGTATTCTATAACCAGAGACAATCACTGAAATCTCTAACACTTCAATGTATTTCCTAGCATTTTGTTTTGTATATATGTATGTGTATATATATGCGTGTATTATATAAAATTGGAATTCTCTATTTATAAAGAATTATATCCTACTTTTAAATATTTTATTGTGAGCATTTTATCATGTCTTTCTTCAAACATAATTTTTAAAGGCTGACAGTATTACAGTGTATATGAATATACTATAAAATATCGAATGATTCCCTCATTATTGGACATTTTATATTACCTTTTTAATCACATGAGTATAGGTAGCCTTCATTCAGTAAAAAGACTTCCTTTTCTAACAAAATTTGCTATATAGTAGCTTTTAAAATTAAATATATACTCAAAGAAAACAAAATCACTAATTCAAAAAGATATATGCACATCTATGTTTACTGCAGCATTATTTACTATTGTCAACATATGGAAGTGACCCAAGTGTCCATAGACAGACAAATGGATAATGATGTGGTACATATAGGCAATGAAATATTACTCAACTATAAAAAAGGAAATCTTGCCATTTGCAACAATGTGGATGGACCTAGAAGTTATCATGATAAGTGAAATACGTCGGAGAAAGACAAATACCATATGATTTCAATTACATGTGGTATCTGAAAAACAAAACAAAAAAGAAATAGACCCATGAATATTGACAACAGACTATTGGTTACCATTTGGAGTGGGGGTGGGTGGATGAAATAGGTGAAGGGGATAAAGAGGTACAAACTTCAAATTATAAAATAAATTAGTCATAGGAATGGAAGTACAGCATAGAGAATATAACCAATAATATTGTAGTAACTTGGTGTAGTGGCAGGGAATAACTACATTTACCATGGTGAGCATTTAGTAATGTATATAATTACTGAATGACTATGCTGTACACCAGACACAAATATAATATTATATATCAACTGTATTCCAATTTAAAAATACATTTTCTTTCATTATCCATGGAATGTTTTCCAGTGGAGTCCAGAATGTTAGGAAGGATATAGTAAACATTTTTTTATCATATTCTTGCAGGGAAAATGACAACATCCTAATAAAATATTAATTGCACTATTGAAAGTATTAATATTACCACTTAAATATGTAATCCATAATATTGTTATACCAAGAGCACAAAATAAAGTGGTAAAGCTGGAAATATAAACTAGAACCATAAACTCTAGAAGTATAATTGTTTCCATATTTTATCTCATGTACTTATTTTAACTGAATAATAGCACTCTCCAAATTATAAAAAACCGGCTAAATGTTTTATCATCAAACATCTTAGTACTTATAACTTCACATTAAAAGTTATTCTCTTATGCTCAAGTTTCCCAACTACTTGTACTTATTGGTCTTTCCAGATGTTTTTATTAATAATTGTATAATTTGTTAGTATAATTTTGTACTTATTATGTGTAAATCAACACATGTTTTTAAAACATCTATTTTAAGATAAGGAATGAAAAATCCGTCTTTTACCATATTATCTTCTTCACCGTGTTAATGTTCCAGAAAGAGCTGAGGAATGACTAGGAGACTATACATTAGTAAACCTGATTCTATCTTTCAGCAAATTATCTTTTTTTTAGATTATTAGTTGTAGAAGTGACTCAGGAAGGGAAGCCAGGTAATGGATGCAAGATCAGAGACCTATGAAATTTGTTTTAATGTGTTGCCTTCAATACAGAATTTTCTTACACTCATGTTAAGTAAACCAGACTTGTAGACTGTCATTCTATTTGGTGAGGACTGTGTTACTTATAAAACATAAAATGGTCCCCTCTAGTCCTCTTTACTGGGACACATCAAACCATGCCCTCAATTAACTTTATGTTATTTGGTTTTACATTTAGTTGAAAAAGAAGGAAATGAAAATAAGACAAGATAAAGAGAGTTTGTTATATGCACATATATGTATAGAAAAAAGGCTAAAAGGAAATATACTAAAATGTTAACAGATTCGTGGTGGGATTATGAATGGTATTTTCTATGTTTTCTGCATTTTTATAAGAACTAAGTATTAGTTTTATAATCATAAAATGTTATAGAAAAGATTTATTTTATAGAATCTTCTTTGTCTGGAAATCAGTACCTTATCTCTACATCTTTTACAGCACCACCTCCAGTATTATATCATGAGAAATGTTTCCAGAAATGGCTCCATTCTTAATCTTCATATATTAATTGTATTTATTTTGCTTCCCAGGGAAAGTAGGCAAGAAGGGAGGAGATTAAAAGTTGGGTAGGGGGAGTGGTATCTAGCAGAATCATCTGTAGAGCTTTTATAAAATATACATGACTGTTCTCCCTGTGTATTTTCTGTTTCCTACCCATGGCTGGTGGGATGAAGTTGGGCAAGGGGTGATGCTCACATATGTGTTTCAAAAAATTGTCTTGAATTTTTCTGATATGTCCTCTGTCAAACTCCTTCTTCTCCCAAGAGAACCACTGCACTAGCAGTATGATCAATCAAGGTTTACTACAGCTATGAGATTTGTAATGGCTTTACTATACATTCATTTTTATATCCAAATACAGCATATATCACAGGCGTTCAAATATAGGAAACCCTGTCATGAATCTCCTTTGTGAGAGGGCAGTACTTGTCTCTAATGCTGTCTGTATAACTTGGTCCTTATTGAAGAGCTTTGATACATTTCCCCCAGTATAGTGCATATTCAGCAGTGTTATTTGTAAGGATCTCGTAAAGGGATTCCCATCCTCCTCCTCCCCTTTCAAATGAAAGGAACTTGTGTATGTTCTTAGAGCCACTTGGAAAATGTCAAGCAGTGAAACCTTGATCAATTTTATCTACAGAACCAAGAGCTAAAGGGTCTCTCAGGATCTTCAGAAGATTTGTGCCAATGAAAATCCGGCAAAAGGTCAGCAAGTTCTACGCATTTATAACTAACCATTTTTGTTGGTAGCTGTCACATTTTCTTTTTAAAGAAAGAGTATTTGGTGACAGAAGATATATTGCATATTTTACTTTTCAATTTTAACCTGCTCTTATTCAAAATATCAAATTTAAAGTTGACCATTTTTGTAGGTTCAGATGTCATATTTATATTTCTGAATGCATGCTGATAAATTAACTAAAAAGTTAGCCAGGTCTCTTTCTCTAAAAAATTACATTAATATAAACACATACCCAGTGATTTGGATACCAATATCAGTCTGTCTCTGTATTTTGGTTTGAGACAAACAGGATTTCTGTTTAGATCCATTTTCCACAGCTTTGTCAACTTGTTCAGTAAAAATTCCAAATCCTATAATTAGAGAAGAAAAAGCAAGACACAAGTATTTCATAATTTTCTGTATTTCTTTCATGTCAGTTAGCTGTTTTTAAAGGTAATTACTTTTTTTTTGCTATTATTGTACAATTACATGAGCAATATTATAAAGGTAATTACTTTTTATGGAGTTCTAGCTAAGTGCCAGCTACTTAGGAAGTATACCATAATTTTTTAATATATAAAATGGTTTATACAATAATAAAGGGGGCTAAAGATGAGGCAGAAAGTGAGGTCTTGAGTTGGGGGCCACAGAACCGTTCCCTATCACATTCCCTTAAATAGACCTAACCTGCAGCTCAAAAAACACATTTGCCCCTTTGGCCATCCATGCTGCACAAGACACCCTATTCATAGTGGAGCTCATGGAAATTTACACATTAACAAGTTGAGGAGTATGGAGTAAGCAGTCTATTGGAATTGGCAGCAATATATGTTCTGTTGTTTATTTTATAAAGAATGCATATTCATTAAAAATTATTTAAAAACATCAAAGGGGAAAATGTGAGAAAAAATATTACTTGCATGCTTATCATCCAAAGATCACTTTAAATATATTGCTATGTATCTTTCTAGTCTTCCTTTTTGAGCATAGGGATTTCTTCTCTGTCACCATACTGAGGGTACAACTTATAATATGTATATCAATAACATTTGGGTGTTGGGGATTATGCTCCCTGACTTCAAGCTCTACAACAAAGCCAAGTAATCAAGACAATCTGGTACTGGCACAAGAACAGACCCATAGACCAATGGAACAGACTAGAGAGCCCAGATATAAACCCAACCATATATGGTCAATTAATATATGATACAGGAGTCATGGACATACAATGGGGAAATGGCAGCCTCTTCAACAACTGGTGTTGGCAAAACTGGACAGCTACATGCAAGAGAATGATACTGGATTATTGTCTAACCCCATACACAAAAATAAACTCAAAATGGATCAAAGACCTGAATGTAAGTCATGAAACCATAAAACTCTTAGAAGAAAACATGGGCAAAAATCTCCTGAATATAAACATGAACAACTTTTTCCTGAACGCATCTCCTCAGGCAAGGGAAACAAAATCAGAAATGAACAAATGGGACTACATCATGCTAAAAAGCTTCTGTACAGCAAAGGACACCATCAGCAGAACAAAAAGGCATCCTACAGTATGGGATAATATATTTGTAAATGACATGTTTGACAAGGGGGTTAACATCCAAAATATATAAAGAACTCACATGCCTCAACACAAAAAAGCAAATAACCCTATTAAAAAATGGGCAGAGGATATAAACAGACAGTTCTCCAAAGAAGAAATTCAGATTGCCAACAGGCTCATGAAAAGATGCTCCACATCACTAATTATCAGGGAAATGCAAATTAAAACCACAATGAGATATCACCTCACACCAGTTAGGATGGCCAACATCAAAAAGACTGGGAACAACAAATGCTGGTGAGGATGCAGACAATGAACCCTCCTACACTGCTGGTTCGAATGTAATCTAGTCAAACCATTATGGAAAGCAATATGGAGGTTCCTCAGAAAACTAAAAATAGAAATACCACTTGACCCAGGAATTCCACTCCTCGGAATTTATGCAAAGAAAACAAGTTCTCATTCAAAAAGACATATGCACCCCTGTGTTTATCGCAGCACTATTTACAATAGCCAAGAAATGGAAGCAACCTAAGTGTCCATCAGTAGATGAATGGATAAAGAAGAGGTGGTACATATACACAATGGAATACTATTCAGCCATAAGAAAGAAACAAATCCTACCATTTGCAACAACATGGATGGAACTAGAGGGTATTATGCTCATTGAAATAAGTCAGGCAGAGAAAGACAAAAACCAAATGATTTCCCTCATTTGTGGAGTATAACAACAAAGCAAAACTGCAGGAGCAAAACAGCGGTGGACTCAGACTCCAAGAAGGGAGTAGCGGTTACCAAAGGAGAGGGGTGCGAGAAGGCAGGTGGGGAGGGAGGGAGAGGACTGAGAGGTATTATGATTAGTACACCTGGTGTGGGGGAATCATGGGGAAGGCAGTGTAGCACAGAGAAGACAAGTAGTGACTCTGTGGCATCTTACTGCACAGAGGGACAGTGACTGCAGTGGGGTATGGGGGGTGCTCAATAATATGGTGAATGTAGTAACCACATTGTTTTTCATGTGAAACCTTCATAAGACTGTATGTCAATGATACCTTAATAAAAAAAAATAAAACATTTGGGTGTTTTTACAGCTTGCAAGAAAATCAACTAATTGTTATTTCAAGGAATACTTAAGTTATTTCATGGTCTACAATCCAAATGAATGTGATAGAAACAGATTAATGTCATTAAGAACCAGCTCTCCCAGCTTGCCCTCTTTACCTCTTCATCCATCTGTGGGTTTCTTTTTCCACCCAGTGTAATTATCTCTTTCTGCCACGCCCCATCTTTCTCTCATTCATTCCTCGCTTACTGTCCTTCCTTGTTTATATATATTTTTTTGTTTTAGTTACTATTTAATGGAAGTGAAATATAATATTTCTTATATATGCCCCAAAGTTCTGTTTATTTTAAAGATCAGTTAAATTTAAGCTGTAATGAATTACTCAAAACCACTAATGCAAAAACCATTTTTCTATTCTATAGACTTCAATTGATTTTTAAAAAGGCAATGTCCACAGGAAAAAAAAGGAGAAGTATCTCTAATACACAAAACATTCTTTTAAAGCAAATGATTTGCCGCTAATAATAAATGCCGATAATAACTAATTCTGAGGAGAGCTTTGTGGTTTTCGGAGCACGGCCCTGCATGTAGATTTTGTACATCCCCATGGGAGTGCTGTTGTTTAGGATGTGTAGGTGAAGATTACAAAGTTAATGAAAATCCAGAGGATAGCATCAGGCAAGCACCTATGATTCTTCCATTTGTTTTCCTCAAGCCAAGACCAAAATTATCATAGGGCATAAGGGAAAATGGGACATATAAATTATAAATGAATTCATACATCTTCTTAATTACAAAGCTAAAATTAACTGACAATACATTGCTTGGTACTTTTATTTTCCATATCGTTTCCTCACCTTCAAAGCTTTTGATACCTTTCAGCCTTGTGTATCTATTGAAACTACTTGTACCTTCCATCTTATACTTTGCTTGATTCATGTTTTTTGTTGCTTAGATATTCCATTTGCCCATTTTGGGGAAAGCTTCTTATAATAAGCTGCATTTATTCTTTAGATTATAGAAAATCTTTTTTATTATGAAGCTTTGACAGCAGTTCCCTTCAACATATTAAAAATCCTCACAAAACTCTCTCATATCACAGAAGTCACAAATTTGGAACATCTTGCTAAGTGCCTCTATATAAATGAAGAAATGCTATCTTTGGGGAATAATTATAAGGACAGCTGGGTGTCTAGGACCTGCTGCAGAACGCCTGGTGGGTGTCTTAATATTCTTGAGATCAGTGTCTTCTTACATAAAGTGGAAAATATTTTCAATTCCGCCTACTTTATTATTGAACAAAATACTTATTGAGTCATGGGCTAAGTTCTGTGCTAGACTCTGAGGTATCCAAATAAATAATTTATGTGAAAACTGAAAGTAATCATTTAAAAAAAATATGGACAACCCAAACTTCCTGGTGCCGCTGCTTACTGCTTGATCTTAGGCAAGTTTCTGTCCTTATTTATAAAGTGAGGATAATTAGGATTAGTTGCTGTGGCATATAAAGTGCCTGGAACAAATATGTTAATTATCTGCCCCTTTGCCTGCCTTGCCACTTCTCAACTAATTCTCTTTCTCTTAATTTTGGTCAACAGAGAGCAAAAAATGTTGTAAGAAAGAATAAGCTTCTGACTCATTAACAAGTAGTAGACTCCTTATAAGGAAGTTCTCTTCAAAGCCATAATTTTATTGTCAGTCCTAGGCCTTGGATTTTGCCCCCTCCACAGCATTTATTTAACAGCATTTGATATAGCCATAATTACCTTATTTTATGTGAGAGTTTCACTCTATTTCTCTTAGTCTAAAGTCCTCTAAGGAAGGAATTGTGCACTGCATTATGTACAATGTTGAACACGATGCCCATCATCCAAAAGTTAGGTAGTAATAACAATAAGATACCTTTAAATTTATATAGATAAAGAGAGTCCTGTAGAGTTTTGTTAATTGTTCCTCACTTGATAAATGACCCTGGACATAACTCCCACCAGTGTATGTTTATTTAAGACTAAACTATTCCTGCAGTGAAATATGATTACCCTTTGGATACGCTCTGGTTGTTCATTGCTTTCCTGTCTTCAATAAAATGCTTTCACTTTCTTGCCCTTAAATAAGTTACTAAAGGGAGCAGACATTTTTCTGGACAGTTCTGTTTGATAAATGATCATGTCATGCTATCACTTAGAGGAGTGCTGTGAAACACTGAGGAGCCAGTTCTATTTCCCATGCAGGGCTGGAGCCTAAGCGCTAGGTAGGCCCCTGCAGCATGAGCAATGCTCGCTCTACAATTAATGATGGCCACTCATGAACCTGTATTTGACCAGCATGCTCCAATCTTTATTGGAAATGTCTGGCCCAACTGTCCTAACTAAATTTAAAGACAGCCATTTGTCATCCCCCTGACTGCCTGTCATCATCTCCCTGGAAAAATCTATAATTTTTGGCTTGTTCCTGACTAAACTGTGTAGTGAATAAATTTATCTTTGGGTTACTGTGCTTGTCAGGATCAATATTGAGCAGAGGTTGAATAAATTAGAAACTGGAAAAACATGACAGGCCATAGTGGTTTGTTCTTTTGTGCCTTATAAATCAAATATGTAGTTTATATAAGAGGCAAGTACGTCAAATTTTTGATTTCCTCTATTTATTCTGAAGATACTTTACCTCATGATAAATGGTCATCAGAAAACCAATGGAGTAAATCACTAATATATCTGACTGTGAGATAAACTTTTCAGATCATTTTATTGATATACCAAGCTTTGTAGACATAAAAACTATAGGTAAAGATTAACATTTTTTTGTTCTTTCAAGTTTTTGTACATTCTTGCAACTATGATATTTATTTGATTTAATAGTGCCAGCAAGCAATGCTGTTTCTAGTGAAGTGTATGGCTCATCCAGCTATGTGCAAAAATGCAAAAGTTTTATAGTAAATGGTCATTAAAGTATTTGATACTCTAATGCATTGATGCATACCTATTTAAAGGATTTATAGAAAAAAATGCAAAGAAATGTTAACCAAAAGCAAATGTCACTTAAACTAGAGCCATGTGAGTTAAAGAGAGAAGTTTTTAAACTACGGAGTATTGTTTGATCTAAAATCTCTCTTCTCCTCGGTTGACTTTGCCACGAATTTTAATGGGGAGAACTGGGTTAGCACCCACAGAATTTTCTCAGTTGTCTGTCATTACACTTTCTCTTCCATTCCTCTCTCCCATTTTTCTCAACAAAGAGTCCCATGTCTTTTCCCAGGTTCATCAATTCTCTTGATTCTCTCCCCTCTCCAGAGTCCTCCTCATCTTGGGATCTTCTTTAGCTCTTGCATTTCCATTTCCAATCGCTTCTTCTCTGGCTTTGATCCTGTCTCCCTACCGTCAACACACTTCTTGAAAGAGTAGTCCGCACCAGTGCTTCACAGACTTTTATGTGCTTAAGAATTATGTAGGGATCTTATGCTGGCTCTGATTTTTTAGGTCTAGGGAAGCAGCTGAGATTCTGAATTTATGATGTTGATGCCTCTGATCCTAGCACCACATTTGGAGTTAAGAGGGTCTAGACCACTGCCTCTACTTCAATCACTGAGCATTCCTGTAGCCTGGTGCTTTTGAATAGGCATTGATAACCTTATCACTGAGCTGTCCATTGCCAATCTTGGATTTTCTCAATCTCAGTTCTTTGGAGCATCTAACCCTATTGACTCTCCTCTTTATGGCTTTGTGGTTCCACATTCTTGCAGGCTCCCTGGATCTTGCATGGATCTCTGACCCCACAAGTAACAAATCTCTGACTGTAGAAATCCCCAATGTATAAACAGGCAGTTTTCTAAAAGTTGCTTTTGAGAACAGAGAACACATCTCATAATGCACTCAGCTATTATACCTGGTGGACTATTGCCCGAGTTAGTCCATAAAAACAACCGATTTAATGAGAGAAAGCTCAAAGTGTATCTGTGTAGTGGTCATATTATAACACCTCCCAATAATGCATCACCATGTTTCCCAAGTACTGCCGCTCCCTCTGGGGATCAGGAGCAGGTATCCTTGTGGCTGACCATCAGGGATTGATTTACCTGTTTTCTATAATCTACATTTATCCCTTTCAAATAGCGTTTGTTTTCCTTCCCTGGACCACAACATGATATAAAATCATAGTTAGAAAAATGTTTTTCTGTAACCCACCACCTCCATTTATATGCAGACCCTGGTTATGTTGATGAAAATAGTAAAACATCTATTACACCAAGGAAGGAGGGGTCATCTGTATGTAAGCAGAAGAACGTTATTTTTCTGGGAAGCAATATTGAGCATTTCACCATACTCTCTTCTCCCATATCTAGGCATTCTCATCCATGATGGCAGTTGTGGTGACCACTTAACCAATATGCTGAAGACTCCCACATTCCTCTGTCTACTGAGCTCTGGCCTCATATATCCAATTGTCTACTTAATATTTTCTCTGGAACATTTCAAAGGCAACTCAAACTCTATATGATCAAAACTCATGATCTCACTTTCCCCCAAACCTGACTCTTGAATTCCCTATATTCCAATGTCTTCCACACTCCCTATATCCAACTCATTACCAAGTTCTGTCCACTTTACTTCCTAAACAGCTCTACAGTCTATCCACTCCATTTCCATCCCAGCCCTATTCAAGTTTTCACCATCTTTCACTTACTAGCCTGGCCTCTTCCAATCTATTCTTCACACTGTAGCTATTCTGATCTTTACAAAATGCAAATCTATAATTACTTGACTCCCCATTGTTCTTAGTGTAAAAACAAAACTCTGTCATGACTTATGTGTCCCACCTACCCACCAGCTTCTATTTGCACTATGCTACACCTTCACTCTCTCTTTCCTGTCCCTCATCTTTTTTTATTATTTTTCTTTTTATTAAGGTGTCATTGACATACAATCTTATGAAGGTTTCACATGAGCAACATTGTGGTTACTACATTCACCCATATTATCAAGTCCCCCCCACTCCCCATTGCAGTCACTGTCCATCAGCATAGTCAGATGCTACAGAGTCACTACTTGTCTTCTCTGTGCTGTACTGCCTTCCTCATGACCCCCCCTACATTACGTGTGCTAATCATATGTCCCTTAATCCCCTTCTCCCTCCTTCCCCACCCACCCTTCCCACACCCTTCCCTTTGGTAACTGCTAGTCCCTTCTTGGAGTCTGTGAGTCTGCTGATGTTTTGTTTCATTGTTTTACTCCACAAATGAGGGAAATCATTTGGTACTTGTTCTTCTCGGCCTGGCTTATTTCACTGAGCATAATACCCTCTAGCTACATCCATGTTGTTGCATTTTCTTGTTATGGCTAAATAATATTCCATTGTGTATATGTACCACATCTTCTTTATCCATTCATCTACTGACGGACACTTAGGTTGCTTCCATATCTTGGCTATTGTAAATAGTGCTGCGATAAACATAGGGGTGCATTTTGAATCTGTGATCTTGTTTTCTTTGGGTAAATTCCTAGGAGTAAAATTTCCAGGTCAAGTGGTATTTCTATTTTTAGTTTTTTGAGGAACCTGTATATTGCTTTCCACAATGGTTGAACTAGTTTACATTCCCACCAGCAGTGCAGGAGGGTTCCCCCTGTCCCTCACCTTCATCATGCACTCACTCACCTGTCCCAGAGCCTTGCACTTGCTATTCTCTTTACCTGGTAAGCTCTCCTGTTCTCTCACAGCTCAGTCCAGCAATCCCTTCCTAAAGGAAGCCTTCACTGAGCTAATCCCTGCTGTTAGCTCTCAGATCCACATACTTCTCCTTTGTAGTACTTGCCATAGGTGCAATTTTATATTTGTTTTTGGATAATTGTGTACCTAATGTTTCTCTTCCCCTCAATGCTGACAGCTCTTTGAGGCCAGGGACCATATCTGTTTTTGCTCGATATTGTCTCTCCCATTGTCTAGTAAGTGCTGCCACATGGTAGGTGCTCTGAATGAATGGATAAGAAGAAACCAATGAATGTATGCAACCGAGGTTAGAAGCAGACAGGAATTATAAAGTAGAAATTATATGGAACCATTTAGAAAGATTTGCTGATTAGAGGCACCTCAGACATGGAAGGAGAAAGGAAAGGCAGGGTTTATCTTTTCTTCTATTTCCTCCTCTACTCATCTGATACCTCACCTTTCCCCCTTTCCTGCTCCAAGTCTCTGCCCTGGACCAGCTTTGGACTAGGGAATAAGAGAGATGAAGGCAGGTATAGCATAGAGAATATAGCAAATGATTCTGTAACATCTTCCTGTGTTGACAGATAGCAGTCACCCTAGTTGGGGTAAGGATTTAAGACTATGGGTAACTGTTGAACCACTGTGTTATATTCTTGAAACCAATATAAGATTGTATATCAGTACTTCAATTTAAAAAAAAAGAGACATGATGGCAGTATGAGAGAATCTTGCAGGAAGGAGTCCTTGGCAGCTATGGGTCTGTAGAAGTGAGAGGGAAGGGAATTAAATCCCAAACAGCAGGAAGGAAAGAAGCCATGTGGACACTCAGCTCTTCCAGGTCAGTATCTGCATTTCTTCCTCTAATGTAGCCCTTTCTTCTGTGGTTCTAGGAACCTTAGTAGACTATGGGCATTTTTGGAGAATGTCTATATTTCCCAATGTCTAGCAAGGGACATTCCTTTTCTTATTCGTTTCACAGAGCTGTAGGATTCCATTTGCTATGATAGTACTTTTCCTTGTTATATATGTTCCTTTTTATTTTTCTTAAACATCGTTCTCACAGCTCAAACCTTGATTGGAGAGTCTTTATTGGGTGGTTCAAGGTTACTTAACCATCCTAAAGGACCATTATTTTTTTCATATTTTAAATTATTTCATGTATTTTCTATAGGTGCATTCGAGTTACCTATGGACGTCCATACAAAAGCAGCTGCTCTGAGTGCTAAAGAGCTTGGTAATTATAGTGGCTTTATTAGGATTCTCTAATGGCGTCCACTTCTTTTTCTCCACAGCAAAAAGCTGTCTGTTGCTGAAGACTCTTAGGATGGATGTCAGCAACCGTGTGCATGGCACATTGAGCTTTCTCTCCCATGGCACATGGTTTGATATCGGCAGCTTTTCGGCAACTTTGATCAATGAACGTAAAGAATAGAAAAAAATAAGGCCAAAAAATGGATACACTAATCCCAAAAACACATACTGAGAAACAAGTTAACATTCTGATGCTAAACTTCAACATAACCTTTGACTAAGTGTTCAGAGGATAACATGGACCACAAAAGCACATTTCAAATGAACCCCAGGGAAGTCTATATTCAGACTTCCAGGGAGCTGTGTCTAGGCATTTTTAATTGCTTGTGTCTTCCTGCTGGAAGTAAAAGGACTTGAGATTCCATACATTCTCCCTTTTCGGATATCTTCTCTCTATGGAAAAGAAAAGCAACTTTTGGCATATCCCAGCCTCTGGGACTTGCTGAAGTTTTCATTCCTTCCCCAGATAGTTGAGTATTTTTTATTGTTCCTATATTCATTAATTCTATAAACATATAGTAGGTGCCCACTGTGTGTCAGGCACTGGGCTGACCTCCAGGGAATCTTGAAATTAAAAATTCCTTGCTTTTAGAACTCTCAGTCTAATGGGGGATATGGTTATATATATGATAACATATTATCCAGTTGTTCTGTACCAACAATTCATTCTTTAAAAAATCAAAGCAATGTAATCAACACAGTTTAAAACAAATAAGACCATAAAGTTTATAACATAACTTAAAAAGTACATGAGGGCTTTTGCAAAACCACTTTCAACTTTTCAGGTGTTCTGACACACACTTGCCTCCATATTGCTGAATAATAACTGGTATGATTAATTTTTAAATCTTAGATATTTATCTACTGAATTCCTACTATGGAAAATGATAAAATTCTCCTAAGTACCACTCTAACTCCTACTACACTTCCCTTCCCTCAGCCTGTCAGTGGAGCTGTTTGGTTTCTAAAAAGATCCAAAATTAACCTAAAATTGTTAATATTGACTATATTTTTAAGCTCACTTATATATCCTTCAAAGCTAAGCCACATAATGCACTGATTTCTTCTTATTTTCCCTAGAATTAAAACCTGGTTATTATTTATTTGCCTAGTTTTTATGTATTCATCACTGATTCTGCCCACCACAACCTGGGCTGGTAGTATTATAGTACTTCATTTCAGATTCCCTTCAAATTCATTTGGGGAATATCCTTAGCCTTTCTCTTAGATTGCATGTCTCCCTGTGTCCTCACTTTCTCTCTGTTTGGGTGAACACATTTTCTAAGAGTTACCTGAGAAAGGGCATGTGGGAAGTAAATATTTTTTGAGAGCTTGCATGTGCAGTTTCTTTGAGATTATTTTTACCTCAAAACTTTGAAGACATTATTCTACTGTCTTCCACATTGTAAAGTCTGATAATTCTGATTCCATTTTGGGGTTTTTTTTGTTTTTTTGTTTTACACTGTTTAAATTATTTTTTATATAAAGACCCATTTAATAAAATACACAAATCTTAGTATACAGCTTGATAAATTCTGACATGTGTATACATTCATGGAACCATCACAAAGATGAAGATATCAAACATTCTCACTAATTTTTCCCTTTACCTATTTCACCCATCCCCCACCTCCATTCCTATGGCAACCACCAATCTGTTCTCTGCCTATGAGTCTATTTAGGTTTTGTTTGTTTTTGGTTCTACATATAAGTGAAATTATATGGTATTTGTCTTTCTCTCTCTGATTTATTTCACTTAGCATAATACATAATACACTCTAGGTCCATCCATGTTACAAATGGTAAGATTTCATCCTTTTTATGCCTCAGTAATATTCTATTGTATATATGTACATCTTTTTTATCCATTTATCTATCAATGGGCACAGGTTGCTTCCATATCTTGGCTATTGTAAATAATGCTGTGATAAACAGGAGAGTGCATATATCTTTTTGAATTAGTGGTTCTTTTCTTGGGGTAGATTCCCAGAGTGGAATTACTGGGTTGTGTGGTATTTCTATTTATAGTTCTTTTGAGAAACCACCATACTGCTTTCCATAGTGGCTGTACCAATTTACATTCCCACCAACAGTAAATGAGGGTTCCCTTTTTGCCACATCCTTCCCAACACTTGTTGTTTCTTGTGTTTTTGATACTAGATATTATGACTGGTGTAAGGTGCTATCTCATTGTGGGTTTGATTTGCATTTCCTGATGATTACTGATGTTAAGCATCTTTAAATGTGCCTGTTGGGCATCTGTGTGTTTTCTTTGAAAAATGTTTATTCAGGTCCTCTGCCCATTCTTTAATAGGATTATTTGTTTTTGGTGTTGAATTGTATGAGTTCTTTATATATTTGGAATATTAGCCCCTTATTGTATATATTATTTGCAAGTATGTTCTCCCATACAGTAGGTTGCCTTTTTGTTTAAATGGTCCTTCACTGTGCAGAAGATTTTTAGTTTAATAAAAATCTTATTCATTTTTACTTTTGTTTCCCTTGCCTGGGGAGACATACCCAGAAAAAAAATTATTAATGCTAATATTTGAGAGTTTCTGCCTATGTTTTCTTCTGTGTTTTATGGTTTCTGGTCTTATAGTTAGGTCCTTGATCCGTTTCAAGTTTATTTTATGTATGGTGTAAAACAGTGATCCAGCTTCATTCTTTTGCATGTAGCTGTCCAGTTTGTAGCTTGTCCAGTTTGCATGTAGCTTGTCCACCATGTATTGAAGAGACTGAAGAGACTGTCCTTTGCATATTCTTGGCATCCTTGTCATCTCTCAACTGACATCTATAAAAGCGTGGGTTTATTTCTGGACTCTCTATCTATTCTATTGATCTACATATCTATTTTTGTGCCAGTACCATACTGTTTTGATTACTGTAGCTTTGTAATAATTTTAAATCAAGGAACATGATATCCCTGATCTTGCTCTTTCTCAAGATTGGCTACTTGGGGTCTTTTGTAGTGCCACACAAATTTTAGGATTATTTGTTCTGGTTCTGTGAAAAATGCATTAGTATGTTAATAGGAATTGTACTGAATAAAGTCAAACTCATGACCATGGCCTAAAAGAACTTTTATGATCTGGCCCCTATACCTTCTTTTCTAATCTTATTTTGTATTGTTGCCTCTTCAGTCATTCAACAATTATTTATTGAGCACCTACAGTGTGTCAGAAACTGAGCTAAGTACTGGGGTCCTATCACAGTGAACTGGCTTCTTTTTCATTCCTAGGACACTAAGCTCTCTTTGGCCTCAGAATCTTTGCAGTCTGCTGTTCCCTGTGTCTGGCATTTTCCTTCCCTAGCTCTTTGCACAGATTTATTTTTTTTTTATCATCCTTCAGATCTCAGCATAAATGTTATTTTCTCAGAGGCCTTTTTTGATAACCTGATCTAAAATATCCACTGAGTTCTTTTCCATTATGTCATCTTATTTAATTCCTTCATAGCACTTTTCACAGTCTTCTCTGCTTATCTGTTTTCTGACTGTTCCCTTCCCTGTCTCACTGTAATGTAAGCTCTTTGAGGGTAAATATACTATCTGTCTTATTTATCATGGTACCTTCAGTGCCTAGAAAATGTTTCTCTAAGGGCCTGGAACAGTGCCTGGCACACATGATAAATAAATATTTCTGAATAGATCAACTTGATGGGGAGGTTCAGGAAAAGCTACACAGACAAGGTGATGTCAAGTTCACTTTTAGATAATAAGGGTTTGGTTATTTAGACATTGATCATTAGACTGAACAATCAACAGTAATGAAGGCATTTAATTCAGGTTACACATTTATCCTGATGCATTATTTACATGGCCTACACTTAATCTTTGTAGGCAAAATAGTCTGGTCATAATGTCATTCAGAAAAACTTCCTTTGGGATGATTTGGAGGCTAGGATTTTTGTTCTGTCATCAAATTCTCCTTTTCTGTCCAGAGTGAAAAGCGTAAGAGAATAAGACTTCAGATATAATGACAATAACTGCAATGAATCTTGGTAATTATGATAATTAACAGCCCGATCTTTCAAGATATAGTCACCACTCATTACTGAACATTTTATTGCCAAGAATTGTGTGCAGAATCTTGGCTTACAAAAACATTTAGGAAAATTACTTATGTGGCACTTAAGATTGATGCCAGTTTGGGAGACTGGAATTGTCCACCATTCTCTCCCCAAGAAAAGTGAGTTTGCGTGATTGGCCACTTTGTTTCCATTTCCCATGGGGTGAATGCATTATCCACAGAAACTAATTGGCATATTTGAATGAAGAACAATTGAATGAATATGGCATGATACGACATAACATAACATAACTGTAGTTAGTGCAAATTAGAACAAGTTCAAGATGCAGATGCTTCCCCAAGGAAGAGCAGCCCAAAGAGAGTTCATATCCAGTCACAATTACTAGAAAGCCATTCATTGGGAGATCACATTAAGGGGCAATAAATCTAGTTTTAGAGGGAAATATTTGATGAAAAATATTACAGAGAGGAAAGGTGTACACTTGCTTCTCAGGGAATTTTTTTCTGTTGGTGTGGGATGGAGGCATTGGGTAAGGAAGAGAAAACCAGGTAGGAGGGCAGAATTATGCAAATAAATGTATTCAGGAGTAGAGATACATCAGCTATTTTTAGAACAAATCCAGAATAGCTTTAAAAGTATTACATTTTATAGATATTTAGAAAAGTAAGTACATTTTTATCACAATTCATGCAAATATTTTTGTATTAGTTTTTCTTTACATTACCTTCACATGCAAAAGTTGGTTGTCAACTGCTATAAGCTGATGAAGATTCTCCAGTATTTCTAAGTCTCTTATGTCATCAATATTATTATTGCTGATATTCAATATAGAGAGGGATTTCTGTAAGAAAAGTAATTAAATTAGCATTGGTTAATAGTCTAATTAAATACTATATATAGGAACCAAAAATCCTAATCTGTGAAAAATTTAAGGTTATCCATTCAGGCTGTTTGCTCTTTAGGTATGAAAATAAAAGCTATGCAGATTTTGTTTCGATGCCATGTTTTTTTCAGATTGAACTTGTAGAACTATGGTAATTATAACACAATTTTGTACAAAGTTCTTTATAAGTCCAATTTTCCTCTTCCAGAATATAATAGAAAAAAGAAGCCAAGAATCAAGACACAAAGAAAGAAGATGCCCCAGTAAATGCTAACATAATGTAGAAAAAAAATGCTTATTTCAGTTTAAGCATATTATCATTTTGAGTTAAATTTCACCAAGATTTGTACTTACATAGGAGGAAATAGTTTTTGTCTTTGCTTTTCTAAATAAGCAGTATCACCAAGAATGAAAAAATACCTGGTTTTTATCTCTCTCTATAGTTTTCACAATCCATATGTTCAGAAGCCACTTAAAATATTAGCTAATTAACAAGAAGTTCAACATCAGTTGTTAATGAGGACATAAATATGTAATAAAGCAACATTAAATCAAAACCATCTTAAAATCTAAGACCAAGGAATCTCTACCAAGATGGAATCTATCCACTGAGGTGTCTACACAGCCAACCTTCAGAGAAGGTACTTCCTGATACTTTTTAAGACTTGAAATACAGTTTTAAAAATTACAACTTATTTTTAGAATTATGGAATCTGCTCGAATCTCTGCAAAAATCAAGCAAACAAAAATATTTTCAATGGTGTTTTTTAATAAAATCAGCCATCCCCACAGTGGGGTCAGTCTACTTAGATCAGTTGAGGTTGAGCTGAGACACAGTTGATTCTATGGAGAGGATAAAAGGAGTAGGATAGAAATCATGATCACTTTCTCTTCCAATTTAAAGCACTTTTAAGGTTAAAAAACTTTCTACTGCCTTCTGTTTCTGGGCCCTCTAAAATAAAACCAACAAAATCTGTAAATAAAACAACTATGTTCCATTTTAGTCTCTTGCCCTGGAATTGAAGGTAGCATATTCTTAAAGATCCATTTTAAGGATTAGTAAAGGCCTCTCTGGCGCCCTCTGGCTTCTCAACTCATTGTGACACTTCCATGGGATGTCAGGTGACAGGTGGAGCATAAAATCTGCTAGATCTACCTGTTTCTGATGAGGCAGAGCCATGTATATGGCAATCTACAATCAAATCAGAATCCAGTGAGAAAATGACTTATACTGCAGTGATGCTCTAGGTTGTTTAAAATTTGCCAAATCTCCATTCCTCTTTCCTTAGGCTTTTCCCTGATATTTAAATTTTTGAGTCATCATAATAGCCAAGGTTAAAATTATTAATGAATTAGCACCTGCACTAGAAGTTTGTCCTTTACATAACCCTTCCACATCCTTCTTTTGATCCTTCCAGTTACCCTAGAGGCAGACATTATTACCCCACTTGACAGCTGCTGAGTCTCTGAGAAATCATATTGGAAAAATTAGTTTTAGCCCCCAAATAAATTCTCAACTGGACATATAGACATGCAGAATATGTACAATGTCCAAATATACCATCATTGCATCCCTGTTTTATTATAACTGTTAATCACTATATTCTTTATCAGAATTCTTAAATGTGGCCTACTGCGATAGAATGAAGAGTTCTTGGATCAAACAGAAGCTTTTCTCCAAGGTCAAACCTCTGACTCTCAACATGAAGCTCTCTTAGTACTTCTAATCCTTCTAAACCTTCTATCACAGCAATGCAATTGCCTCCTAGATATCTGCAAAATATAAAGCATAATTTTAAGTAGACATTCTGAGAACATCATAGTCTGTAACATGATAAAAACATAGCAAAATCATTGAATTGTGTGGAAATTATATATGCAGAATGTTTTTTCATATTGAACTAATGAAAGGTTTATATATATGATTTTTATACTTGATTTAGCCTAAGGAATAAATTTATTGTTTTTAAAGTGAGAGAATTGGAGTAGTCCTTATTAAATTATCTGCCAGTGCTCCTCTTACGTTAGGGTGCAGAAGAATTGTAGGTTTAAAAATGAAGATTTCTGAGGCTAACCCCCAGAGATTCTGATTTGGCTATTGAGGCTGGAACCCAGCAGTTTGCATTTTTAATAAGCATTTCCCACTTCACTTTCTTCTTCCCATTCTGAAGCTCTTGGCTTACTTTTTGAGAAGCACTGATGGTTCTCCAAACATGAGGAAATTGAATCCATCAGTTTTCATTGTTTAAAATCATTACAGTCAGTAAATAACATTTTACAATCAAATCTACATCAACATTATCCATTCTGTGACCCAGCCCTTTTGAGATGTATGATTTTGGAAGGCACAGAACTCATTTGGGTTCTATGGAAACTTTTTTCACCAGTTCAACCTACTTAAGGATGCTTAGGTATCCCATAAGACAACTCACCCTCCTGCAAAGAAAAGTGTATTAGGCTTAATAAAACACAAATTGTAAAGTATTATATGTGAAACAATTTATTTTGTACTAATGATACTACAAAAGAATAAAAACTGAGGCCTGTTCCACAAAACTGCAGATAATAGGAAGGCCTGCATGCAAAAATATTACTGTAATGATGACAAACAATCACATTACTTAAAAATAAAAAGCACTTACAGTTTTTCCAGTTTCTTTAACGAGCTGAGGTTTTCTATACATGAAATACAATTGTTCTGTAGATACAGGTGGGTCAGATTTGTGGCATAATTCAAATTAGAGATTTGACTAATATGATTATCATACAAATATAAAACACTAAGGTTTTTGCAAAGAGACAGGTCTTCCTAAAAGGAAAACAAAAACAAGCCATACTTTATTTCTCCCAAAAACCTGAATGTCTTTAAGAAAATTTTTCACTTATCATTCTGAACATTTCCTTAAGGTTTATATAAAAGAACAGTATTCCTTTGTTCTTAGCACAGTCAAAACAAGACTAAAATGATTGTAAAATTAGGTCTAGATTTTAGTATTCTGTTAAGAAAGATTTTCCCAGTGCAAGAAAATTTTTTGGAAGCAATTAGGCTCCCCTAGAAGTAGAAGCATTTAACAAATTATCGCTTCAACATTATAAATCAGAGCTTAATCTTTCTTGTAAGTTCAAAGTAAATCTGTTGTGGCTTATAATACTGAAAATTGGAGTAATCTAGATATTCAAGAACAACAGATTAATAAACTGTGATAATGCTATTGGAGAGGATACTGTATGACAATCAAATATCCTTTAGCTTCTTTAGTAATGTATTGAAGATCTCATAATAAAATGAAATCAGTACACTTAATATGACCCACTATTATAAAACTATATGAATACATGCATAGAAAAAAGAATGGAGGGACATCACCTAAACATGAATAGTGGTTTTCTGTGCACAGTAGGATTAAAAGTTTTTTCTTTTTATACGTATTTTTATACAAATTAACATCATTTGCTTTTCAGATAAGAAAATAACAAAGTATTTTTTAAAGTATGTCATTATTGTGTGGTGGTAGAGTCAGCCTAGGGTAAGTAGGCAAGGGTTTTGTGAAGCTGTGCTTCAAAATATCTCAGCTTTCATTAAGGTAACAAAATATTTTAAAATACAACCACATCATGGGAACTTTTTACACGTTATTCTTATCTTAGTGTGAACTACTTTAACCAGTTTGCTTTGCTCCTAACAAAGGTCATTCCAGTAAAGGAGCACTGATTTTGAGGAGACAAAAAAAAACCCGTTAAATGGACGCTCTCTGGAGAAAGCAGTCTCTAATGGTATGAGAGAGTTCTCTGGACAACAAAAGAGAAACATGAGGTTTGGGGAGTTGGATTCATGGGGAGAAGGAATATAGAATGGGAGCTGGGTAGGGTCTCTGAAAAAGTCTTAATTGATGATTTTGCCTAGGGTTTTGGTGTTTTCTTTAATTCTTTCAATTAATATTTATTAAGCACTTAGTGTGAATCAAGCACTGTATTGGATGGGTGATGTAAACAAAATAGATATGATCCTGTCCTCACGTACCTTATGCTTTTTTGAGAAAATTTATCTCATCTATAGTCTTTAGAGTTTTATTTTAAACAATGGATACTAATACAAATGGCCTAAAAAGCAGAATAGAGAGCCTGGATATAAATCCAAGCATATGTGGTCAATTAATATATGATAAAGGAGCCACGGACATACAATGGGGAAATGACAGCCTGTTCAACAACTGGTGTTGGCAAAACTGGACAGCTACATGTAAGAGAATGAACCTGGATGACTGTCTAACTCCATCCACAAAAGTAAACTCGAAATGGATCAAAGATCTGAATGTAAATCATGAAATCATGAAGCCATAAAACTCTTAGAAGAAAACATAGGCAAAAATCTCTTAACTCAGAGAAGACAAGTAGTGATTCTATAGCATCTCACTACGCTGATGGACAGTGACTGTAATGGGTTTGGTGGGGGGGACCTGATGAAGGGGTAGTTTAATAATCGTAATATTGCACATGTAATTGTAAATTAATGATAATAAAATAAATTATATTAAAAAAAAATCTCTTGAATATAAACAGCAGTTTTTTTCTGAACACATCTCCTCGGGCAAGGGAAACAAAAGCAAAAATGAACAAATGGGACTACATCAAACTAAAAAGTTTCTGTACAGCAAAGGACACCATCAACAGAACAGAAAGGCATTTTACAGTATGGTAGAATATATTCATAAATGACATATCTGACAAGGAGTTAACATCCAAAATATATAAAGAACTAACATGCCTAAACACCCAAAAAGCAAATAGCCCAATTAAAAATGGGCAGAGGATATGAACAGACACTTCTCCGAAGAAGAGATTCAGATCACCAATAGGCACATGAAAAGATGCTCCACATCACTAATTATCAGGGAAATGCAAATTAAAACCACAATGAGATATCACCCCACACTAGTTAGGATGGCCAACATCAACAAGACAAGGAACAACAAATGCTAGGGAGGATGCAGAGAAAGGGGAACCCTCCTACACTGCTGGTGGGAATGTAAATTAGTTCAACCATCATGGAAAGCAATATGGAGGTTCCTCAAAAAACTCAAAATAGAAATACCACTTGACCCAGGAATTCCACTCCTCGGAATTTACCCAAAGAAAGCAAGATCCCATATTCAAAAAGACATATGCACCCCTATGTTTATCACAGCACTATTTACAGTAGCCAAGATATGGAAGCAACCTAAGTGTCCATCAGTAGATGAATGGATAAAGAAGAGGTGGTACAAATACACAGTGGAATATTATTCAGTCATAAGAAGAAAACAAATCTTACCATTTACAACAACATGGATGGAGCTAGAAGGTATTATGCTCAGTGAAATAAGCCAGGTGGAGAAAGACAAGTACCAAATGATTTCCCTCATTTGTGGAGTATAGCAGTGAAACAAAACTGAAGGAACAAACATCAGCAGACTCACAGACTCCAAGAAGGGACTAGCAGTTACCAAAGGGGAGGGGTGGGAGAGGTTGGGTGGGTCGGGCGGGAGGGAGGGAGAAGGGAATTAAGGGGCATTATGATTAGCACAGGTAATGTAGGGGGGGGTCATGAGGAAGGCAGTATAGCACAGAGAAGACAAGTAGTGACTCTATAGGATCTGACTATGCTGATGGACAGTGACTGCAATGGGGTGTGGTTGGGACCTGATAATATGGGTGAATGTAGTGAGCACAATGTTGCTCATGTGAAACCTTCATAAAAGTGTATATCAATGATATCTTAATAAAAATTTAAAAATAAAAATAAAACAAATGACCTAAAAGGGTGATTGCTGCCTTTAAAGTCTCCCAAATTGAATTCAAGAATTAGCACAGGTAAAATGTAGTTTCAGAGTATATACAAGTAAACATAATCTTGTCTCATATTATCAACACAGTATAACCTACATTTATATAATCAGTTAAATTATGTGGGAAAATGTTTTCACTGTTAAAGTTTTGAAATATGGTATTCACATAGTTCCTAAAATTTTGATATATTAAAAATTTCATATTACAGAGTTCTGGAATTATGCAAAAGTAATTATCTTTGAAATTATTTTCTAGCATATGCTTTGAAATCTAGTTTGTTACACTATAGAGTTTTTTAGGTGAACATATATATTTAACACATTTAAAATAGATCATATGATATATTTTACAGACTTAATTTTAATAAGTAACATTACAAATAGGAAATTAAAATGTAAAATAAATAAGGCTGATTTGTCAAAATATAGCTAATAAATACAGCTAGTTGACCTTTGAACAACATTGGGGTCAGGGGTTCTGACCCCATGAGTTGAAAATCCATATATAACTTTTGACTTCCCAAAAACTTAACTATAAATAGCCCACAGTTGACCAGAAGCCTTACCAATAATATAAATAGTCGATAAACACAGTCTCTGTATATGTATTATATAATGTATCCTTACAATAAAGTAAGCTACAGAAAAGGAAAAGATTTTTTCAAATCATTGCAGATCTCCAAAACTTTTTCCAATATACTTATTGAAAAAAAGATCTGTATATAACTGGACCTGCACAGTTCAAATCCTGTTGTTCAAGGGTCCCCTGTGTAATCAAAATATACTTAATAAGAAGGTATCCCCTGATAACAATTTCTAAACTTCACATTGTTAATTATGTAAAAATAGGAAATAATTTCAGAGTTCTTACAATTGCATCTATATTTTTGTCTGAAAAATTTACATGTGTTATTTTCTTTAGGTATTGTGAAGCAGTTTCTTTTCGGAGTTTAAGATTGCTGTTTTTGGCAATTAGATCCAAGGTCAGTCGAACCATGATTCCTCTATAAATCAAATTCTCAGCAATAGCTCTGTTCTGATACCATGTCAAAGGAGGTTTAGGTATTGTTTTATGCCCAGCTTTCTAAAAATTAAAGGAAAAAAAAGGAATATTATGTAGATAGCAATTTAGGAAAAATTATTTTTACTTTTTAATTTTCTTATATAACACTATTTGATAAGCTTGTTCATAGATATTTTTAGGGGCATTTAGATATTTTCTAAGACTTAATTCTTTTTATAATAAGACTAAAAACACCAAAATTAATTAATACAGAATGATCATTAACATCTAGCTTTACATCTTCTTTCTGGTATTGAATTATCATTGTGCGCACCTTTTAAAGGATCATTTTTCTCTTTTGGAGTTGAAAAGGACCTCAAGGAATATCACCTAGTGTTCTCATGAGAAGAAACTAAGGTGCAGAGGTTTGTTTCATACTAGTAGCAGTTGAGAATGAGACTAGACCTCCCAGCTCCTTTTTCCATAGTTCTTGTGGTGACCATATTAATTAAACTGTCAAATGAGAACATATGGTGTGAAAACCTTGAGTGTATACATGGGACAGTGGTGCAAAATACTTGAAAATGGGCCAGTGCAAGAGGCAGCAGAATGCCCTGGCTCTCCATCCAGACTGCCTGGGCTCAGATTTTGGCTCCACGGCTCACTGGTTAGGCAATTTGGGGCATGTTACCTCAGTTTCTTATAAAGTTAGGATAATAATGGTACTGACTTATAAATTTGAGATAACCCTTTTTTTTTCAGTCATCCAGGAAGTATAGCTATTTAAGTGAAAGATACCCAGTTTCCCCTTATTGTGCTTTATATTCCCTTATTAAAAATGTAACAAGAAAATACGGTTTAAAATTGAGCATTATTAGTCCAGTATATTTGGAATTTTACCAACCAAACACGTCAGTTTGTGGTATTCTGGGCCTGAGATCAATGTTAAGGAAGAAAAATGAATTCAGTAGAAGGTAAATCAAATTTGTGTTCTCATGCATTGGTATGTAATTACCCAGGCTATATTATATAAAATGCCCACAATAAAACATTTGAAGACATGGAATGTATCCTTAGATTCTCAGAATGCAAACTATAATCTACAGAATAAGATTATCAAATCTTCACAGATTTTTGAAATCTGCATAAATTCATTACTTTTATAACAAAAATTTAAAATTACTATTTACAGATTGAATTTCAAACATGACAGTAATATTCCAAACTAAGTTTCTAATAGAGTAAAAATAACTTTTCTTAATCTTGTCTTAAAAATATTTCATAAAATATTTCATTATAAAAATATAAAGCATAACAGCACACCAGTGGATCCACAGGTCAGCTGTGTATAAGCCCTCTATAATCTTTCTTCCTCTTCATTCTCTTAAATTAGAGTTTATGCTTGAATTTAGACATTCCTATTCATGTCTGTATGCTTTTACTGTAGATGTATATATAAATATCTAACAACATTTCTGAACAACATATAGTATTGTTTTTTACATTTTTACAGTCATAATGGTATTCTGATTCTAACTTTTTTTGCTTAAAAATGGGTTATCTCAAACTTATGAGATACATATGGATATCTTATATACAGCAATATTTTATTAGTAGCCTGTTCTTCCTATTTAACAGGTGAAACAGTGAACAGTATTCACTTTATCTGTGAACAAAACAGTAGTAGAATAATGATGATAATAGCAAACACTTATTGACCTAGATACATTACAAATACATATGGAACCCCTCTATACTTTTTGCCCTCTCCATTCTCTTAGAGTTTATGCTTAAATTTAGACATCCCTATTTGTGTCTTTTACTACAGATGTATGTATATCTAAACAATGTATAGTATTGTTTTTTACATTTTTACAGTCATAAGTGTTATTCTGATTCTAACTTTCTTTTTTGTTTAATGTTTTGTTTGTGACAATCATCAAAACTGATGCATGTAGCTCTAGAATATTTGCACTGACACATAATATTCCATTGTAAGAAATATATTTCTTCTGAATGGTAAATTTTTGGGTATTAAAATTTTTTTTTTGCTTTTGCCATGTTGCTGTTATGGTTCTTCTGTGCATATCATCTTTAGCATATGTGCAAGAGTTGCTTTAGGGCTTAAAACTAGGTGTGGCCATTTATGGGTTACACATTTTCAGCATTACTGTCTATTGCCAAATTATTCTCCAAAGTAGTTTTACCACTGACAGTTAAGTTCCTATTGCTCTACAGTGCGATCTACATCACTGTCAATAGTCTAACTTTTGCAGTCTGCTGGCTGTGAAATAATATTTCATTTTTTTCTTAGAGTTTTTTTAATTTGTAAAAATGAGAATAAAAAAGGGATTTTAAAACAGCCAGATCAGTAGTGTCATCTCATTGTTTTAATTTGTCATTCTATTATTACCAGAGAGATTGAGGGTCTCTTGTTTATTGGCCATATGGACTTTTCTGTTAATTGTCCTTTCTCTTATTTTTCACATTTTTATTTTTGGGTTGTGTTCTTTTAAGGAATTTGTAGATACACATGTAATTTTTGCGAGGTATTAATATTTTATTGGTTATATATTTAGCAGATATCTATTCCCAGACTATAGCTTGTCTTTTCTCCCTTTTTCCCCAGTGTATTTATCATGACATCTTCTGAAAAACAGAAGCTGTATGTTTTTTAATGTAGTGAAATTTATCATTTTTTGCTCATGTTTTATGCTTTATGTAGCATAGTAACCCATTCCTTATCCTATTTTAAGAGAAAGACCTTTTTTTCTTGTAAATATGTTAAAGTTTTGTTTTGTACATTTTGATCTTTTATCTAATTGAATTAATATGTAGGAAGTAGGATAGAGATTCAATTTTATTTTGTTCTTATGGAGAGCAATTTTTCCAGAACTATATACTTGGTTCTTTTCTATTTATGTATCCATCCCCAGGTCAATACCATCTTAATTAGTATAGCTTAATAATACTTCTCCACCTTGATTATTCTTGGTTCTTAACTCTTTTTTGTTCTCCAATTTTTTAAAATTGCACTGAAAGATAAAATTCACCATCTTAACCATTTTGTAAGTGTATAGTTCAGTGGTGAAAATACATTTATAATGTTATACAATCATCACCATTATCTATCTCCAGTACTATTTCATCTTGCAAAACTGAAATTCTATACCCATTAAGCAATAACTCCCATTTTCCCCTCTCCACCCAGCCCCAGGCAACTGTCATTCTACTTTCTCTCTTTGATGTTGATGACTGTAAGAACCTCACATAAGTGGAATCATACAATATTTGTGTCTTTGTGAGTGGCTTATTTCCCTTGGCATAATGTCCTCAAGGTTCATATATTGCAACATATGTCAGAATTTCCTTGCTTTTTAAGACCGAGTAATGTTCCATTATATGTATATACCACATTTTGTTTACCAGTCATTTGTCTATGGACACGTGGATTGCTTCTATGTTATAGTCATTGTGAATAATACTGCTGTGAACATGGGTGTACAAAAATTCCTTTGTGACCCTTTTTCAATTCTTTTGCGTATATACACAGAAGTAGAACTGTTGGAGCTTTTGGTAATTCTACTTTAAATTTTTTGAATAACTGCTATATTGTTTTCCACAGAGGCTTTACCATTTTACATTCTCATAAACAGTGCTTAAGAGTTCAAATAACTCTACATCCTCACTAACACTTATTATCTATATTTTTGATAGTAGCCATCCTATTGGGTGTGAGGTGGTACCTCATTGTAGTATTGATATGCATTTCCTGATTATTAGTGATGTTGAGGACCTTGAATTTCCTTAATGGCCATTTGTGTATCTTCTTTGGAGAAATGTCTATTCAAGTCTGTGGCCCGTTTTTTAATCAGGTTGTTTTCTTCTTGAGTTGCAGGCACCCTATCAGATATATGATATGTAAATATTTTCAAGACCATTGTCCATTTGAGTTTTCAGAGCTCTTTTTGTATTCTGGATATTAATCCCTTATCAGGAATATGACTTGCAAACATTTTTCCCATTTTGTGTGTTGTCTTTTTACTTTGTTGATGTGTTTTGATGCATAAATTTAAATTTTTTTCATGAAGTCCAGTTTGCTTTTCTTTTGTTGTCTGTGTCTTTGTGTCATTCCCAAAAAATTACGGTCAAATCCAATATTGTGAAGCTCTTGCTCTCTGTTTTCTTCTGAGAGTTTTATAGTTTAGGTCTACATTGAGGCCTTTGACCCATTTTGAGTTAATTTCTATATATGGGGCTAAGTAAGGGTCTGCCATCATTCTTTGTATGTGGATATCCAGTTTTCCCAACATCATTTGTTGAGAAGACTGTCCTGTCTCTATTAAGTGGTCTTGGTACCTTTGTCAAAAATCATTTAACTATATATGTGAGGATTTATTTCTGGGCTTTCTATTCCATTCCATTGGTCGATATGTCTGTCTTTATGCCAGCACCATACAGCTTTGACTACTATAGTTCTGTAGTAGGTTCTGAAATCAGGAAATGTGAGTCCTCTCTTCTTCTACAAAACTGTTTTGGCTGTTTGGCTCCCTTGAGATTCTATATGACTTTTCAGGATAGGTTTTTTGTATTTCTTCAAAAAACACCACTAGGATTTAGATAAGGCTTGCATTGAATCTGCAGATCACCTTCTGTAGTATTGATGTCCTAACAATATATTTCTAAAAATTTTTATTAAGGTATTATTGACATACACTCTTATGAAGGTTTCACATGAAAAAACAATGTGGTTACTACTTTTACCCATATTATCAAGTCCACACCCATACCCCAATGCAGTCACTGTCCATCAGTCTAGTAAGATGCCACAGATTCACTGTTTGCCTTCTCTGTGCCACACTGTTTTCCACGTGACCCCCCCCACACCATGTGTACTAAACATAATACCCCTCAATCCCCTTCTCCCTCCCTCCCCACCCGTCTTCCCACACCCCTCCCCTTTGGTAGCCACTAGTCCATTCTTGGAGTCTGTGAGTCTGCTGCTATTTTGTTCCTTCAATTTTGCTGTGTTGTTATACTCCACAAATGAGGGAAATCATTTGGCACTTGTCTTTCTCTGCCTGGATTATTTCACTGAGCATAATATCCTCCACCTCCATCCATGTTCTTGCAAATGGTAGGATTTGTGTCTTTCTTATGGCTGAATAGTATTCCATTGTATATGTATACATCCTTTTCTTTATCCATTCATCTACTGATAGACACTTTGGTTGCTTCCATATCTTGGCTATTGTAAATAGTGCTGCAATAAACATAGGGGTGCATATGTCTTTTTGAATCTGAGAAGTTGTATTTTTGGGTAAATTCCAAGGAGTGGGATTCCAAGGTCAAATAGTATTTCTATTTTTAGTTTTTTGAGGAACCTCCATATTGCTTTCCACAATTGTTGAACTAGCTTACATTCCCACCAGCAGTGTAGGAGGGTTCCCCTTTCTCCGCATCCTCACCAGCATTTGTTTTTCTTAGTCTTTTGGATGGTGGCCATCCTTACTGGTGTGAGGTAATATCTCATTGTGGTTTTAGCTTGCATTTCCCTGATGATTAGTGATATGGAGCATTTTTTCATGTGTCTGTTGGCCATCTGAATTTCTTCTTTGGAGAATTGTCTCTTCATATCCTCTGCCCATTTTTTAATCGGGTTATTTGCTTTTTGGGTGTTGAGGTGTGTGAGTTCTTTATATATTTTGGATCTTAACCCCTTGTTGGACATGTCATTTACAAACATATTCTCCCATACTGTAGGATGCCTTTTTGTTCGATGCTGTCCTTTGCTATACAGAAGCTTTTTAGTTTGATGTAGCCCCATGTGTTCATTTTTGCTTTTGTTTCCCTTGCTCGAGGAGATGCGTTCAGGAAGAAGTTGCTCATGCTTATATTCAGGAGATTTTTGCCCATGTTGTCTTCTAAGAGTTTTATGGTTTCATGACTTATTCAGTTCTTTGATCCATTTTGAGTTTACTTTTGTGTATGGGGTTAAACAATAATCCAGTCACAGTCTCTTGCATGTAGCTGTCCAGTTTTGCCAACACCAGTTGTTGAAGAGACTGTCAATTCCCCATTGTATGTCCATGGCTCCTTTATCATATATTAATTGACCATATATGCTTGGGTTTATATCTGGGCTTTCTAGTCTGTTCCATTGGTCTATGGGTCTGTTCTTGTGCCAGTACCAACTTGTCTTGATTACTGTGGCTTTGTAGTAGAGCTTGAAGTTGGGGAGCATAATCCCCCCAGCTTTATTCTTCCTTCTCAGGATTGCTTTGGCTATTTGGGGTCTTTTGTGGTTCCATATGAATTTTAGAACTATTTGCTCTAGTTCATTGAAGAATGAGGTTGGTATTTTGATAGGAATTGCATTAAGTCTGTAGATAGCTTTAGGCAGGATGGCCATTTTGACAATATTAATGCTTCCTATCCATGAGTACAGGATGTGTTTCCATTTATTGATATCATCTTTAATTTCTCTGATGAGTGTCTTGTAGTTTTCAGCGTATAGGTCTTTCACTTCCTTGGTTAGGTTTATTCCTAGGTATTTTATTCTTTTTGATGCAATTGTGAATGGAATTGTTTGCCTGATTTCTCTTTTTTCATTGTTAGTATATAGGAATGCCACAGTTTATTCATATTAATTTTGTATCCTGCAACTTTTGCTGAATTCAGATATTAGATCTAGTAGTTTTGGAGTGGATTCTTTAGGGTTTTTTATGTACAATATCATGTCATCTGCAAACAGGGACAGTTTGACTTCTTCCTTGCCAATCTGGATGCCTTTTATTTCTTTAGGTTGTCTGATTGCTATGGCTAGGACCTCCAGAACTATGTTGAGTAGAAGTGGGGAGAGTGGGCATCCTTGTCTTGTTCCTGATCTTAAAGGAAAATCTTTCAATTTCTCACTGTTAAGTATAATGTTGGCTGTGGGTTTGTCATATATGGCCTTTATTATGTTGAGGTAGTTGCCCTCTATACCCATTTTGTTGAGAGTTTTATCATGCATGCGTGTTGAATTTTGTCAAATGCTTTTTCAGCATCTATGGAGATGATCATGTGGTTTCTATCCTTTTTGTTGATGTGGTGGATGATGTTAATGGATTTTCGAATGTTGTACCATCCTTGCATCCCTGGAACATATCCTACTTGATCATGATGGATGATATTTTTGATGTATTTTTGAATTGTGTTTGATAATATTTTGTTGAGTATTTTTGCATCTATGTTCATCAGGGATATTGGTCTGTAATTTTCTTTTTTTGTGGTGTCTGCCTGGTTTTGGTATTAGAGTGATGCTGGCCTCATAGAATGAGTTTGGGAGTATTCCCTCTTCTACTCCTTGGAAAACGTTAAGGAGGATGGGTATTAGGTCTTCACTAAATGTTTGTTAAAATCAGCGGTAAGCCATATGGTCCAGGGGTTTTGTTCTTAGGTACTTTTTTGATTACCAATTCAATTTCGTTGCTGGTAATTGTTCTGTTCAGATTTTCTGTTCCTTTCTGTGTCAGCCTTGGAAGGTTGTATTTTTCTAGAAAGTTGTCCATTTCTTCTAGGTTATCCAGTTTGTTAGCATATAATTTTTCATAGAATTCTCTAATAATTCTTTGTATTTCTGTGATGTCTGTAGTGATTTTTCCTTTCTCATTTTTGTTTCTGATTAGGTGTGTAGACTCTCTTTTTTCTTGATATATCTGGGTAGGGTTTATCTATTATATTTATTTTCTTGAAGAACCAGTTCCTACTTTCATTGATTCTTTCTATTGTTTTATTATTCTCAATTTTATTCATTTCTGCTCTAATCTTTATTATGTCCATCCTTCTACTGACTTTGGTCCTCTTTTGCTCTTCTTTTTCTAGTTTTGTTAATTGTGAGTTTAGACTGTTCATATGGGATTGTTCTTCTTTCCTGAGGTAGGCCTATACTGTAATATACTTTCCTCTTACACGGCCTTCGCTGCATCCCACAGATTTTGTGGTATTGAATTATTGTTGTCATTTGTCTCCATATATTGCTTGATCTCTGTTTTTATTTGGTCATTGATCCATTGGTTATTTAGAAGCATGTTCTGAAGCCTCCATGTGTTTGTGGGATTTTTCATTTTCTTTGCATAATTTATTTCTAGTTTCATACCTTTGTGGTCTGAAAAACTGGTTGGTACAATTTCAATCTTTCTGAACTAACCGAGGCTCTTTTTGTGGCCTAGTGTATGATCTATTCTTGAAAATGTTCTATGTGCACTTGAGAAGAATGTGTATTCTGCTGCTTTTGGATGTAGAGTTCTGTAGATGTCTGTTAGGTCCATCTGTTCTAGTGTGTTGTTCAGTGCCTCTGTCTCCTTACTGATTTTCTGTCTGGTTGATCTGTCCTTTGGAGTGAGTGGAGTGTTAAAAGTCTCCTAGAATGAATGCATTGCATTCTATTTCCCCTTTTAATATTTTTAACATTTGTTTCACATTTGTAGGTGCTCCTGTGTTGGGTGCATAGATATTTATAATGGTTATATCGTCTTGTTGGATTGACCCCTTTATCATTATGTAATGTCCTTCTTTGTCTCCTGTGACTTTCTTTGTTTTGAAGTCTATTTTGTCTGATACAAGTACTGCAACTCCTGCTTTTTTCTCCCTATTAGTTGCATGAAAAATCTTTTTCCATCCCTTCACTTTTAGTCTGTGTATGTCTTTGGGTTTAACGTGAGTCTCTTGTAGGCAGCATGTAGATGGGTCTTGTTTCTTTATTCATTCAGTCACTCTATGTCTTTTCATTAGTGCATTCAGACCATTTACATTTAGGGTGATTATCGATAAGTATGTACTTATTGCCATTGCAGGCTTTAGTTTCGTGGTTACCAAAGGTTCAAGGTTAACTTCCTTACTATCTAGAGTCTAACTTAACTCACTTAATATGCTATTACAAACACAGTCTAAAGTTTCTTTTCTTCTCCTTTTTCTTCCTCCTTCATTCTTTGTATATTAGGTATCATATTCTGTACTCTTTGTCTATCCCTTGTTTGACTTTGGGGGTAGTTGATTTAATTTTGCATTTGCTTAGTAATTAACTGTTCTACTTTCTTTACTGTGATTTTGCTACCTCTGGTGACAGCTAGTGAACCTTAGGAAAACTTCCATCTATGGCAGCCCCTCCAGAATACACTGTAGAGACAGTTTGTGGGAGGTAAATTCTCTCAGCTTTTGTTTATCTGGAAATTGTTTCATCCCTCCTTGAAATTTAAATGATAATCTTGCCAGATAAAGTATTCTTGGTTCAAGGCTCTTCTGCTTCATTCCATTAAATACAACATGCCACTCCCTTCTGGCCTGTAAGATTTCTGCGGAGAAGTCTGATGATAGGCTTTCCTTTGTATGTGATCTTATTTCTCTTTGTGGCTGCTTTTAATAGTCTATCTTATCCTTGATCTTTGCCATTTTAATTACTGTATGTCTTGGTGTTGTCTTCCTTGGGTCCCTTGTGTTGGGAGATCTGTGTACCTCCATGGCCTGAGAGACTATCTTCTCCCCCAGTTGGGGAAGTTTTCAGCAATCACCTCCTCAATGGCCCTTTCTATCCCTTTTCCTCTCTCTTCTTCTTTTGGTACCCCTATAATGTGAATATTGTTCTATTTGGATTGGTCACACAGTTCTCTCAATATTCTTTCATTCTTAGAGATCCTTACTTCTCTCTGTGCCTCAGTTTCTTTGTATTCCTCTACTCTTATTTCTATTTTATTTATCATCTCCTCCATCGTATCTAATCTGCTTTTAAAACTTTACATTGTACGTTTCATTTCTGATACTCTGTACTGTAATGATTGGATTTCCAACCGGAATTCATTCGTGAGTTCTTGAATATTTTTCTGTACCTCCATGAGCATGTTAATGATTTTTATTTTGAAATCCTTTTCAGGCAGATTCATGAGGTTGATTTCATTTGAATCTTTCTCAGGGGTTGTAGTAATAATTTTACTCTGAACCAGGTTCCTTTGCTGTTTCATATTTGTATATGGCGCTCTCTAGTGCCCAGAAGCTCTACTGTCTGGAGCTGCTCAGCCCCTGAAACAATGTTGGGGTTTGCAGGGGAGCAGTACTGGTGCCTGGGGGGAGAAAAGAGCTGTTTCCTGCTTCCCAGCTTCTATGCCTGTCTCCACTGCCAGAACCAGTGGGCTGAGCACACAAGTATAAGCCTCTGTGCTTTGCATTTGTAGTTGCTGTAGACGGGGCTCCCTCTGACTGGCCTAACACGAGGGTACAGTTTTCTGGTTTGAGAGCCAGGTGGGGCTGGCTGGGAGAAAGGCTCAGTAGGCTGCGTATCATGGAAGGGGTCCTTGGAGATCTGTAGCCAGGTAGGGAGCTGGAGCTCCTGAAAATCGTGAAAGTTCCCAACCTGCTGGGCAGAGTGCAGCCGGACAATTTTGTCTACCTGTCCTTACTCCTGAGCAGTAAGCTCTGTGCCATCCTTGCCCCTTTAGCAGCCCTTTTGCTGTTAGGAAGTCTCTCAGACTGCCTGCCTTTCTTTAGTCCCAGAGCAGCTGGATATGGATCCCTGCTTTCCACAAGTGGCTGGAATCTCAGTCTCTCCAGGTATTCTGCTTGTCTTAGCTTTCCAACCCCCTAATTACCAAAGTACCATGAAGACACCATGAAATGTAGGTTTGTGCTCCCAGATAAGATCTCCGGAGTTAGGTATTCAGCAGTCCCAGGCCTCCACTCCCTTCCCACTCTGTTTTTCTTCCTCCCGCTGGTGAGCTGGTGTGGGGGAAGGGCTTGGGTCCTGCCGGGCCATGGCTTTGGTATGTTACCCTGTTCCATGAGGTTTATTCTTTTCTTCAGGTGTATGCAGTTTGGCACAGTTCTCTTCCCTGTTGCTCTTTCAGGATTAGTTGTATTAATCATATTTTCATATTATATTTGGTTTTAGGAGGAAGTCTCTGTTTCACCT
This sequence comes from Smutsia gigantea, assembly GCA_032199065.1. Classification (NCBI taxonomy): domain Eukaryota; kingdom Metazoa; phylum Chordata; class Mammalia; order Pholidota; family Manidae; genus Smutsia; species Smutsia gigantea. Next base: position 747,118 of record JAVSCE010011734.1, on the reverse strand, counting down.
CTCATGTCGCCATCTTCAATCGATGTCTTAACAATATTAAGTAATCCAGTCCATGAATTTGGGATGTGGTTCCATTTATTTATGTCTTCTATTAAAGATATATTCAGTAGTGCTTTGTAATTTTTCTGTGTGCAAGTCTTTCACCTCCTTTGTTAATTCCCAAGTGTTTTATTATTTTTGACACTACTATAAATGAAACTGCTTTTTATATTTCCTTTTCAGATTGGCCATTGTTTGTGTATTGACTTTATATCCTGATTGTTGTTGAATTCATTTATTGGTACTGATAGGTTTTTTTTGTGTGTGTGTGTATAATCTTTCAGATTTTCTACAGATGAGATGATATCATCTGTGAACAGAGATAATGTGACTTATTCCTCTCAAATTTAAATGCCTTTTATTTTTCTTGCCAAATTTCTCTGGCTAGATATTCCAGTATTATGTTGAATAAAAACAGTAAAAGTGAGCATCTTTGCCTTGCTATTAATCTTAGAAGAACAGATTTCACTCTTTCACCACTGAGTATGATGTTCACTTTGGGTTTTTCATTTGTGGCTTTTATTATGTTGAAGTAGTTTCTTTTTGTTACTGTTGGTTGAGTGCTTTTTCATGAAAATTCAGGTTGTTGAATTTTGTCAAATGTTCTTTCTGCATCAATTGAGATGATCACATGCTTTTTTTCCCCTCCTTTGTTCTGTTATTATAGTGTATTACATTGGTCCATTTTTGTATGCTGAACCATCCTTGTATTCTTGAAATAAATTACATTTATTCATGGTGTATAATCTTTTTAATATGCTGCTGAGTTTGGTTTGCTAGTATTTTGTTGAGGATTTGCATCAATGTTCAGATGGGTTATTGGTCTGGTTTTTTTCATTTTTTTTTTTTACAGTGTCTTTGTCTGACTTTGGTATCACAGTAATGCTGACCTCACAGAATGAGTTAGGAAGTGTTCCCTTAAACTTTTTGAAAAATTTGAGGATTGGTGTTGGTTCTTAAAATGTTTGGTAGAATTTACCAGTGAAGCCGTCAGGGGTAAGACTTTTCTTTGTTGGGAAATTTTGCCTACTGATTCATATTGTCTCTACTAGTTACAGGTTTATTCAGATTTCCTTTTACTCCATGATTTAGTGTTGGTAGGTTTTGTATTTTTAGGAATATTTCCATTTCATATACATTGTCCAATTTTTGGCATATAACTGTGAAAAGTTCTCTCTTAAAATCCTTTTCATTTCTGTAGGATTGATAGTAAAATAGCCCCACTTTCATTTATAATTTTATTAATCTGAGGGTTTTTGTAGTCTCTCTACCTCAAGGTTTGTCAATCGCATTGATCTTTTCAAAGAACCAGCATTGGTTTTATTGAGTATCTCTATTGTTTTTCTATTCTCTATTTCACTTATGTATGTTCTAATCTTTATGATTTCCTTCTTTATGCTAGCCTTGGGTTTAGTTCTTCTTTTTCTAGTTCCTTAAGTTGTAAAGTTAGATTGTTGATTTAAGATATTTCCTGTTTTTTAATGTAAACACTTACAGCTATAAATTTCCCCTTAGTACTACTTTTACTGCATGTAATAAGCTTTGGTATGTTTTCATTTTCCTTCATCTATTAAGCATTTTCTAACTTCTTTGATTCACTGCTTGTTTAAGAATGTGTTGTTTAATTTCCACAGATTGTTGAATTTTCCAGTTTTCTTTCTGTTATTGATTTCTCACTTCACCCCATTTGTGGTTGGAGAAGATACTTTGTATTATATCTATCTTTTAAGAAATCTATTGAAACTTGATTTTTGGCTGAACGTATGGTCTATCCTGGAAAATGTCCCATGTGCACTTCAGAAGACTGTGCATACTGTTGTTGGGTAGTATGTTCTGTATGTGTCTGTTAGATCTTGTTCCTTTATTATATTTAAGTCATCTATTCTCTTTGTTTAGTTTTTTTATCCATTGAGAGTAAGATAATGAAGTCTACAACGATTATTGTAGAATTGTCTATTTCCCTTTTCAGTTGTCATTTTTTGCTTCATATATTTTGGTGGTCTTTCATTAGGTGTATAAATGTTTATCTCTGTCATTTAATTTATTTTCTATGTGTCATAGCTTTTTGTCTCTCATTTCCTCCTTCACTCTCTTCTTTTGTTTCTTGTGAAGCTTTAAAATTGTTTTCTCTTTTCCTTTGGTGTGTATGTATTCTGTTGCTGTTTTCTTTGTGGTTAGCATAGGGATTACATTTAACATCCTATAGTTATACAACTCTAATTTGAATTTATGCCAGCTTAATTTAATATACAAAAACTCTGCACCTTTACAGCTCCATCCCCACGTCTTTTGGTTGTTGATGTCAGAAAATTATATCTTTATACATTGTGTGCCCCCATACGTTGTCTAAAATTGTTTTAAATAAATTAGTCACTTAAATTATGTAACAAAATGTGGAGTTATAAAGTTACAGTAATATTGTTTTACACTCATTATTTTTTAAAATGTGTTAGCTTAAATTGTGTAGAAAAATAAAAAGTGGAGTTACTAAACATTTACAATAATAGTAGCATTTAAAAGTGCCCATGCATTTGCCTTTAATGAGATCTTTATTTCTTCATATGGCTTCAAGTTATTGTCTAGTGTCCTTTCATTTTGCCCAGCTGGCTCCCTTGAGCACTTCTTAAAGGGCAGGTCTAGTGGTAATAAACTCGATTAGTTTTTGATTAAGACCTGGAAAGGTCTTAATTTCTCCCTCACCTTTGAAGAACAGTTTTGAAGGATATGGGATTCTTAGTTGACAGGTTTTTTTTCTTTTTAGCACTTTGAATATATTGGCCCACTGTCATCTGTGCTGGAAGTTTCCAGTGAATAATGTGTTGATAATCTAAGAATTCCTTGTATTCCTTGTATGAGCCATTTCTCACTGCTTTGAAATTTTTTTTGTCTTTCAAAAGTTTCATTATAATGTGTCTCAGTGTGGGTCTCTGAGTGCATCCTGGAATTCATTGGGCTTCTTGAATGTTTATATTCATGTCTTTCATCAAATTAGGGAAGTTTTTAGACATTATTTCTTCAAATCTTCTCCCTACCCCAGTCTCTCTTCTCCTGGGACTCCCACAATGCATATATGTTAGTCTGCTTGATGTTGTCCCACAGATCCTTAGGCTATGTTTACTTTTCTTCAGTCTTTTTTATATGTGTTCCTTGACTCAGTAATTTCCATTGTTCTCTCTTTAAGTTCACTGATTCATTCTCCTGAATATTAAAACTGCCTTTGAATCCCTCTAATAGTGAATTTTTCATTTCAGTTTTTATACTTTTCAGTGCCAGGATTTCCTTGTAGTTTTTCTGTGTCTGTATTGATTTTTTTTCAATTTGCTCATATATCATTTTTGTGACTTTCCGTACATCTTTAAGACAGTTGTTTTAAAGTTTTTGTCTACTATATCTGCCATCAGGTCTTTTAGAGGGACAGCTTCTTTTGATTTATTTTTTCCTTTGAATGGGCCATGCTCACCCATTTCTTTATATAACTTCATTTTTTTGTTGAAAACTGGAATTTTAATCTAATAATGTGGTATCTCTGAAAATCAGTTTCTTCCCCTTCCGCAGAGTTTGCTGTTATTTATTATTGTTTTTGTGTTGTTTTGTCTTTTATTGTTGTTGGCTGTCTCTGTGCTGAGGATCAGCCTGAGATGTAAAGTCTTCTCAGGTATTTTCTGAGCCTGAACCTTTCTCTGTGCATGCATGGTCACTTTCTAATATTCCCATTATATGCAGTTGCTTTTGAATGTCCTGGTCTTTAGTGTCTGGCTCCCAAAAGAGGAAACAGAGAAAAACGAACAAGGAAAGGAAAAAAGGAGCACCAGCTCTTTCGATTCCTTGGAAGTCACTTCTGTTTGAGGGGTGGGGGACACTTGCAACAGTGGGGAGAGGTGCAGCCTCTTTGTCTGTGATCAGAAGCAGCAATCAGTGATCAGAGGATAGATGGACAATGTGCTTGTTGCTCACTTTGGCGCCTGCAAGCTGTGTGCAAGGTGCTCCAGAAACCCCTGCACAGCTTTCTGCCATTGGGTCGGGTGTGGGTGATGGATAGCTGCTGTAGAGACTGAAATTGAGCTTGAAACTGAAATTGACCAAAATTAACTTCACGTTATTGTCTAAGCCTTCCCCTAGAAGTTGTAAGCCTTGGGTAGACTACGGCCTTCCAAAATAGTTACGCAGGCAGGTTCTGCCAGTGCAGTCGTAGTCTAGGTGGAGAGACCATGCTTCCTACTCTGCCATTTACCTAGAATCCTCTCTTCCTTAACTCTTTCATATGAATTTTAAAATCAATTTGTCAAAGAGTTTCATTGGAGATTGGCTTAAAGGTGGCGACATGAGAGGTGAGAGAGAAACCTCTTCCCCAAACCACGTATATTATGAAAATATAGCAGATACAACTAATCCTGAAAGAGCAACAGGAAACAATGCAGTGACAGACTGTCTACATCTGGGAAAAGAGCAGACCTCACAGAAAAGCATAAAGTACCAAAGCTGTGATCTGGCAGGACCCAAGCCCTTCCCCAACTCCAGCTCACTGGTGGGAGGAAGAGAAATGGAGCAGGGAGGGGGTGCAGGCCTAGGACTGCTGAACACCCAGCCCTGGGGATCTGCTTTGGGAGCACGAAGCTACATTGCATGATTCTATGGAGATTAGTGGGGTTGGAAAGCTAAGACACACAGCCTGCTTGGAGAGACTGAGATTCCAGCTGCTTGCAGAGAACAGGCACCCACAACCAGCCACTCTGGGACAAAAAAAAGGCAGGCACTCTGAGAGACTTCCCAACAGCGAGGGGACTGCTAAAGGGGCAAGGATTGCACAGAGCTTGCTGCTCAGGAGAAAGGACAGTTGGATAAAATTGTCCTCGTGCACTCAGCTCAGCAGGTTGGGAACTTTCAGGAGCTTCAGGCCCTCCATCCCCCTGGCTAGCAATGCAGCTCCAGGGCCCCAACCACGATATGCAGCCTGCCGCTCCTTCCTCACAGCTGGCACTGGCTCGCAAAATGGCTGCTCCCACCATTGCACCAGGCCATTCAGAGGGTGGCCCCACCTATGGCAGCTAAAAGCGTGTAGCATAGAGGCTCCTCCCTGCATACTCGGCCCACTGGTCCTGACAGTGGAGGCAGGCACTGCAGCCAAGAAGCATGAAAGAGCTCTTTCCTCCTAACAGGCATCAGCACTGCTTGCCTGCGACCCCCGCCATCGCTCTAGGGTCTGAGCAGCTCCAGTGAGTAGAGCTTCTGGGCATTAGAGGCACCACCTACAAATATGAAACGTCAAAGGAACCTGATTCAAAACAAAATCACACAAACACCAGAAAGAAGACCAAGTGAAACTGAACTCACCAATTTTCCTGAAAGAGATTTCAAAATAAGAATCATAAGCATGCTCATGGAGCTACAGAAAAATATTCAAGACCTCAGGGAGGGTTTCAAGAAAGAGATAGGAACTTTGAAAAATACAGTATATGATACAATGGAGGGATTTAAAAGCAGATTAGGTGTTATAGAGGAGATGGTAAATGAAATAGAAATTAGAGAATAGGAATATAGAGAAGCTGAGGCACAAGAGTATAAAGCATCTTTAGGAATGAAAGAATATTGAGAGAACATTGTGATCAATCCAAACAGAACAATATTCAGCATTCTTCAACAAACTAGAACAAATAGTTCTAAAATTCATATGGAACCACAGAAGACCCTAAATAGCCAAAGCAATCCTGAGAAGGAAGTAAAGCTGGAGGGATTACACTCCCCAACTTCAAGCTCTACTACAAAACCACAGTAATCAAAACAATTTGGTACTGGCACAAGAATAGACCCATAGATCAATGGACCAGAATTGAGAGCCCAGATATAAACCCAAGCATATGTGGTCAATTAATATATGATAAAGGAGCCATGGATATACAATGGGGAAATGACAGCCTGTTCAACAACTGGTGTTGGCAAAACTGGACAGCTACATGCAAGAGAATGAACCTGGATTATTGTCTAACTCCATACACAAAAGTAAACTCAAAATGGATCAAAGACCTGAATGTAAGTCATAAAGTCATAAAATTCTTAGAAGAAAACATAGGCAAAAATCTCTTGAATATAAACATGGGCAACTTTTTCCTGAACACATCCTCGGGCAAGAGAACAAAAGTAAAAATGAATAAATGGGACTACATCAAACTAAAAAGCTTCTATACAGCAAAGGACACCATCAGTAGAACAAAAATGCATCCTACAGTATGGGGGAATATATTCATAAATGACATATTGGACAAGGGGTTAACGTCCAAAATATATAAAGAACTTACATGCCTCAATACTCAAAAAGCAAATAATCCGGTTAACAATGGGCAGAGGATATGAACAGACAGTTCTCCAAAGAAAAATTCAGGTGGCCAACAGACACATGAAAAGATGCTCCACATCACTAATTATCAGGGAAATGCAAATTAAAGCCACAGTGAGATATCACCTCACACTTGTTAGGATGGCCAACATCCAAAAGATAAGGAACAACAAATGCTGGTGAGGATGCGGAGAAAGGGGAACCCTCCTACACTGCTGGTTCAAATGTAAATTAGTTTAGATTAGAAATAGAAAGCAATATGGAGGTTCCTCAAAAAAGCTAAAGACAGAAATACCATTTGACCCAGGAATTCCACTCCTACGAATTTACCCAAGTAAACAAGATCCCAGATTCAAAAAGACATATGCACTCCTATGTTTATCACAGCACTATTTACAATAGCCAAAATATGGAAGCAACCTAAGTGTCCATCAGTAGATGAATGGATAAGGAAGAGGTGGTACATATACACAGTGGAATATTATTCAGTCATAAAAAGAAAATAAATTCTACCATTTGCAACAACATGGTTGGAGCTAAAGGGTATTATGCTCCGTGAAATAAGGCAGGTGGAGAAGGACAAGTACCAAATGATTTCCCTCATTTGTGGACTACAGCAATGAAGAAAAACTGAAGGAACAAAACAGCAGCATCACAAACTCCAAGAAGGGACTAGCAGTTACCAAGGGGGAGGGGTGGAAGACGGTGGGTGGTTTGGGAGGGAGGGAGAAGGGGATTAAGGGGGCATTATGATTAGCACACGTAATGTAGGGGGGGTTATGGGGAAGGCAGTATAGCACAGAGAAGACAAGTAGTGACTCTATAGCATCTGACTATGCTGATGGACAGTGACTGAAATGGGGAGTGGTGGGGGGACTTGATAATATGGGTAAATGTAGTAACACCGTGTTTTTCTTTTGAAACCTTCATAAGAGTGTATATTAATGATACCTTAATAAAAAATATAAAATAAAATAAACTTGTCATGTTCCATGAAAAATCCTCTTAGGATTGTTTTAGGAATTGCACTGAATTTATGAACAATTTGTGAAGAACTAATATCTGTCTAATATTGAGTCCTCTTTGCCATCACTGTGGTATCTTTCCATTTTACAAGTGCTTCTTTAATGACTTTCAGTAATTTTATAATTTTCTTCTGATTAAGACCATGCAGAAGTTTTTTAGAGTCATTTTGGGATCATATATTTTTGTTGATATTGCAAATGGCTTTCTTTTATGAATTATATTCTGCTCATAGGTAGTGTAGAGAATATCCAAGATTTTAAATATAATAGAAATACAATATTTTAAATACATTTGAAATATTAAAAATATTCTAAAAATACAATTTCTTCAGCCCACATCTTAAAATTTTAGAACTTTTTCTGGAAATTTGAAAATCTTTTTTATACTGATAACTGTGGTGAAAACATGTCTTAAAGATGTCACACACCCCAGGGTTTCTCCCTTACAGCTAAGTCAGGAAACTGCTGTACAGGTAGCTTATGAAGAATGACTCTGTACTATAAATTGCCTGTAGTGGTAATTCTGACCTATGAGAGACAGGAGCCACAAATGATTTATTCTCCCTTCTTTCTCCTGTAGACTTTCAGGAGACACAGCCATTTCAAAATATCTCTCTGAAAACATGCTGTGGTCTTCTGGGTTACACACTGTCTTATATTTGCTCTCCTTCCAGCTCTGTTTCATTCTTTTTCTCCTTCTCTCCTTCTTCCCTGAGATTACAATCCCCCAAAATTGTTAGCACATAACTTGTTGCTTCAGTCCCTGTTTTCTAACCTGGGCTAAACAGAGAAACTTTGAATTATCTGAATCTTCATAAATGACCATTCTATAACTGGATTTTGTCTCTATGTTCTAGTGCACAAACTGGTGTTTGCTTAATTCTCTCAGATTATTAGGAAAGGAAAGAGGCAAATGTAATATATACACAAAATACTTATTAAACCAAGGGAAGGTCAATGGACCTTATCAACAAGACATTGGAAAACGTTACCGGGGCTTGAATATGGAAAAGGACAGAATTAAGTCAACCCATAATACACAATTACTAGAGACTGTTTACTCAAAACAGCCTGCATTGTAGCAGTCACATCCACAAGAGGGTTTTCTTTCATCAAAACATGACTATTCATCTTAACATTTTTAATTTAAACTTTATTTGTATTGTGTTTTGTTTTAGAGAAATTATACGCTTTAGGAATTTAAATTGAACCTAGCTTGGATTTGGATACCTTTTAGAACATTGTAATAAAAATGTGTTAACACTTGTGGGATGTAGTTGAATTTATTTCAAAAGAAGTTGATTGTTTTCTAAAAGTTTGAGAAACTGTTTTATTTTTATTTTTATTTTTTTGGTGAATTTTCCCTGGTAGCTATCTCTATTATCTCGGGGCTCCACTTGATAGGATAGCTCTGTTTCTCCAGATCGCCAGTGGGGTCAGCTTAAAGCTACTTTACTCGCGCTCTATGAAGCCCTGCTAAATTTCAAATATCTTCTTCACACTGATAACTGTGGCAAAAACGCACATCTTAAAGAGGTTATACACCCCAGGGTTTCTTCCTTACAAGCTGCTATACAGTTAGCTACTCAAGAGCAATCCTGTATTATAAATTACCTGTAGGGGTAATTTTGACCAATGAGACACAGGACCCATTTTAGTGGACCCCTTGGCTTTCACCTCTTGGGGCTCCTACAGACTAGATGAGGTGGGCGTTTCCAAATTCAGTTGGTATGGTTCCCTAGCGAGCCCCGGGCTCAGGGGCTTCCAGATGCTCTAACTTCCTGGCTCCCGCTTTTGCGTTTGCAAAGCCCGTTGACGCCACTCCTTTAGCTCCGCCGCCAAGCCCCACCCATGCCTTCCTCCTGTAGAGCTGTTTCCCCACCTTGCTTGATTCTAGCCAGTCGTTTATTATATAGACTTTCAGACTGTTTTCCTGGCAATTATAGATGTCTAGAGTTAAGGCTTAGGGATCTGCATTTTAACAAGTGGTGCAGGGAAGTCTTACTGGCAGGCAAGTTTGAGAAACACGGCACTAGGGTTTCCTCCGTCCCTATGTTTCTTCTCTGAAAGCGCCTTACCGCTTGCGGGAAGACCGGGGTCCGTTAACTCCGGTTTGGTGAATTTCGCCGGTGCACTGTTCCTCCTCTGCCCGCGTGCCGTTGCCTGGCTACTAGATGCTGTGGGTCCGGCCGCCGCTCACAGGAAATATCGCGAGGCCTCCGGAAGCGTCCCCCCTGTGGCCCGCGTGACCCGCCCTTTGTGACGCGACGGCGGGATGTTGATGGTGATCACCAGGTGGGGTCCGAGTGGAGGCCGGTTGGCTTGATGAGGTCATATGAGCATTTTAGTGGACCAAGCGGTAGCCAGAACAATTTGTCAGGCCACCATTTCTCCTGCCGTCAGCTTTTAACGTTTCAGTGCCCAGTAACTACCTTCTCCCAGTAACAGACCAGGAAGGGAATTGTCTGAATCTAAGTACAGCCCATACTTTACCCCTTCAGATAAAACCCAAACTGCTCAGGGTGACATTCTAGTCCGTTCATTATGACCAATCTCACTGCTTTTCCTCGTTCCCTGTATGCTCCAATATTCCAATCTGACACTTGGCCCAATATGTCCTGTTGTATAAAAATTTCCCCTTCTGCTCTTCAAGGTAGCAAAGGAGGCATCAAAGGATACACTTTCTTTCCTCAATTCTTACTTTCCCGTTTAGGTTTCAAGGACCCAGTGTGGGATTAGTGCATCCTTTCCAAAGCCTTCCCAGGTTTCAGTCTTGTTAAGTGATGCTCATTTCTGCCCCTAAAACAACTGGGATATATTAAATTCTTTAGCCTAGTACTTAACACACTACTATATATTTGTTACTTTCCCTTATTTCACATGAGATTACGGTTCTTTCAGGGCAGGAATGACATCTTTTATCTAGCAAAGTGCCTTGTACATTAGCAGTCATTCTACAAATGTTTGTAAAATAAATAATTTACAAGTGAAAGAGAAGAAGAACAATACAATAAGGAACTGACATTCATATTGGAAAGACTGGTCCTCATTAGGCATTCGGATGATATGGATGTAATGGGCAGTACAAGCTGGAAACCTGAGAACAGCTCTGATCTTGTGGGAGGGGCATGGTGGAAAGGCTGTCATTGATGTTCCTTGAGCAAAGAAGCATCAGAGTAGAATATTGTATGAGTTACAAGGTAGCGGAGAGCCCATGTGGACAGTCCAACTTGTCATTTTGAAGATAAGGAAACTCCCAGGCCTAGAGAAAAGAAATAAATATGCTGAAGGTCATACATCAGGGAACAGAAAAGGAATTTACTCTTGGGCTCCTGATTTCAAGCTCAGGTTCCCTGCCCTTATATCTCACTGACTGTTACAGTAATCATAGTCTAGAAAGAGGGATGAGTGATAGGGATGGATGAACCCTGACTTCATTCTGGATATTGTTACCCAAGTCCAGTTGTGAGGTGATTTTGGCCTGGATGAGGGTGGAAGCAAAGAAAGTGGCAAGATTGAACAAATTTAGAAGGCATATTGAAGCATGATTTAATAGAGATTGGGTGAGATACAGGGAAGGAGAAGTTGAAAATAATTCCTGCGTATTAGCTAGGATAAGGAACAGAGGAGAGGTGGCAAGTAATTTGAGGAGAAAGTGGATGAATTTGGGTTACACATGTTAAGTGTGAGGTGACATAATTTTAATAGTTTCCAGAATAGAACTAATCATTGAAACTCTGTGCCGTAAGTGGGCAAGAGGGAGAAACTAGGAAAAAGAGAAATAGCAAATCAATAACTATACCGACTAGTTTTGATAGAAGAGGGAAGCAAAGCTGGTTAAGATGTCAGAGAAAGATTCAACAGAGGTGAAATTTGTTCTGAGAAAAACAGTGATTCTGAAACTAATAATTTAGATTCAGACACTGGGGAAGCAGTTTAAGGAGTGGTGGTACTTAACAGAATAAAAAGTTACAGAAATATATAAAGAAATAAAAGAATGATCAAAAGAATATGGCTAAAACACTATGGCACAAATCAGATGCCCTTCATTTGTTTGGGAAGAACTTTAGAAATGTACTCCTGACTGTCCCATTGCTTTGTGTAGTACTTAACTTGTGGCTAACATTACTTTGGTAGAAACATGTTTAGCAATGCCTTATTGAAAAATCACTTGCTTTTAAAATCTTTGTTTTATAACAGTTTCATATATCACTATAGAAGAGTATGATCTCATTTGTAGTAGAATTATATACACATTTAAGTGTCTAAAAGGCTATCTATGTTTATGTCTATACATAGATTTAGATGTAGATCTATGGCTCTATACCTGTATGCCAAAATATTTAATACTTGTTATGTCTTGCTGGTGGGATTATGACAGTTTATTTCTCTTTTTAGTAATTAGGGCTTTAAAAAATGATAAAATTATATTCTGAAAGTTCATTTTGGATTCTGCTCTTCTTGGAATCGAAAATCTCTTTGTGATTTATGGTATCTAAAAGAGTTTTAAATGGTTGAATTACTAATTAGTTTTTTTAATGCAACAAGTTAAGCTTAAAAGAAAGTATTTTCTCATTAAAATGTGAAATATAATTAATTCCTGTCTAGTGGTACACGGTGTTAAACAATCATCTGTGTATTTTCCAAATGTGGCAGAAATTTGGCAGACTACAAGAAATATTTGTCTTCAGTGCTGCATTTATAAGTTCAGCATAAAGTACTCTAAGATTTACACTTTGACAGATGTTGGGAAATTTGTAAAAAAAATGTGAAGTCTCGAGAATCATTTTAAAGGGTACTCTTGGAAGAATAATGCCAAAAAGCACATTTAAAAAAGTCTCCACTAGAGTTTCCAAGTAACTTTAGACAGAAACATACATTTTGCTTTGTATATTGTTCTATGTATCTTTGTCCATCAATATATATCTTGACCTTCTAGATTACATACTACACAGTCTTGTGAGAAGCACAAAGAAAGGCACTTTAATGATTAGCTGTTTTCATTGAAAAACTGACGAATTAAATGGCCCAGACATGTATATCATCATATCAATTTTCAATACAGAGAAATTACCACTTTTTGGAGTTAACGTTTCTTTTTGTCTTGACCTTATAGATTGGTAAATATTAGTGAGTATGGTAGGCAGACTTCCAAGATGGTCTCAGTGATCTCACCTTCTGGTATTCTTGCCCTTGTGTGATTCCTTCCCCTTCAGTGTGGCCTGGACCAGTGACTTGTTCTAACCCATAGAATAAAGCACAGTGGATGAGAAGTCTCTTATGCAATTAGGTTACCAAAGATTGTGACTTTAGTCTTCCTAGAAGATTCTCTCTATTGCATTTTTGGCTTGCACTCTTTGGTAGAACAAACTAACTCAGGAGAGCCCCATGTTGCAAGGAACTGAGGATGGCCTATAGCCAACAGCCAGTGAGGAACTGAGATATACTGTTTTAATTTAGAAGTTGATGCTTCCTCAGTTGAGCTTTCAGATGAAACCTCATCCCTGGCCAACACCTTGAGTATACCCTTGTGAATCAGAGGATGTGAATTCTTGACCCATGAAAGTTGTGAAATAACTAAGTGTGCTGCCACGAAGTTTTGGGGTATTTTGTTATGCAGCAATAAATAACTAATACAGGGAGCAATGAAAAATTCCCTTAAGGAGGGAAGGTTTGCTTAGATATTTGGGACATGATTCCCATTTTCACAGGATATTTTGAGAGAATGCTTGGAGGAAAGAAATGAAAGTGACTGTAGGAGGTGTGTAGCTTAGATGTAGTAAACCATTTCTTAACAGGTATCCATTTACCGAAGCTGCAAGTCGTAGAATTAAACAAAGGAAGGAAGCCCTTCTGTTTATGGATGAGGCAGGTTCCATTCAAGATATTACTCCTGATTTCAGTTACTTGGGTTAAATGATCATTTAGTTGGGGGCTTCATCGTCTTCTGATACCATAATATGTACAATACAGGCACCAATAATAAATCATTTTTTAAAAACTTAGTAACTGATATATGTTATTATATAATGTATTCTATAAATGTAAATGATTATTGCATAGGTTATATATAAAATAATCCAAAGTATTTCTCCTGACTTCCAGACCTATACCTCCAACTATCTGCTAGACTTTCATTCCAACGGATATGAATGTGTCTATGGCAACAAAACCTGAACCTGTCAAAAACTGAACTTTCCATTCTGCACAAATCTGATATGGCTCCTTCAGTTCCTGTCTTGCCCACAGTTCACCCTGTTATAAAAAAATGGAGTCCAAAAGCCATCTCCAGTACTTCCTCACATACTAGTTAACCCCACATTAAACCACCAGATGAAGTCTACTTACTCTTAGAAACTACTTTCAGATCCAGCTCTCTCCAAGGCCCCTTTGTTGCCTAAGAATGGATGTGAAAGGACTTTGTGAAGATCTATTATATTTTTAAAGTTCCATTAGTTTTAAAACACAAAGACTTTCTCACATTCTATTTTTCAAATTCTATTATGTTTAATATATATAATCTTTTTTATCAAATAGTTCACTTTCATCTTCCACTAGAGGGTCAAATGGCAGTAAATATAATGTATGAGATGTGACTGTAAATTAAGGTATCTAAACTGAAAATCAGTTTCATACCTCAAGGTCACATTTATATTATGCAGTTGATTATTTTATATTTAAAATATTTTCAAGAAGTATTTTTGTAAATATTGCCACTGATGTTCTAATTTAAGTAATGTCTATATATGTCAATAGAGTCTCACAGTTTAGTTTGAGTCTTTTAGAAAGCATTTGTAAGAAAGGGACTTCTAATTTTAGAAAAAGTTTAAACTATATTTCAGGAACAGTTCATTACTTATGTTTTAGGAATTAAAAAAAAATTGTCTTTCAACCATGGGTGGGGAATCTGTTTTCTAATAGAGATCCAAGACTTTGCTTAAGCTTATCAGGCCAATAATAAGTTCAGCAAAAGTTTAATTAGTTGGTGATGGATTGAGGCTAAGAGTGAAACTCAGCAAAGTAACATCCTCTATTTCGTGTCTTTCACAATAATTTGTTAAAATCAGTGAAAACATCCTTTATATCTGTATACCTGTATTTAGTTGCTTAGTTTTTGGGCTCTTGAATGCTTTTTTTGGTCAACTTGTTTGAAAAAATTTCCATTCCTTCATGCTTGCTTTTGAAAATGGCTGGTGTTTTCTTACTAGTGTGTAGCCTTTTCCATATTTGCGTGATTGTGATCCTTGATTGAAAAAATAGTACCTTTTCACTCATTTTAAATCTACTTAGTTCAAGAAAAGATATTCTTTTTATAATGATCTTACAGTGCAACAAGTCAGTTTAACATAAAAAGGTGTGGAAATTTAATCTTGTCATTCTAAAAATACATATTGTTAATGTTTCTTAAAAACAAATTAAAATGTTCATTGCATTTGTTTCTTCAATGAATAAATATTTACTGAGTGCCTACTATGTGCCCTTGTTCAAGGTGCTGGTGATATAGAAGTTAGACCAAGTCCGAACTCCCATGGGGCTTACAGTCTGCCAAAGAAACACAGTGAAGAAGTAAATAAATCAATAACCAAGATAATCTCAAATTGTGGTACATTCTGTGAAAGAAATACATAGAGTGAAACTGGGGTGTAGAGTGGGGAAGGCGGAAAAGGGACAGGTGTTTCCTTGAGATGAGGAAGACGGTAAGTTCTCTCCAAGGAGACAGAATTTGAGCTGAGACTTGAAAATGAGTAGCCTGGCAAGCCAAGCCCTTGAGAGCCTGTGAAGTGTTCCAAGCCCAGGAAGCAGCCAGTTTGAGGGCTCGGAGGGGGAAAAACTGGATGAGCATAAGGACCCATCATCTTTCAGATGGACACTGTGGCTGGATTATAGTGAGTAGTGGAGAATAATAGAATGAGAGGAAAGCAGGAACCAGATCAGCCCTTGGGTCACAGTGATATAAAACAGCATTTAGTTCATAAGGCAGAATGTAAATTTCCTTTTGTTAATAGGAATAACAGACTTTATTATATTTAAAGTTTGAAGGAGAGAACAGTTGCCACTTGATTAGAAGTTGAAATTCAAAATATTGATTAAACATAATGTTCTTGTAGTGTGAATATAGTTATTATCAAAGATGCTCTTAAAAATATGATAGCAGAAGCTTTAGAATTAGAAAATATAATTTCTACCTGTGCTCCAAATTTTCATATTTACTACAGCTTTTGTTTCAGTTTTGCTGTTTACTTAAATAGGTAAAGCACTTTTAATAAATTGTTTTTAGATCTAGCGATTACTAGAAGTCCACAGTGTTGATGTCTGCCCAAGGAATTATCATTTCAGTAGTTCACAGTTCCTTAGTTTTAAGTGATGTAGTGTTTTAAATATTAAGACAAGTTAGAAAGTTTATAAAATAATCTCTCCTAAAAGTAGTGTTCATGTGTGATTCTTATATCGGTGGCATATCACATTAATTTCTCTGAAGCTATAGAACATTTCAGGTGGTTGTAATTATTTGTGTCCTCATATATAAGATCGTAAATTAATTTCTTAGTCTAATGTGTTTTTTTTTAAGTCTTGAATCATAAGATAATAGTCTCAGGTACACTGGAAACACAGGCAAGAAATGATGGATTGCATGGGAGCTGAAGTAAGAGATTAAAGCTAAACACATACATGTTTTAAAGGATTTATTTAGTATCATCAATAATACAAATAATAAATTGAAGTGAATATGAGGATGGTATGAAGCAGGAAATTCTAGGAACAAAAATGAGCCATTTAAGTGAAACATTTATTTGGAGATGAGTTTATACCAACCAGTTTTTCAAAAAAGTAAGTAGTACAATGACTATTAATGGTAAACATATGTGTAGTTATATGATAGATATTTATAATCCTCTAAAATATAAAGGTCACAGCTCTATTCTAGACAATATACTTCTTTATGCATATGCCTCTTAGGTTATGAAAAGTACAACTGCAGTTCATCAAAATGTGCCTCAAGGCACAATACCATTTTACTCAGTCATTAGAAGGTTTAGTGTAATTGCTTAGTATGATCCAAAGAAAATATGAGTACTGACATCAGGGACTCTCTAATTTGTTAGGCAATTGTTCCATAATTTTTGGCACCAAGATAATCCACATGTTGAAAAAGCAATTAATCATTGGTGTTAGTTATCAAGCTATGATTTTGGCTGTTTCCTCCCAAGTTTGACTCGAAATGACAGAGTTCCTTATTTTATTTTTATAATATTCTGATTTCTGAGATCAAAAGTTTAAGTATGCCAGTCTGGTTACAGTTGACCTGAGCTTCATGTTATTAGTTTTCTAAAATAAGTAAATCATAACTTTATATTTACAAAGATGAATGGTCTTTCTCCCACTAATATATGGATAAAAGGTTTAGAAACCTTCAGAAACTTACAGATTGATTACCTCAGAAGTTACATTAAGTCCTTAAGCTAGCATTTTGGCCACAAGAAGGTAAATTTACTTGCTGTTGGAACTTGTATTGAAAATAGGCCAAAACAAAGAGAACACACAATTAGATGTTCTATTTTCTAACATATTTTGCAAACGACATAGATACGTCAATTATTAAACAGTGGATGAAATAATTGCCTCATCATATTTGAACATAACTTTTTACTTATGAGCAAAATAAGAGCTGCCATTCTGTGTATTATATTTTCCTATCTCGAAACAAAACAAAACAAAACAAGACAAAACAAAACACCACAAGCCCTTCTACCCCTGCCCTCTGCTCACCTATGTATGTGTCTTTCGAGTTTCTAATTACAACAATCCAGAAACATAGAAAGAAACCGTGGCAACTCAACAGTCTGTGTTCAGTTCAGTTTATTCAGCTACATGTGTATACAGTGCAGACTTAGCAATATAAATGAATTCTCTGCATGCATGACTTATGCATCTGTACCTCATCACTCACAGAACAGTTTTTGGAAATTTAACTTCTGCAATATGCAGCACTCCAACTCCTAGTTTTTCTGATTCATGTAAAATTACTTATGCTCCAGCTCTTCTTTGTTTATTTTTAAGTGGCTGCACTATTGGGCAGTTTATTATTCTATTGTGCAATGCAGTGATTTTTCAAAATTCTAAACAAGGTAGTCATACTACTTTGTGACAACAATCTTCAGACATGATACCTCAAATGGAGCATGTGATGTTTGGTTTCAGAGCTTATTTTCCAAATTCAGAAACCATGGGACACAAACGGTTTCTCTTTCCTTGTTGGTTTTTTGTTCTTGTCAGTACTACTGATTTCAAAGTAACACTTGTGTGGTGTTTTATTGTTAATCAATAAATATGTAGAATGACATACTCATATAACTCACGTAAGTAAAAATGGAAGTAAGTGCATAAATTCTCAACACTATATATAGAAATCAGCGTTGTCAAATTATTTGGAATTAGGACCTTGATATATTAAAACGATCTGGAAAATTTGGAACACCCTTGATTCTGGGATCTCAGTGTGCCCTCAACTAGTCCCAATCCCCATTCCATATCCATTGACTTCTCTCTCCATCCATGCTCCAGACTGTGCATCTCGCTACAGTTTTACTACTTGGACATTGGGATTAAATTTTCAATAATGATCAGTATTTCCTGTATACTATCACAGAAGACTTATCTCTGAAAAACACTAAAACTGAGCGAAAAACAGACTTCACTTAGAAAATGGCCTTTTCAGCTCCAGAAGAGCCCAAGACAGTGAGATAATGTTTTGCAGGAAAAAGCAACCCCAATTCATGACTTAGTTTTTGAATGATGGCTGCAAATGAAACCCTGATTTTCTAAAAGCTCATCACTAATTTAAATGGAGCATGTAAACCAAAAGTGATCATGATGCAATACATTAAAAGTTAAAGTTACTTTAAGAATATTTGTAAAGTTGCTTTTTACTGAAGTTCATTTATAATAAAATGAAAATGCTCCTGTCTGGTTTCATTTCTGCTAGACCTGTACTGCTGAGTAGAGGTGACATAGACGGTTGTCTCTGTAGTACCCATTTAACCTCTCAATGTGTGTAATTACACATTTTGGGTATTATTGACCCCACCTCAGGGCTGGCCCTTAATTGGTCTAAACGAGTCGCTAAATATAATCCCAGGGGTGGTCTCATGACCCAGGTTAGACCAATCAGAGTAAAGCTGGAACCCTGTCAATAATGAGCAGCTCTTGATTGGACTAAAGATGGTGGCATGAGAGGTGAGACACAGGCTTCCTCCTAAAACCACATATAATACGAAAATATAATCAATACAACTAATCCCGAAAGAGCAACAGGAAAGAGGACTGCGCCAGACTGCATACACTTGGAGAAAAGAGCAGACCTCAGAGAACAGGGTAACCTACCAAAGCTGTGGCCCTGTGGGACCAAGCCCTCCCCCACCCCAGCTCACTGGCGGGAGGAAGAGAAATGGAGCAAGGAGCTAGTGGAGGCCTGGGACTGCTGAATACCTAACTCCAGAGATCTTATCTGGGAGCACAAACCTACATTTCATGGTGCTTGCTGGATACTCTCGTGATTACGGGGTTAGAAAGCTAAGACAGGCAGGATTCCTGGAGAGACTGAGATTCCAGCTGCTTGTGGAAAGCAGGGATCCATATCCGGCTGCTCTGGGACAAAAGAAACGTGGGCAGTCTGAGAGACTTCCTAACAAGGAAGCCCTTAGCAAGGGGCTGCTAAAGGGGCAAAGATTGCACAGAGCTTACTGCTCAGGAGAAATGACAGGTAGAAAAAATTGTCTGGGTGCACTCTGCCCAGTGGGTTGGGAGCTTTGCCATATAGACTCATATTTAAGGAGGAAAAAGAAATCTTCCTCCTTAGACGATCTTCAGGTGCTCCAGCTCCCTGGCTGCCTACACAGCTCCAAGGACCCCCTCCGTGATATGCAGCCTACTGCGCCTTTCTCCCGGCCAGCCCCACCTGGCTCCCAAACTGGCAAACCCTACCCTGGCATTAGGCCAGCCAGAGGGAAGATCTGTCTACAGCAACTACAAATGCAAAACATAGAGGCTTATACCTGTGTGCTTGGCCCACTGGTTCAGGCAATGGAGACAGGCATAGCAGCCAGGAAGCAGGAAAACAGCTCTTTCCTCCCCGCAGGCACCAATACCACACCCCTGCGACCCCCGACATTGCTTCAGGGGCTGAGCTGCTCGAGGGAGTAGAGCTTCTGGGCACTGGAGGGCACCATACACAAATATGAAATGCCGAAGGAACCTGGTTAAGAGTAAAATTATTAATACAACTCCTGAGAAAGATTTAAATGACATTGACCTCATGACTCTTCCTGAAAGGGAGTTCACAATAAAAATCATTAACATGCTCACGGAGGTATGGAAAGATAGTCAAGAACTTAGGAATGAATTCCGGTTGGAGATCCAATTGTTGAAGAACATAATGGAGGGTATTAAAAGCAGATTAGATATAGTGGAGGAGAAGATAAATGAAATAGAAATTAGAGAAGAGGAATACAAAGAAGCTGAGGCACAGAGAGAAAAAAGGATCTCTAAGAATGAAAGAATATTGAGAGAACTGTGTGACCAATCCAAACGGAACAATATTTGCATTATAGGGGTACCAGAAGAAGAAGAGAGAGAAAAGGGATAGAAAGTGTCATTGAGGAGGTAATTGCTGAAAACTTCCCCACTCTGGGGAAGGAGATAATAATACCTCAGGCCATGGAGATGCACAGATCTCCCAACACAAGAGACCCAAAGAAGACAACACCAAGACATATAGTAATTAAAATGGCAAAGATCAAGGATAAAGACAGACTATTAAAAGCAGCCAGAGAGAGAAATAAGATCACATACTAAGGAAAGCCTGTCAGGGTATCATCACACTTCTAAACAGAAACCTTATAGGCCAGAAGGGACTGACATGATGTATTTAATGCAATGAAGCAGAAGGGCCTCAAACCAAGAATACTTTATCTGGCAAGATTATCATTTAAATTTGAAGGTGGGATTAAACAATTTCCAGATAAGCAAAAGCTGAGAAAATTTACCTCCCACAAACCATCTCTACAGTGTATTTTGGAGGGACTGCTACAGATAGAAGTGTTCCTAAGGTTTAATAGCTGTTACCAGAGGTAATTAAACCACAGTAAAGAAAGTAGAACAGCTAATTACTAAGCAAATGAAAAATTAATTTAACTACCCCAAAGTCAATCAAGATATAGACAAATAGTACAGAATATGACACCTAATATATAAAGAATGGAGGAGGAAGAAAAAGGAGGACAAAAAAAAAGAACCTTTAGACTGTGTTTGTAATAGCATATTAGGTGAGTTAAGTTAGACTCTTAGACAGTAAGGAAGTTAACCTTGAACCTTTGGTAACCACGAATCTAAAGCCTGCAATGACAATATACCTATAGAAAATCACCCTAAATGTAAATAGACTGAATGCACCAATCAAAAGATACAGAGTCACTGAATGGATAAAAAGGCAAGACCCATCTATATGCTGCTTATAAGAGACTTACTTTAATCCAAGTACATACACAGACTAAAAGTGAAGGGATGGAAAAAGATATTTCATGCAACTAATAGGGAGAAAAAAGCAGGAGTTGCAGTACTTGTATCAGACAAAAGACTTCAAAACAAAGAAAGTCACAAGAGACAAAGAAGGACATTACATAATGATAAAAGGGTCAATCCAACAAGAAGACATAACCATTATAAATATCTAGGTGCCCAACACAGAAGCACCTACATATGTGAAACAAATATTAACAGAATTAAAAGGAGAAATAGACTGCAATGCATTCATTCTAGGAGACTTCAACACTGCACTCACTCTGAAGGACAGATCAACCAGACAGAAAATCAGTAAGGAGACAGAGGGAATCAACAACACAATACAACAGATGGACCTAACAGACATCTACAGAACTCTACATCCAAAAGCAGCAGAATACTCACTCTTCTCAAGTGTACATGGAACATTTTCAAAAATAGATCATATACTAGGCCACAAAAGAGCCTCAGTAAATTAAAAAAGATTGAAATTGTATCAGCCAGTTTCTCAGAACACAAAGGTATGAAACTAGAAATAAATTAAGCAAAGAAATGAAAATCCCACAAACACATGGAGGCTTCACAACATGCTCCTAAATAACCAATGGATCAATGACCAAATAAAAACAGAGATCAAGCAATATATGGAGACAAATGACAACAATAATTCAACACTGCAAAATCTGTGGGACGCAGCAAAGGCCGTGCTAAGAAGAAAGTATATTGCAATACAGGCCTACCTCCGGAAAGAAGAACAATCCCATATGTGCAGTCTAAACTCACAATTAACGAAACTAGAAGAAGAACAAAGGAGACCCCAAGTCAGTAGAAGGAGGGACATAATAAAGATTAGAGCAGAAATAAATAAAACCGAGAAGAATAAAACAATAGAAAGAATCAATGAAAGCAGGAGCTGGTTCTTTGAGAAAATAAACAAAACAGATAAACTCCTAGCCAGACTTACCAAGAAAAAAACAGAGTCTACTCACATAAACAGAATTAGAAATGAGAGAGGAAAAATCACTATGGGTACGACAGAAATGCAAAGAACTAATAGAGAATTCCATGAAAAATTACATGCTAACAAACTGGATAACCTAGAAGAAATGGACAACTTTCTAGAAAAATACAACCTTCCAAGGCTGATCAAGGAAGAAACAGAATATCTGAACAGACCAATTACCAGCAATGAAATTGAACTGGTAATCAAAAACCTATCTAAGAACAATACCTCTGGTCCAGATGGCTTCACCACTGAATTTTATCAAACATTTAGTGAAGACTTAATATCCATCCTCCTTAAAGTTTTCCAAGGAGTAGAAGAGGGAATACTTCCAAACTCATTCTGTGAGACCAGCATCACTCTAATACCAAAATGAGTAAAAGACACCACAAGAAAAGAACAATACAGACCAATGTCCCTGATGAACATAGATGCAAAAATACTCAACAAAATTTTTATCAAACCGAATTCAAAAATACAGCAAAAGGATCATCCATCATGATCAAGTAGGATTTATTCCAGTGATGCAAGGATGGTACAACATTCGAAAATCCACCAACATCATCCACCACATCAACAAAAAGGACAAAAACCACATGATCATCTCCATAGATGCTGAACAAGCATTCGACAAACACACATTCATGATAAAACTCTCAACAAAATGGGTATAGAGGGCAAGTACCTCAACATCATAAAGGCCATATATGACAAACCCACAGCCAACATTATACTTAACAGCGAGAAGCTGAAAGCTTTTCCTTTAAGATTGGGTACAAGACAGGGATGCCCACTCTCCCCACTTCTATTCAACAGAGTACTGGAGGTACTAGCCATGGCAATCAGACAACACAAAGAAATAAAAGGCATCCAGATTGGTAAAGAAGAAGTTCAACGGTCCCTGTTTGCAGATGACATGATATTGTACATAAAAAACCCTAAAGAATCCACTCCAAAACTACTAGATCTAATATCTGAATTAAGCAAAAGTTGCAGGATACAAAATTAATACGCAGAAATCTGTGGCATTCCTATATACTAACAGTGAACTAACAGAAAGAGAAATCAGGAAAACAATTCCATTCACAATAGCATCAAAAAGAATAAAATACCTAGGAATAAACCTAACCAAGGAAGTGAAAGAACTATACTCTGAAAACTACAAGACACTCATGAGAGAAATGAAAAAGATACCAATAAATGGAAACACATCCTGTGCTCATGGATAGGAAGAATTAATATTGTCAAAATGGCCATCCTGCCTAAAGCAATCTACAAATTCAATGCAATTCCTATCAAAATACCAACAGCATTCTTCAACGAACTAGAGAAAATCGTTCTAAAATTCATATGGAACCACAAAAGACCCCAAATAGCCAAAGCAATCCTGAGAAGGAAGAATAAAGCTGGGGGGATTATGCTCCCTGACTTCAAGCTCTACTACAAAGCCACAGTAATCAAGACAATTTGATACTGACACAAGAACAGACCCATAGACCAATGGAACAGACTACAGAGCCCTGCTATAAACCAAACCATATATGGTCAATTAATATATGATAAAGGAGCCATGGACATACAATGGGGAAATGACAGTCTCTTCAACAGCTGGTGTTGGCAAAACTGGACAGCTACATGCAAAAGAATGAAACTGGATTATCTTTTAACCCCACACACAAAAGTAAACTCAAAATGGATCAAGGACCTGAATGTAAGTCATGAAACCATAAAACTCTTAGAAGACAACCTGGGCAAAAATCTCCTGAATATAAGCATGAGCAACTTCTTCCTGAACGCATCTCCTCAAGCAAGGGAAGAAAAGCAAAACTGAACTCATGGGACTACATCAAACTAAAAAGTTTCTGTACATCAATGGACACCATCAACAGAACAAAAAGGCATCCTACAGCATGGGAGAATATATTTGTAAATGACATATCTGAGAAGGGGTTAACATCCAAAATATATAAATAACTTACATGTCTCAACACCCAAAAAGCAAATAACCCAATTAAAAATGGGCAGAGGTTATGAAGAGACAGTTCTCCAAAGAAGAAATTCAGATGGCCAACAGACACATGAAAAGATGCTCCACATCACTAATCTTCAGGGAAATGCAAATTAAAACTACAATGAGATATCACCTCACACCAGTAAGGATGGCCAGCATCGAAATGACTAAGAACAACAAATGCTGGAGAGGATGTGGAGAAAGGGGAACCCTCCTTCACTGCTGGTGGGAATGTAAGCTAGTTCAACCATTGTGGAAAGCAGTATGGAGGTTCCTCAAAAAACTAAAAATAGAAATACCATTTGACTCAGGAATCCCACTCCTTGGAATTTACCCAAAGAATACAACTTCTCAGATTCAAAAAGACATATGCACCCCTATGTTTATTGCAGCACTTTTTACAATAGCCAAGATGGAAGCAACCTAGGTGTCCATCAGTAGATGAATGGATAAAGAAGAGGTGGTACATATACACAGTGGAACACTATTTAGCCATAAGAAAGAAACAAATCCTAACATTTGCAACAACATGGATGGAGGTGGATATTATGCTCAGTGAAATAAGCCAGGCAGAGAAAGACAAGTGCCAAATCATTTCCCTCGTTTTTGGAATATAACAATGAAGCAAAAC
Source organism: Smutsia gigantea (assembly GCA_032199065.1). Lineage (NCBI taxonomy): Eukaryota > Metazoa > Chordata > Mammalia > Pholidota > Manidae > Smutsia > Smutsia gigantea. The sequence continues at coordinate 722,521 of JAVSCE010011734.1, read as the reverse complement.
TGAAGGAACAAAATAGCAGCAGACTCGGAGACTCCAAGAAGGAACTAGTGGTTACCAAAGGGGAGCGGTGTGTGAGGGCAGGTGGGCAGGGTGGGAGAAGGGGTTTGAGGGGTATTATGATTAGTACACATGGTGTGGGGGGTCACGGGGAAGGCAGTGTAGGACGGAGAAGGCAGGTGGTGAATCTGTGGCATCTTACTACACTGATGGACAGTGTCTGCATTGGGGTATGGGTGGGGACTTGATCATATGGGTTAATGTAGAAACCACATTGTTTCTTCATGTGAAACCTTCATAAGAGTGTATTATCAATAATACCTTAATTAAAAAAAGGAGAAATAACATGAAACATTAAGAGTTTAACAAATAAATGAGTATTTTTGTAAATAGAATTTGGTTGTAATTGAATAGCTCTAAGGGCAGAGGGTCTCACGGGTGTATGTTCTGTTAACTCTTTTAGATTAATAAAACAGAATTGTGGGAAAAAAAAATGGACAGCTCTTTCCCCTTAATTGGAGTCTGGTGCACAGCCAGTTTGGGGTAATCCAGCTTTAGGTTTAGTTCAACATGTGTAGGGCAGAGCTGAGAACTCTTAACAGGAGAACTAATTCATCTGTGCCTAAATCAAATATGATTCTGGATTCTGGAGTCAGGTGAGCCAACAAATTTTTTTTATTGTTTAAGCAACTATTTGTGTGGTATTCCCAATCAAGGCATTATTATAGAAATACTGAGACTTCTTAAAATGAGTCTAACAAAGTTAGGACTGAAAATCTTTCTTCTCCTGGTAATTCTCTCTGTTGTTAGGCATTTTCCATTATCCAAGATGTCTTAGTTGATTAGGTCATGAATTTCAAATTAAATGTGGGTTAACTTTATTCAAGTCTTGGAATGAAAACTGCTGGTATGTTTTAATGGTGACTTCAATGATTCGTTACTTTCATGTCAAAAACCTTAACCATTCAGTCATGTCTGTCACCTCAGTAAGCTTGTCAGTGTTCCTAACTGAATGACTTAATATGGTGTTGGTATCCCTGACGGCTGTGGCAATAGATATTGTAGCTACTTGTTAGGGCCAGTCATGATTTTTTTTTTAAAGACCATAAAAATGGAGGTCAATTTTAGCCATCTGAAGCTGGGGATACCTGCTTTTCTTTAAAGGTATATTAAAAAGAGATCAAAATGCTAATATTATCAACTGTCCAGGAAAACAGTTGGATACTGTTAATTGGCTTCCCCATCTTACCAAAGACTACCTCATTGTTAAGTCTAATAGAAAACTTTTAAGCTTTGTTTTCCTTGATGTCTTGGCACCATGTGAATTTGCTGGTAAATTACTTCTTAATGTTTTCTTCTCTGCTTCTGGGGTCTCTTCTTCCTCCGCCCATTTTAAAAGTTGATATTTCTATGATTTGTCTTGGACCCTCTTCTCACTCTTATTTTCTCCAGGTCATCTCATCTGCTCTCTGGCAGCCCTCACCCCAAATCTTTTTTAAAAAAAATTATTTTGTTATCATTAATCTACAATTACATGTGCAATATTATGGTTATTAAACTACCCCCTTCATCAGGTCCCCCCCACCCCAAATCTCTTAACAAAGCAATCTCTAGAAACATCAGTCCAGTACATCTATGCTCTTTAAACTTCTTTAACTCCCCATTGCTGTTAGGATAAAGTCCAAAGGCCCCTGAAGGATCTATCCTCATCTTACCATTAAAGTCATCTCCTGTCATTTTCCATGTCCTACTCAACACTCTCAAGTCTAACTGAATCTGTTCTTGAAGGTTCTAGGTTCTTGCTGTCTGCTTCTGACCTTCTACACTTTGCTGTACTCTCTGCCTGTAAAAGTAATTGCTTCCCCATTATGTTTTTTCTGGCCAGTCCTTCTATCAAATTGCAACTTAATGTCAGGTCATTTCCTTCAGGAAGCCTACCTCGGTAACTCATCCTGAGAGTTCCCCAGCACACTTTATTTCTCCCTTCGTACCAGTATACTTAGGTTTGTGTTAACTTAGCTTTAGCCTCCTTGGTAAGTTCTGTGAGGACAGTGTCCACGTCTATCTTGTTCAAAATATCTCCAGAGAATAACACTGGGCCTAGTTCAGTAACGGCACTTGGTGAATATTTGAATGACTAGATACCCTATGCTAGGCTCTGTCTCAAATAAGTCATCTAATTTTCAAGAAAATATTTCTAGTGTGACTTGTTTATGTTTCATAGGGACATAAAGATGACATGTTAAATTATATTTTTAGCAATGGACTATCAAAAGAAGGTACAGGCAAATTAAAAAGTGGCTCTGACAATCCGTATGGCAAGTGAAATGCTGAAATTCTTAGATAGTCAAGACCCTAAAAAACAGAATGGTTCTAATAAAATATTTCTTTTCCTTGTACGAAGTATCCTTTAATGACACAAGAACATTAAAAAATACTAAAAAAATAATGTAACCCTTCCCACAAAACAATGAAAGAAAAATTTCATTTGAAGGAGCTTTATTAAAGGATGTTAATATTCAGGACACTTCAGAGCACCTTATACTTCCTAATCCGATTTTTGGTACCTGGTTTTTAAAGTTTTACTTGAGTATTTTCCTCACACTGGCTTTCTGTCAGGCAAAAGTACAACTCAGTGATTGTTTAAGAGATGTTAATTTGATTAAACAGTTTATCCTTAATAACCTGAGACATCAATCCATGGATAGCTTCTATGGTAGTTTTACAGCTGGAAAGAAAAAAACACATCACAAAATGTCACTAGTATTGAAAACTTTCAAACATGCAAGTTGCCCTCAGGTCCCATTTCCTTGCATCAATGATGATTTTCAGTTCTATTCATACTCCCCAAACCACGCCAATTTATAGTTTACTCGTCTAATATTTAGCCTTCTGCATGTCTTTTAACCATTTCACTACTTACTAGCATCTTCACAAGAGAATAACAATGTAAAATTTGATATAACTCATAATAGTTAATTTTGTTACTTGTTAGCAGCTTTGGAAAATGTTCTGTTTCAGAAGGTGACTGAAATTATATGTAATTCATAATTATAGACTGACTCCAGTATTACATTAAAGTGTTATTCTTTGTCATTTATTACTTAGAATTAAAAAATGATTTTAAAGAATTCTATGCTTTTTTCCTGAAATAATCATATCCTTCTAACAATTAAAAGTCAAAGTTAGATTAGTGGGTAAGGACTTAGATTTTAGAGTTGATAAAAAACATAAACAGTGAAAACCACAAATATTCAGAAAAGATGCAATTCTTGTAAAATTACCCCAAAATAAAAATTCTCTACTTTTGTACTACTTTTGTCCTTCCTACTTTTCATCTCATATAATTAGTAGACATCCCCACAGTGACATTTTTGCCCTCACTCAGAAGCTGACATGTAAATATAATAAAATTATACATAGACATATAAAGACCGATGAGCAAAAATGTACTCAGAGACCTAATATCAAAGAAAAATGTAATTTTTATCCAGGCCATTAGCTCTATATCTTCTAAAAACCCACAGAGAAGAAAGGAATGAGATAATTCTAGCCCAAGATGACTTCTGCTCCTAATACACACCCTCCCCTTCTCCCTTCTCTTTCCTACTGATCAGTCCAGTTTTTCTTAAAATGGATACCAAGGTATTGATTTATATAGACGTCAACATAGTTTTCCCTTCTTCTCTGCCCTTAATTATCACATTAAAATTCAAATTTTGGTGCAAAAGATATTATTTAGGTAGTCTTCCCTATCCTGTATGCATTTGAAGAGCCACATAATTATTTCACTAATTATCAGGGAACATATCCCAAGTTTGTTCCTAACATGTTTTTGTTAGTGAAATTTGAAATACTAAATTAATGTGTAAATGATAATTTCAGAAGAAAACTTGAGAGATAGTCATTTCTATGAAATGTAGGGGTTTAAAACTTTAGCATTTGAAACTTGATAAATTTAAGAAATAGTACTTTAATCCCTCAGATCAGATTAGAGCATTCTTTTGCAAGTTTTTTTTTTTTCCGCAAAGATCCAGGCTGGTTTTCTTTGTTACCCTTTCTAGCCAAACCTAGAAAAGGTAACTGGGAATTTTTCCTAACATCACCTAGACCTTTAAGCCTTTAATGTTCTTACTTAATGTCTCCTAAATTTTCAAAATTAAAATCTGCATTTGACAACTCTTAAAGGTCCCAAGAAGTTAATATTCAGGTAACATACTAGGTTATAAGTTGAACCATAAGGAATTTGAATCCTACTATTATTTGAAAATCTAGACACAAAAAGAATTAAGGGCAGGACTAGATTTGCTCTTACCTGTCTCTAGTGGCTTTGGCAAGTTTGTCTTCTGACTTTCGGTCATGTGCTTCTAAACCCAACATGAAACTCCCTCGTCCCAGCTGGGCTTCTGATTGTTCTAATTTTTCAGACAAATCAAAGACCTGACCAGTGGTATAGTCTGCATTCTGTGGGGAAAATGGTGTTATGTCAGTACAGGTCTAACATTTAAATATATATTTAAATGTATATTAATTTTCCTCCATATAGAACATTTCATTTACAAAGAATTCCTCAAAGGAATCTAAGTGGATAGTCAGTGAAGTAAGAAGTCAACTTATACTTGTAAAAACTGATCCCAAAGTTCAAGCAGTTCAAGGGTAGCGTTTTCTCCCTTTCATAATTTCAACATTTTCTTTTTGACTGCTTAAATCTAGTATTTGATATTATGAGAGGCTTTGAAGTACACAGAGATGAGTCTAGATTCTGGCCCTGCTACAGAGTAGCTGGGAGGCCTTGGAAAAGCACCTTTCCTGTGCCTTTGAGTCGCCTTCTGAAAATGTAAGAGGAAAGCAGTAATTTCTACCTTAAGACTATTGTGATGATTAAATTAAGTAATGTATACAAAGCTCTTAGGACTGTCCAGGGTACCTGCTAAAGGCTTGATAATTGTTGACTAATTTTGTTACTTTTTCTTGTTGAACTTCCAGGGTTAATATGTATGGCAATATTTTAAAAATAATATTTGTTTTAGCTTCTCTGATTATAAAATTAACAGTTATCACAGAAAACTTGGAAAATGTAGAGCAATATAAAGAAAAAAGTAAATACCTATAATCCCTCCACTTACCTATTATCACAGTTACATTTTAGTGAATGTTTCATGTTCACATGCACACCTACATTTGGTAAGCTGGACTACTGTATCTATCATTTTGTCCTTTAATATTTCATATTTTTAAAAGAAAAACTTTAGTAGTTATACATGCACACTTAAATATAATTTTTTAAAAAGATTTTTATGGTGTATCTTTTGAAAAATGTTGTAGTCTAAACAAAACAAATTTTCACAAAGATGAGTTGTGAGGTATACTGCATCTCCTTCCTATAACCTCAATAGAAGAGAATGAAAATTAAACAATTTGGCAACAATTAACGTGTTATTCTCAATTTGTTAGACTGTGTACAGGAAACACAGTTCAACCACCAAACATGAAAAATTATGTGCTGTCATCATAGTTACCACAGAGGTGGGCACCTTAAAATGCTACCAGCTCTTCCAATGATTTTACAAACTTAGGCTATTTAAAAAAGATGCACTTATATTCACTTTGTTTGGATGTAAATAGTTTAGGTATACCAATACATCCCTCACCCCCTATAATCTGGAGAAAACTCTAAGGTTTGAAGACCACCTCACATTTGGAAAATTTAGCTCAAGCCATACAAATTTAGGATGGCAGAAACAATTATACTATTAAGATAAGATAAAATCATATCAGTTATATTTCAAACACAAGAGAATGAATATAGGGAACTAATTTCTTGGAAGGCAGCTATGCTCACCACTATACTACCAACGCAACTATGGAACTAATTTCTTAAATCAGAAAATAACTTTTCTGATAGTTTTTAGGTTACATGCTTTAGCGGGGGAAAGATGAACATTTATATATTTTCTTAAAATGCTGCAAGGTACTATATATAAAACCACAAAAAAGGAGGAAATATAATTTAACCTTTTTTTTGATTATTAATGTCCTCAATATATGCAGTGCCGGAATATAGGGACAGCCATAGGCTTAGCAGTAAAGCTGTTTGCCTTTACACGAAGGTTCAGACTGCTCTGGTCTTAGTGTTTCCTCCCCTTGCCATCATGTGTTACTTCTGGCTGCTATTAGTATACTTGCCTCTAAGGAAACAACACATATAAAGCATTTAGCAGTGACTGGCACGTAGGAAGCACTTAATAAATGTTTGCTACTGTGATCACTCGCCTTCCTTCTAATTTGCTACTTTTGACCACTGAGGACAATAAATAAGAACAAAAAGCTTGTCAGAACTGTGTTTAAAATCATACCAAGTATGTTCAAGTGAGGTCTATCCCCATGAATGCAATGAACCCAACAGCAAAATAATTTATTGAGGTTTTATTTATGCCAGGCACTTTGCTAATGGCTTTACATAAAGTATTTCATTTAATTCTCAGTGTACTTGATTATGTAGATACCATTCTACTATTGAGCCCAAGAAAGGCTCAGTCAGATTAAATAACTTTCTGAAGGTCACACACAGCTAGTAGAGTGACAGAGTTGTTTCTGAACTGAGTTTATTTTATTCCAAATTTTGTGGTTCTAATTATGCTATAATGTGCTGTAGGAAGTGGCTTATTTTAAAATAAAAGAGTAAAAAAACCACAAGTGTTCTCAACTAAGTTCTAGATAGAAGCTTGCTGAATAAATATTTTTCTAAATATGTCAGGTTTTAATGATACATTGGAAAATTTTTTCTTTTTTTTGCTGTCCAGCATCTTCTACTTTAAGGTAATGATATTCTGATTTCATTCTAGGGACAACTCCTTCCCCATTCTTAGTCCATGTGCTCCTGAATTTCTTTTATTCCAGTCCAAAAGTGAAGCATTTGCCCTGGCCCAGATAGTGATTGTGTTCTTTCCTTGCCCCAGGGCAGGTTTAAGTGAGCATGTGAGCTACACAAAGCTCAACAAAGCTCAAACACAATGAGGCTTTGCCTGGGTATATGTGTGTATGTACGTGCATGTGTGTGTTATCTTGATCTTCTCTTTTGAATGTGCAACTGAGAGGCTGGGAGGTCTGAAGCTGATACTGCCATCTTGTTTTCACGTGAAGCCTGAAACTGAAGTCAACTGATAGGAAATCAAAGTTGAGAAAGACCAAGACCTTGTATGTGCCTGAAGTAAGTCCTAGTCCTGGACTTTTGTTTTCTTTAGACCAGTTCGGTTGGGTCTCCTGTCACTTGTAACCAGAGTCGTACTTGAGACACCTGACACAACAGAAACCAGTATTTGTTATTTGTCTCTCTTAAGTCTCCTGAAGGCTGGGGCAGATTTTACTTTCATCTGGCCACTGTATTTGCCATTTAGACTTGGTTGCAAAGGTACTCGACACAGAGGTTGGCTTGGTCTAGTATTCCAGCCCAGTTCTCGTTGTAGAGAATCTGACCCCAGTCCTGTCATCTTGGCCAAGTCAGGTATAGCCTCTCCATAAAAAGAGTGTCAGGTATTAAACAACTTATGTGGCTTATGTAGGTAAAAATCAAACACATCCCTTACTAGTACTTACAGTAAGCAAGCTAGAGGAACTCAGCGTATTCACCCAGTATTTATTCCACAAGAGCTCAAGCAATTTGCGATCCAAAGAGGATTTGAAATACGAGACTTCTAAGGCATAATATCTATGAAACAAAAGCATAAATTTAGTAAGAAAAAATATTCAATGACATCATGTAAGTTTTGGTCAAATTTAAATTAATTACATTTTATATCCAAATAGTCATATTTTAGTTTTTAATACAACACAATGATAGGTAACCATGCTTTCCTTACTTTTCAGGGGTGTGGCTTCAAATCTTCTGTTAACTGGACTTTCTTTTGTTTTATGTCTTCCTTTTGTAGAGTTCAGAAATTCCCAAGAAGTTACCAGCAACCAATCACAACTTTTGAATGACCTATGTTTTCCACTGTATGAGTTCATAAATTCCAGCTAATAGCACATAAACTTAATGAATTACTTCTCTAGGACTAAGTATAATTTTTGTTAGTTAGGTCTTTAAAAATACTGAAAATGACATGTAGATTCCCTATTCTTCCCTTTCTGATCCCCTAATTGGGACCTACTGCTTTTCAGAAAAGGAAACTTTAAAGTAGGTCCTTAAAGTGCCTGAAAGAATTATTACTGCCTCCAAAGGTGCCTAATTTATAATCAGGAATAGCAAGGAAAATTCAGATAAATGTCTGAAAAACGTGTTTTTTTAAAGTAATAAATATTTAATATCTCACTGGGTTCTGTACATCAACAAATACAAAGAAATACAAGGGACTTCTTTACCTTAAGGAGCTTACCATTCATCAGAAATGTGATATGAATCCACAAAAAGTTAAATACAGTGAATATATGTTGAATAACAATAAGTGATTCTACAGTGCATAAATACAACGAATCAGCTACCAATTAAATGCTAAGAGATAATGAGTGCTCTGAGTGTAGAGAGAACTGCCTGAGAGGCCCAGGGAGAAGGCACGATTTAGAGTAATCCTTACATGAGTCTATGGTATGGACGTGCTGGGAAGACAGAGGGCATTAGACAGAGAGCATCAACTCACAAAAAGGAAAGCCATGAAAAGAACAATAAATGAATCAGTTTGCCTGGACAATTTAGCAAGAGCAGAATTATGTGAGGGAAACCTAGGAAGCTATGTTGGGGTCTACTTAGTTGGAGAATATTACATAAAAGGATAAGAAATTTAAACTTTATCCCCTAGGTACTTGGGTCTCATGCAAGGTGTTTGACCAGCGCAATGATGTGGCCAGAGAGGTGTTTTAGAAAGTTGGCTGAGGTAGGATGTGTTAGAGGAGAGAAACCGTAGGCAGGAATACCACAAAGGATGCCTCTGTAATGGGACAGATGTGAAGAGATAAAAACTCAGACTCAGGTTGGTAGTACAAAAGATAAAGACACATGGATGCAACAAAAAAATGCTTGTTGATTAAATTCAGAGTGAAGAAATAAAAAAGTAAGAAATTAAAGACATCAGAATTAAGTGAAGGAGGTTTCAAAATTAAGATATCTGTGCATATATGAAGATGGAAAGAACACAGCTAGTGAAATGTGGAAATGGAACATTGTATGTCTTGAGCACCTATAATGTCCTGCATGCTTTACATACATTCTCATTTAATTTTCCCTACAACCACACAAGGAAGGATTTATTATTTCCATTCTACAGACAAAGACACAGGAAGTGAAGACCTTGCTCAAAACTAGAGAGATAGTAAGTGGCAAAGAAAGGATATGAAAAGTTGTGTCTTACAAAAAAACCTCCGAGCCTTTATTTTTACATCCGGAGCACAGACATTTAATAGAGTACTTAAGAGGTGAGGGGGTTATGTATGGGGAGGAGAAGCAGAGGCTCAAGTGGAAAGGTGAGCTTTGGAATCCGGAGGAGTGGTACTTGTTATAAATATTTGAGAAAGAAGAGATGAGAAGATGAGCATAGAAACAGATACGCAGATTTAAAAGGATAGAAAATAAGGGAACTCCAACTTGATGGTCTAGAATAGACTTTTATGTTTTAACATTTATGGATCACCTTAATGTAATTATTGTTTTAATTCCATAGCTTGGCGTGATGAAATTTTTGTTGTCTAATATGCAGTGATTAGCTGCAAATCTCAGTAGCAGGGTTGAAAATAAGAAAAATATTCAAAATTACTTGTGGAGCTAAATCCTCATCTTCTGTACAGGAATTTATTAATAGACATTGCCTAGAGCTGAAAATCAAGAAGTAGTACTATCAGCATATTGCTTGAGGCTATGGGGGTAAATACCTAAAGGAATGGCTATGATAGTTTAGTCACTGCCTCTGGGGGACAGGAAAGTGGTACAAGATTATTGTCTTTCATAGTGAGTTTAACAGAACCATTTGACTCCTTACTTAAGCTATGTGCTTGTATAACACTAATAACATACAAGCTAATTTAAAAACACTTTGTATCCTATTTTTACTAAGTTTCTTCAAAGTTAAAAATATTTAATATGTACATTAGATTCTATGTTGAAAATAGACTCTGGGTGTACATTATGATCTAGGATTTAAGGTAGAAAAGAAAAAAGGTCAGTACAAACTGCAAATAATAGCTCATTATCAAATAATTTAGAAAATAGATCTAATGAGTCTGCACAAAACCTCTGCTCTTTCAACTTGGCACTATGACTCATTAAAGATTTGAAATAAAAATAAATTAAGCCACTTACTTGCCCTGTGAAAAACTTTATCCTTTCTTATTTAGAAATTGATCCTAAGTAAGAAAACATCTTTGACTATCCTTGCAATTCCAGCTTCAAAATTCAAGGCTTTATCAATGTAGGTGGCTAGAAAGGGGCTACTCCTCTCTGATAGGCTATTTCAGAAAATCAGGAAATATAGGTTAGTTTGGATACAGAAAGCATAGACTGCCTCAGTCTTTTTTGTTTTGATGGTGAGAAAAGTAGAGCAGGTATTACAGGTATAAGCTTTTGATAGCACAGTATAAATGAGAAAAAGACTGTTACTCTGAAAATGAAAACATCAAAGCAAAGGTGCTTCTATTCTGAGAACAATTCTCTCAAACTGGTTTAAACTCTTTTGAGTAGGACAAATGTAAGTGACTTAATACCAGACCTCTAACTGAAAAATAAAGTAGCATCTTTTCTTTTCAGAAGTATGTTATGGATGACTGAAAACCAGATATATTTAAAAATTTAATTTTAGAAATTATGTAATTTTCTAAGAATCTCTAAATATAAAAATAAGAGCATATGGGTAGTCAAGGTATTCCTTAAAGTTGAGATAGGAAGTATGGAGGAAAGGGGACACTACATAATCACTTAAGCACCCTTCTGTGTATCACACCTTGTTTTAAATATTAGACACAGCAGCAAATTAATTCTACTCTCATGAAGTTCACACTCTAATGGGGTCAATAACAAGGAAGCAAAAATGTACGAGATGGCGACACGTGCTAAGAAGAAAACTAAAGCAGGGAAAGGAACAGGTGACTGGAAGATGCTATTTGCGATAGGGTGACCAATGAACATTTTCTGTTAAGGTGATCCTTAACCACATACTCAGTGATTGAAGTAGTGAGCCACATAAAATAAGGAAGAATGTTCTAAGGCAGAGGGCAGTAAATGCAAAGGCCCTGAGGCAGAAGACTGCCTGGCACATATGACAAGCCAAAACAAGGCCATCATGAACTAGACTGGAGAGAGCAAAGGTTCAATGACAGAAGATGAACTCATAGAAGTTAAAAGGGTCAGACCACATAGGATTGTATAATTCATGGTAAGGACTATGGATCTTGTTCTTAGTGAGACTGGAAGTCATTCTGAGAAGGAAGAACATGATCTGACTTGTATTTTAACAAATTAGTTTGGCTGACAAAAGACCTTTAAGGGGTGAAGGGTAGAGGGAGGAAGACTACTTGGAAGGGTAGTGTTTTGGTTCAGGCTCCAGGTGATGGTAGGTTGGGTCAAGATAATAAGAGAGGTGGAAGATGTACTTAGAAGGTGGAGAAAACTGTCCTCATTGGTTTCTTTAACACTCTTAAAAATTGAGACATAATTCACACATCATAATATTCACTAATTTAAAGAAGTATATATAATTCTGTGGTTTTTAGTATGGCTTCTTTAACTTCTGGTGTGGCATTATTTAGGAGTAACTTTTGCTAAATAGAACTTGGGTACTCTAGGGGCAGCATGTGTGTTAATGTCAGGTAGGCCCTGAATACAACTTCCCTCAATTGTAAATTTCATTAATAGGCAAAGTATCTTGTATTTTGATAAAGTGTTTATAGTTGTGTGAAAGGCCAGCAATATGTTAGGTTACAATAATACAAAATTCAAACATTATCCTAAATGTGCATACTCCAACTATTATTTTAAAAGGTATTATGAAAAGTATTTCACCTGAACCTCTTTTCTCATCTTTAAAATTAGGGGCTTGGACTGGATAATCTCTAAGATTTCCTATGATGATTTTCTCATAAAATACATCTTAAAATTACTTACTGTTTGCAGTGTACACCGAAGTCTTCTATTTTATTAAGTGGGATAGTCTGGTACTCAGAAGGGCCCTCATCAGGGGGTTTGTAACCCTAAACAAAAGTAAAGAAAACAGAAGAGTAAAACAAAACAGGAAAAACATGTTTCCTATGCAGCTTTTAATTTATAGAAATGTTACTTTTGGGAAATCACATATTGAACATAAGCATTCTAATAAAAAAGTATATTGCTGATACCCAACCTCAACCCCATTTGATGGCTGAAGGCTGGATTTGCTATACAGATTCATTTTTCTTGTCCTTAGGTGATGTGCACTTATGCTAATATTTGTTTCAGATTGCAGACAGTTGTGTTTAGCCATGGGCATTCAGACACTAAATAACAAATGTACAATTGCTTTTCTAGTAAAATTAATAATATATAAGACAAATGCATTGCCTTTTGCTAAGGGCAAAAGTAGTTTGCTTTTATACATATTATTAAATTGTTGCAGGATAAAATGAGACCATAACGTTTAAAAATAAGTCAAATATTTAGAATTAAAAAAATTATAAAGACTTATCATTTTAAAAATTACCTTTGGATATGTCCTAAAGGCTCCAAGATTCACTTTCCCTGCAGATATTGTTCTTGTTGGATCAATCTACAAGAAAGATATATCTATATATCTGCTAATTATGAAAATATTTATATATTTGTTTAAACATTATAAACCTAGAAATATGTATGGACATATAACACTATGCACACACACACAATAATTAAAATAACCAAATAATAGGAAAAAAAATAACCAAACTAAAAAACCATGAAAGTTTAATAAAGTGGGCAAGAAATCTTATAGTTAATTTAGAGATTAGGTCAAATTAACATACTATTTAAGAATATTATTTGAAAATTTTCTCACCTTTTTTCAAAGGTTTTTCTATTTTCATTTTACATGAACAATTTCTACCTTCTTCATAGTAACTTGGATTGCATTTAAAACACTCTGAGCATATCAATAGCTCCTCTAGCAATTCCTGACTTACTCAATTCAGTGCAGGGAACTGAGACATAGGTGCTATGATCACCCTCACCTCACAGAGTGGGGGGCAAGAGAGGAAGAGGTTAAGTAACTTGTTCAAAGTCCCAGCTTCAATTCAGACTCAAACTGAGGCAAACTGACACTAGAGCCTTGCTCTTTACCACACTTTTTATTTCTCAGTATACTTGCTTTAGTAAATCTTCACAAATAACTTAATTAAAACTGGTTGTAAAAATACTTACTACCACTGCTACGAATGGTTCCTGGAACTGCTGATTGAGCATCTGAGTACTGACGTCAATCCCAGAAAGCCAGCAGCCATAACCAGGGTGGCTATGATACCAGCCAATTGCATTTTCAAGGCGGCCAACCTAACAAATGAAGAGGGCAAAGGAGCTTGAGGTTCCTGTTTAATCTTAGAGACACTTGTCATTTGTCTGTGTACACAACACTATGGTAAAATAGCAGTATGCAGAATAGTTCACAGCATATGCTGCTTTCAGATTAAAAGAATGATATTTTGAATAGGTAATATATGTCCAATGCACAAACTAGCAATATAGAAGTACAGTAAAGTTATACAAGACTGAAAGGTTTTAAGTTTCCTTCCTACCTTTTTCCTAAAGTTCAGCTACCCAGTTTCTTAGCCCAGATGTTACCACTATAGCAAGCTGCTTACATACCTGTCTTCCAGAGATATTCTTTGCATATATGTAGATGATAAAAACATACACAGCGGTGTACCACATACAGTGTTCTACACTTTGCCTTTTCATTCAACAGAATAGTCTGGGACTTGTTCCATATAATATATAGGTAACTACTACTTTTTAACTTTTTTAAGGTTGGCTGGCAGTTTATTGTATGGATATACCATATTACATTTAATCAGTTTTATACTCAGGAACATTTAGATTGTTTCCAAATTTTTGGTCCTAAACACACATCTGATAATAAGTGTGAGAATTAAAAAATTTTTTTAATTGAGATAGAACTGACATATAACATTAGCTCAGATGTAGAACACAATGATTCCATATATGTATATATTACAAAACGATCACCACAATAAGTGTAGTTAACATCCATCACCACACACTTACAAATTTTTTTCTTGGGATGAGAACTTTAAAGATCTACTCTCAACTGTGAGAATTTATTTTTTTAAAAAACCATATTGATTTCATATATGCTATATAGAAATCATTGAAAATAACTTAAAAAATTATAAACTTTAATGTAAAGATAGTTTCATGTTTAGAAACTCAAAGTCATCATGACACTTTAACTTGCAGTTACTACACTTTAAGGAACATCATTTTTACCTGTTTGGCGTTTTCTATATATGCGGCCATGTACTCATATGCGGCAGCCTGAGCATTTACTCGGGTTTCAGTGCCCTCTACAGGCAAAGCAAAACTGTCCATAATAATCATGGTTTCACCATCCACCTTTCCCAGCATCAAGCCCATCACTTCCAAGTTGCCTCCTGATCTGGCATGCATCACCATTTTCAGTAGAGCCAATGCTGAGATTTTGCAGTACTTAAAGTAATGGTGACTACAAAACAAAAGCATGGTGTAATTAACTTTCTTGTATGAAGTACAATTTCAAAACACAGTTTTTGTGAAGATAATAACTATTGAAAAATTTACAGGGGTAGGAGGGTGAGAAAATGTGCCATGTGGGAAAAAAAGATGTAGAAAAGGACAGTTAATGCAGGGAGATGGAAGTGATAAACATGTCACAGTCCCTGCAAAGCATTTTCCCCTGGGGGAAGGGAAAAGTATGAAATAGTCTTCTAATATGCTATTAATGTAAAGAGGATAGTTTCATGTATAGAAACTCAAATTTAACATGAGACTCTTTTAACTTGCATTAACTAAACTTTAAGGAACATTTTTACCTGTTTGTGGTGTTTTCTATATATGCGGCCATGTACTCATATGCAACACCCTGAGCTGCTGAGGAGGCAATTACATATTCAGTTCAATAAACTTTTTCTCCATTAATTTTGAATCATCAAATCTCTGATTCTGACTGGTTAAATGGTGGTCCTAACTATTCCGTCTGCCTAGGTTTAAATCCTTCCACTGACATGTCCTAGCTGTGGCCTAAGACAACCACTTAACGTCTGTGCCTCAGTTTCCTCCTCTGTAAATAGGAGGTGTTTCATGGAGATGTTAGGAGGAAGTAAGTGAATAATGTATATGAAATGTTTAGCTTAGTGCTTGACAACATACTAAAACTTGAAAAATACTAGCTGTTACTAGTATTATTAACCTATCTTTTCCAGTACTCTCAAAGAACGGTGTGTTTAAGGGTGTATCTTCTGTGATATGAGCCTCAAAATGGAAATGTAGCCCTAATATCTTGAGTTCTACTACAGTCACTCTTTTCAGAGTTTATCTGTGGATGTGACCAAACTGTTCTTGAATAAAATAATGTTTTCTGCCTCACTGATGCAGCTCAAGACAGCTAGGATGAATATAATTACAGTAGAGCAAGCTGATAGTTTCCAAATATTAGATGGGCTGCATCCATTTAAACTGCATAGACTGCTACATGTGCAAGCAGACAACAAGGCAAACTAATCAGTCTTTATACAGTGGTCAATGTCTCTGAGAAGCCTTTTTAAGATGTCTGCCAACAGATTTCAGTCACAATTTTGGAAAATATGGAGACCTGGTCTTGGGAGTCAAGACATGAATTAAAATCTTGGTTATTGTACTGCTATTACATACATTCTGGACCCTTTTTAAAAAATAGGTTATCTTATCTAATCTTTGTGACATTACCAATAGGTAGGTCTTATTTCAATTTTATAGATACAAATACGAAGATGAGTAAGTGTTCTAGGATCAGTCAACTAATTAGTGAGAGTTGTGAGACTTGATCTTAGGTTTTGACTACTGCTGTTCACTTAAGAGATCACTGTCTCAGTATGATGTTGAAATAAGTTACTGTACTTGTTTTCTTATTTGCAAAAAGGAATGAAAATACAGTGCTGGGTTGTCATGAAGATTAAATGACACATGGAAATTCCTAGCTCAGTGCTCAGCCATATTAAGTATTCAATAAACATTGCTGAATTGGAATACTGACAGTTAAAACTTGCCCTGTAAAAGACGGACAGATAAAGCATGGTTTTAGTTGCTGACCTCTTGCTATCCTATCTTTCCATTAAAGAGGTTGTACTCTTTTTACCCACTCCCTAACAAAATCTGTGCTTAGTAAAGGATGAATGCTATGGGTAAAAAATACTCAACTTGTCACCACTCCCAGGGACACAGGGATTTTGCCAAGGGGCAGAGAGCCTTATGGTCTATTGATGTAATTTCTGGCTTATGTGAACTGGTGGAATAACGTTTTGGGACCCTGGGGAGAGCCTCCTTATGCTTCTGAAATAGTTACTAGCAATCAGAAAACGATTATAGATCTCTAAAGGTTGGGCCATAGTTATTTTAGAGACTCTTGGGCTGATTCAATTTTTGACAGCTGCAGTCTCCAGTTTAGGATCAGCTGAAGATCCCAACAGGGTTCGAGGTAGAGTGTGTGGCATATATATGACAATACAGATGTTGGGAGTGACAACTCAAATCCCGCTTGTCTTTTTCCTCTTCCAACCTCCGAAGGCAAACGGGTTAGAGACAGAAAGAGGAGTCGAAGCAAACCCCAGTGGAAGGGCTTAAGCTCTATTTGTGAGGGTAAAAGACAACAATCTCTCGGGCGCATATTCTTTCTCTCCCTTCCCATGAAAAGACGAGCTCTCCACCCTCTGACAAACTCTCCACCGTCTTCAACTCCCACGCCCCCTGGGTCTCTTAAACTCCCGCCAACCCTTCCCTCCCCTGCTTCTCGCCAGGGACCTCCTCACTCCTTAGTCCAGGGCTTCGCCGCCAGGATTTCTTGTTGCTGTTTCTTGTCGTATTTGTAGATTTCATCGATACTCTGGGCTTCCTGCATGTTGTTGGCCAATTCCCACGTTTTCTGGGCCATACCATTCCCAGATGCCGCCATCGCCGAGGAATCGGAGAAACTGTCGTCTCGATAACCAGGACGCAACCTTGTCTCGCTAGGTTTCCGGCTGTGGGCTTCCGACTCTCCCCACCACAGGTGCAAACTCGTACTAGACTCTCGAGGCAGCCATGACACCTGGAACCGGAGGTGCAGTTGGTACAGACCATTCGGGGATGGCGGGAGGCCGTCGGGGACGCCGCGATATAAACAGCAGTTACATAATAGAGACAGAAGAGTCTCCTTGTGGCTGAAATGAGAACATATTATCTTGGGTAATTATATGTGTGAATTAGAACAAACACAGTTGGTGGGTATGGGAATGGTATAGCCTTCTGCACCGGAAGAAGGGCATGTTAACATTGTGCCAGAAACTTGAATGGGCCCTCTTTATTCGTACTGCGCAGACTCGGCCTCCGCCATGTTAAAAATGGGCGGATCCTTAAAGGGGGAAGGCGGAAAAAACTTTTTATGTGGGTATGGGTACCTTAAATGAAATATTTGTTGAAAGATTAAAAAATAAGGATGTCTGGGGAAAAATTGAGACATGAGTAGTTCTGGATGCGGGTTGAGAAGAAAGATAAACATGGCTTCCTAGTTTATTTCCAGATGAATCGCTGCACATGCGTAAAATCCTACGGGTTTGTGGTGGTTTGGTTCTCCACTTCTCTTAGAGGGGTGTGCCCGAGGGTTTCGCGGAGGTTGTGGAAACTCGTAGGCCGCTGTGATCTTGCTGTTGTCGTTTGTAAAAATTAACATCTCTGTTAGGTATAACGTTCTGGAACTGGCCAGTAACCAGTTCTTAAAACAGTTTATTACAGTGTAATCTTCATTCAGCACTGCCCTGTGAACCACGTCTGTCCCCGAGGCCGAATTAAAGTCAGCAACCTATTTGTTTTCCAACAGTTAATACAATGTTTAATTATTTCACTTGTTTCAGGTGTTCTTACTTTCTCCCTCTTCCCCCCAACTTCACACTGCATTCTAAGTTCCAAACTCCAGGGACCAGGTCTCTGATACTTGTTTTATCCCTAACACCTAGCATAGGTATTCAATAAATTTTTTTTTTTTTTTTTTTTTTTGCTGGAGTGAGGGATGGTTGTGCGGGAAAGAATAGCATCACAGCTCACTTACCAGCTTCATCTCAATTTAGTCATCCAGAAACTTTGCATGTATGGTTAGCATTGCCTAAAATAGCCTCCCCTGATTTTTCTGCCAGAGGGCTCATATTAATCTTTATAAACATAGTTTAGACATCTCTACCATGAAATCTTTAACTTCCTTCTCTATTCGGTAATCATTCCGTCCATGGTGTCTCTAAATGTCTGTAAGGTACTTCTATAAACTGTTACATTGCTTTGTAATAATGTATTTGTTTACGTGTAAGTTTTTCTTTTCACTCTAAGCTTCAGAGTGCAGGACACTACATTCTGAGTTGTATCTTCAACTCCTAGTAAGGTGTGTGGCATACAGTTAAAAACATTGGAATTATCGGATGTCCACAGCTCCGCCTACAGTTTTGACATGAACTTCCATTTGAAGAAAATTTATTTTTAAAATCCTTTAACAAAGTGATTTATGATAAAGCACTTTAAGTTCCACTCCACTAGGAACCTAGAGATCTCTGTTCTAGTGGCAGCATAGACCGCTCAGTATTGGAGTGAACTGAGTATGTTGAAATTAGTAATGAAAGCGCAGGACAAAATGTTAACCAGACTCTTGGGAGATGAGAAATGGCCAGGAGAGAGATGTAAGCAGTTTTTCTCACTGCCACCCCTACCCTTTTTTCTTTCCAGGCTCTGTGACCCTCCCCAGGCCAGCTGGGGCTTGGAGGGACTGGAATCGATTTAGCCAGGGAAATGGCTCCAAGGTTTAAGAGCCCCCCCAGACGAAGCAGGCCGACCAGTGGAACCAGGTGGCGGAGTACCCATCCCGGACGCGGTGAGCCCTGGGATTCGCTGGGCGGCTGTAGGGCCTCCAGGACTGCAGGGGGCGCCCTGGGCCGCGCGGTCTTGCCCCACGGCCGTAGTGGGGGCGGGGCCGCGCTCGGCCGTTGGCGAAGGGTGGGCGGGGTCTCGGACTGAGAGGCGGACCCTGCGACGGGCGGAAGCTGCCAGCTCTTCGGATTGCGAGGAACCTCGCTATAGCGCTGTGTAACTCTCCAGACGCGAGCCAGCGATCTCTTTTTAGTAAGCGTTCGCGGTGGAGAGCGGGCCTGGCGACGTGTGGCCGGGGGAAGGGGGTTGTTCCCGGGGAGGAGGCGGGGGCTCCTTGGGGGCGAGGGCTTGTGGCGTCCCGCTGGTCGTGGCGCCGAGAATCCCAGGGTTGTGGGGCGGGGTTCCCCGGCGGGGTTCCCCTGGCGGGGGAGGGCTCGCGGCCGCTGGGCCCGGGTACGGGGTACATACAGTTCACGGGTCGGGGGCTCGCAGCTGCCAGGCTCAGGGCGGTGTCCGGTTTCCTGGGGCTTTTTGCTGGTGGAGGTCTCGCTGCAGCAGGGGCGACCCGCGGGCGGGACTCTGGGGCCGCTGCCACCTCCGCAGCTGCTGAGACCTGGTTGCCTGACAACGCGTTGATGCTTTCTAAAGTGGCCGCCACCCACAGCGCCCAGAGACTGGCTGTGCTTTCGCTCTGAGAGCTTTTCGTCCCCATCAGCGCGGAGCCTCTTCGAAGCACCTCATGTTTTCCTTGGTGCTGGTTAATGGTTAACGTTTATTGAGTGCTTGTGCGTGCGGCGGCGTTCTCTGCGCTTTGCAAGTAAAATTAATCACCGCAGCCCTGTGAAGTTGATGCTATTATTACCCCGTTTTCCTCTGGCCTGGCTTTCTAACTGCCTTGATTTTAGGTTATCTGGGATTTTTAGGTTAATAGTGGGACTTATCTTTTGAGAGAGACTGGCTCTCAAGAATAGAGGATTAAGAAGTTTAGCTTGATCTGGGAAGACTAAATTCTAAAGTAAACCACCACCTAGTTTTCAAACACCTCAAAAAGTCTAAGAGCTTAATAGCAACCAGTAAAAAGAAGTTTGTAAAAAGCCAGTTAACCTCAGAGAGGTTCTATTTGAGGTCCTAAATGAAAGAATGACTTGTCTTGTCGACAAGCAAAAAGGGATTCTATGGAAACCAGTAAAATGCTGCTTTCTTTTCTGATTATTATTCATTTTCTATAGGAGGACACTAACTTTCTTGTGGTTAAATATCTGCTGACCTGCTTTCCAGGCATGAAATTTTGGGTCTCCTGCAGTACAGATAATATGGAAGACAGCAAGTGATTTTAAATAGGGTAAATTGAAACAAAACTTTCTGTACAATTTATTCCCAAATGAAGTATTCAGAAAAATGTGACTTAATTATTACAAACTTTGAGCAGATTTCAGATTATCCTTTTAACATTATGGTTACACGTTCCCATTGTTTTTCAGAGTGGGAAACAAAGGTGTTTGAGCAAGTGTTTGGGCAATTTTGCATAACCCAAAGGCTGTTTATTTATTCTACTGTCCTTACCACTTATATTATTAACAGTTGGTAACAGATTTAATAGTTCTTTTATATATTCACTTTCTCTTTGTATCTTAATCCTCAACTTTCTTCTCTCTTTCCAGCAACAGGGTATTTACTTCTTAAGCAACATTTAGAGGGATTTGTCAAAATTTGGGTGTGCTCATGGAAGTAATTTGCTCATATGGATGTCATCTGCCGGCACCAAAAGATTGAGCACCTTTCATTTGGTGGAAGAATCTTTGGATGGATGGGAGTAAGAAACACTGTCCTGGGTCACTTCATCCTTCTCTTCTAAGGCTCTTTCCCAGGCTCCTTTTGTCACCCCACACCCCTGTTATCATTCCTTGCTATGCTGTCCTCAGTCCTGTTCTCCTACCGAAGGGTCTTATTTTTTTCAGCCGACCTATCTATAGCTTTAATGATTATTTTAAAAACGATGAAACCTTTTTTTTTTCCATCTTGGATGCTATTTTGAATTCCAAAAATATTCAAATTGTTTTCTGGATACTGCTACTGGCTCCTTTATGGGTATCTCATAGCAATCCCCATCCCCTAGTCTGGCTAGACTGTGACTCATTGTAACAGGGGGCATTATCTGGTCCAAATTTGAGGAAAAGTATCATGCCTGCACAGTTTATCCCCCTAGCATCTAGAACAATGCCCTCCTTTAGGAGGGGAATTATGTTCTGTTCCTCATGCTTCCATAGTGTGAAGGAAATTTGCAGTTCATGTAGGGGGAAAAAGATGGGAGCAACATTTCTCCTCTCTTTGTGATTGATGAAATTGGGAGAAGGAATTGGGCATCTTCAGTTCTTTCTGCATGCTTTCTGTTTTTTAGATTTGCTTAGGTGTAGCAGAGTGAGTATGTTCTGGTCTGCTTATATGTATATATATATGATAACGCTGAAGGGCCTGAGTTTAAGATTTAGAGATGTTGATTTGGATTATGATAACCAAGTATCAATTATGGGTGATTTAAATCCCAGTGTACTTTGTTTGTAGGCCTTTAAAAAAAGAAGTACCTATGAAAATACAAGAATTAATAAAACAGCTATGATTTTATTGTTTTCTATGCCATGTGTTTTATATGCATCATTTGTTTTTTCTTCATAACAGCTCTGGAATAGATATTTCCATTTACTGATGAAGAAACCTATGATTAGAGAGGTTAAGCAGCATATGTTCCTTAACATATAAGGTCAATCTCATAGAGTCAATTAGTGATGGAATCAGATTTCAAATCCAGGCCTTTCAATTTAACTGTTTTCCTGAAAACAGTTTATCATCTACATGCTATGTACACAGCTACTTGGGAAAAAAAAAAGAAACCTGGTAATTATATCTTAAAAAGTTGTGAATGATTTTACATTAGGAATGAGGGAAAATAAGATACCCTGTTTCAGATTTCTTTTGGCTGGTCTTTCTTGCAACTTAATTTAAAACTTTTAAACATTCTTACTGTGCTTTGTGCTTAAGGCTGTGCATGCTGTCAGAAGTGAGAAAGAGAAAAGTGGCCATGACAGCTAGAAGCTGGCCTGTACTATCACAAAGGCCTTGGTATTGCTAGGAACTGGCCTGGCATTACTGCTTAGGGTTGTTCTATTGAAGATAAACAGTTGCACAGAACATCAACATTGAACAGAGCTGTCTGTGTAACAGGTCATGACAAAAACAATACCACTCCATAGTCATGTCCAAACACAAAGCATGAATGTTGTCTAAGCCACAAAATGCCAAACATCCCTTTCCCACTGAATGAGTGACTGTTGCCTAGTTACAGCTTTAGTCTCTCTGTATAGGTAAGAGTCACTAAGATGTGCAGTCATAGAATTACCCTTGCCTTCTTACAGCATTCAATCCTGAGCAAAACTCTGCTTCCTTAAGCCCTCTCTCCAAATCTCCTAACACAAGTTAAATCCTGTAAGCTTCCTCTAACACCTCTTACTTAAATTATACCAGAGTTCCCCATGGTGGGCATCGAGGATGCATCCCTTGATGCAATGAGTCATAAACCCAACTAGTTTAACTACAGTAGTGTTCCTGGTAGTCTTTGAGGGCATTGCCAGAGAAAGCTTATTAGTATCTTTGACTCTTCAATTTAATGGTTAGAGACACTACATTCCAATCAGATTAGACAGAGCAAGTTTAGAAATGATTAAACATAAACTTGTATCTGATAAATCACGTTTTAGCTATGGCATATATTATACTCACTATTGTTTAAAAATGTTTTATTACTATGGTTACTGTTTTGTAAAATAAATTCTAGAATTTATAATTGATGTTAGTTATAATGAAGGGGAATTTAAGTATTTATAGATTCAGGAGCAAACTTTAAAAGTCAGAACAACTAAGTGAGCATGTGAAATTGATAATTGTTAACACTATTATATGGAGACAAGATTAGAGTGAAAGAAACTTATCTTTTCTCTTTTAGACTAATGACATTTCTGCTTGAATTTTGGATAAAATCGTACAGCAAAGTATATATATTATACCATTATTATCTTTTGTTTCTATCAGGCATAAAATATTTAGGAAAATAGCAGATTTTAAGAAGTGATTTTTTTTTAAACATGAAAACTGCTGGAAAGGTGTTTTGAATTTTTATTAGGAAAAATCTTTTACAATTAGCAAATTAAAAATGTCTAAAATATATTAACTTCTGTTGGTTTGAGATGCATTTTACTAAAACTGTATTTTAAAATCAGTGTTCTTTTGAAAGTGAATAGCAGAATGAAGTTCACATGTACTACTTTACTGGTTAAAATTTCAGCATATTTCTTTTCGGTAAAGCTTGCTTTTCTGTAATTTTACATATTACCGTAATCCCCCAAACATTAAATTCAGTGGATGCTTTTAAAAAAATTTTATTTGATTTTGTTGACTGAATCTTTCTCATCTCTCTTTTTTTCTCCACAAATTTTGCTGATGGGGGTTTCTTTGCATCCTTCTTTTAATTATTCCTTCTCAGTAATTTTTTTCTCTGGCCTTAATTCTTCTGTTAACCCATAAAGTGAACATTGCCCAGCATTTAGTTCTGGTTCATCTCTTTTTACCCTGTTTATGCTCATTTAACCATGGCCTCAACTATTATCTTTAAAATAGTTAACTCTTAAAAAAACATTTCTAATGTGGTCCTCTTCCTTGAATACGAGTCTTGAATTTCTAACCATCTGATGGAAATTTCCATTAACACGTCTTACTAATTCCAGCTTAACATGTCTAAACCAAACCTTTCCAAACCAGTAGGCTTCTTCTGACTTATTTCTGTCCAGAATTTCAGTACTTAAAACTTTGGTTAACAGTGGCTCCTTCTTTCTTACCACATATCCAATTAGTCACTAAGTTTCATGGGTTTTTGAAAAACATTAAAAAAAATTCTAGGTTCAATGAGGAAAGTCTTTTGAGAAAATGTACCTGAATAACTTTATGTCTATATGGAAAAAAACTGAACCTTGGTTACTTCTACCTTACACCATTTGCAGAAACTAACTTACAATGGTCACAGACTTAATTATAATAGTAAATTTTAAAACTTCTAAGAAAGTATAGAAGAAAGCATTTGTGATCTTGGGCTGGGCAAAAAAGTCTTACATATGACAGCACACAAATGATTAGAAGGGAGGGAGGAATGAACAGATGGAGCACAGAGGACTTTCAGGGCAGTGAAACTACTCTGGTGGATACATGTTGTTACACCTATGTTGAAACCCATAGAATATACAACACCAAGAGTGGACCCTAATGTAAACTAAGGACTTTGGATAATAACGCTGTGCCAAAGTATGTTAGTGATTGTAGCAAATGTACTATTCTGGTGGGGGATGTTAATAATAGGGGGAGGCTGTGCATGAATGAGGGCAGGGGATGTACAGGAAATCTATGCCTTTCAGTCAGTCATGCTGTGTACCTAAAACTGCTCTTAAAAATTGCCATTCAAAAAAGACTTATTCAGAAAATTTAAAAATTAAAGACTAGGAGAAAATATTTACAAAACATGTTTCATAAAGAACTTGTATCCAGTATAAATAAAGAAGTCTTAGAACTCAGTAATAAGACAATTTGATTTAAAAAATGGGCAGAACATTTGAATAGACATCTTGCCAATGGCATTTATAGGGACATATGAATGGCTTGAAAAAAGATGCTAAACAGTCATTTGAGAAGTGCAAATTAAAACAATAATCAGATACCCAATAAAATGACTAAGAACAAAAAAGACTGAAATATAAAGGGTTGGTAAGGATGTGTGGAAATTGCAACCATCGGACTGCTGGTTGGAAAGTAAAATGATGCAGGTATGTTACACTTGAGGGAGTAGTTTAGCACTGTACTAGGTAACATGTGGAAGAGAATTAAAAGCACATGTGCACACAAAAAATTGTACACAAATGTTTATAGCATTATTCATAAATAGCTCACAAATGGAAGCAACCCAGACGTCTAACAGTGGGTAAATAGAGAAACTGTGGAATATTACTTAGCAATTAAAAAAAATCTGCTTACTGACAGATGCAGCTACAGGGATGAATCTCAAAAACATTGTATTAAGTGAAAGAAGCCAGGCACGAAGGACTACATATTTATTGTATGATCCACTTATATGAAATCTCCAGTTGAGGCAAAACTATAAAGACAGTAAATGGATAAAATTACTCACTAGTGAACAATTCCATACATCTTAGTAAATTCATACCATTGGGCAATTATCACCACAGTCATGCCATATTTATAATGCTTCCATCACCTCAAGAAGTTCCCTCATGCACCTTTGTAGGAAGTTTTCACTCCCACCCACAACTCAGGCAACCATCAATTAGGAAGTTTGTGGAAATGTTCCAATTAAAGAAGGCTCAGTGAAACATTACAATGAAATGGAATACCTGACCTAGAACTGGAGAGAAAAATAAGATGTAAAGGATACTGTTAGGTCATTTGACAAAATTGGAACATAGTAGATTGGATTAAAAAATCAATGTTACTGAAGTTGGTAATGGAGGTGTTGTAAGAGAATAATCTAATTGTTAATACACACTGAGGTGTTTGGGGGTAAAGGGCCATGATACATGTAATTCACCCGTGATACATGTAATTCACTGAGTACTTTTATATAAAAATTATGTGGGTGTAGAGTGAGAATGGGCTTGTGTGCATGAAGAACAAAGCAAGTGGTACAAAATCTTAATATGGAATAGGTAAAGAGTATTTGGGTATTCTTTGTACTATTCTTATTGTAACTTTTTTTTAATATAATTTATTTTATTATCATTAATCTACAATTACATGTGCAATGTTACGGTTATTAAACTACCCCTTCATCAGGTCCCCCCCCACCAACCCCATTACGATCACTGTCCATCAGCGTAATGAGATGCTATAGAATCACTACTTGTCTTCTCTGAGTTGTACTGCCCTCCCCATGCCCCCCCAACATTATATCTGCTAATCGTAATGCCCCTTTTTCCCTCTTATCCCTCCCTTCCCGCCCATTTTCCCCAGTCCCTTTCCCTTTGGTAACTATTAGTCCGTTCTTGGGTTCTGTGAGTCTGCTGCTGTTTTGTTCCTTCAGTATTTTTCTTTGTTCTTATACTCCACATATGAGTGAAATCATTTGATACTTGTCTTTTTCGGCTTGGCTTATTTCACTGAGCATAATACCCTCTAGCTCCATCCATGTTGTTGCAAATGGTAGGATTTGTTTTCTTCTGATGGCTGAATAATATTCCATTGTGTATATGTACCACTTCTTCTTTATCGATTCATCTACTGATGGACACTTAGGTTGCTTCCATTTCTTGGTTATTGTAAATAGCGCTGCAATAAACATAGGGGTGCATCTGTCCTTTTCAAATTGGGCTGCTGCATTCTTAGGGTAAATTCCTAGGAGTGGAATTCCTGGGTCAAATGGTATTTCTATTTTGAGTTTTTTGAGGAACCTTCATACTGCTTTCCACAATGGTTGAACTAATTTGCAGTCCCACCAGCAGTGTAGGAGGGTTCCCTTTTCTCCACATCCTCGCCAACATTTGTTGTTGTTTGTGTTTTGGATGTTGGCCATCCTCACTGGTGTGAGGTGATATCTCATTGTGGTTTTAATCTGCATTTCTCTGATGATTAGCGATGTGGAGCATCTTTTCATGTGCCTTTTGGCCATCTGAATTTCTTCTTTGGAGAAGTGTCTATTCATGTCCTCTGCCCATTTCTTAATTGGATTATTTGCTTTCTGTTTGTTAAGGTGCATGAGTTCTTCATATATTTTGGATGTCAACCCTTTATCAGATACGTTTTTTATGAATATATTCTCCCATACTGTAGGATGTCTTTTGTTCTACTGATGGTGTCCTTTGCTGTACAGAAGCTTTTCAGCTTGATATAGTCCCACTTGTTCATTTTTGCTTTTGTTTCCCCTTGCCCGGGGAGATATGTTCATGAAGAAGTTGCTCATGTTTATGTCCAAGAGATTTTTGCCTATGTTTTTTTCTAAGAGTTTTATGGTTTCATGACTTACATTCAGGTCTTTGATCCACCTTGAGTTTACCTTTGTGTATGGGGCTAGACAGTAGTCCAGTTTCATTCTCTTACATGTAGCTGTCCAGTTTTTCCAACACCAGCTGCTGAAGAGGCTGTCATCTCCCCATTGTATATCCAAGGCTCCTTTATCAAATATTAATTGACTGTATATGTTTGGGTTAATGTTTGGATTTTCTATTCTGTTCCACTGGTCTGTGGGTCTGTTTTGTGCCAATACCAAATTGTCTTGATTACTGTGGCTTTGTAGTAGAGCTTGAAGTCAGGGAGTGTAATTCCCCCTGTTTTATTCCTCCTTCTCAGGATTGATTTGGCTATTCGGGGTCTTTTGTGGTTCCATATGAATTTTAGAATTATTTGTTCCAGTTCATTGAAGAAAGCTGTTGGTAGTTTGATAGGGATTGCATTGAATCTGTAGATTGCTTTAGGTAGTATAGCCATTTTGACAATATTTATTCTTCCTAGCCAAGAGCATGGGATGCATTTCCATTTGTTAGTGTCCTCTTTAATTTCTCTTAGGAGTGTCTTGTAGTTTTCAGAGTACAGGTCTTTCACTTCCTTCGTTAGGTTTATTCCTAGGTATTTTATTCTTTTTGATGCAATTGTGAATGGAATTGTTTTTCTGATTTCTCTTTCTGTTAGTTCATCATTAGTGTATAGGAAGCAACAGATTTCTGTGTGTTAATTTTGTATCCTGCAACTTTGCTGAATTCAGATATTAGTTCTAATAGTTTTGGAATGGAGTCTTTAGGGTTTTTTATGTACAGTATCATGTCATCTGCAAATAGTGACAATTTGACTTCTTCTTTACCAATCTGGATGCCTTGTATGTCTTTGTTTTGTCTGATTGCTGTGGCTAGGACCTCCAGTACTATGTTGAATAACAGTGGAGAGAGTGGGCATCCCTGTCTTGTTCCCGATCTTAGATGAAAAGCTTTCAGCGTCTCGCCGTTAAGTATGATGTTAGCTGTGGGTTTGTCATATATAGCCTTTATGATGTTGAGGTACTTGCCGTCTATACCCATTTTGTTGAGAGTTTTAATCAGGAATGGATGCTGAATTTTGTCAAATGCTTTTTCAGCATCTATGGAGATGATCATGTGGTTTTTGTTCTTCTTTTTGTTGATGTGGTGGATGATGTTGATGGATTTTCGAATGTTGTACCATCCTTGCATCCCTGGGATGAATCCCCACTTGATCATGGTGTATGATCCTCTTGATGTATTTTTGAATTCAGTTTGCTAATATTTTCTTGAGTATTTTTGCATCTACGTTCATCAGGGATATTGGTCTGTAATTTTCTTTTTTGGTGAGGTCTTTTCCAGGTTTTGGTATTAGAGAGATGCTGGCTTCATAGAATGAGTTTGGAAGTATTCCCTCCTCTTCTATTTTTTGGAAAACTTTAAGGAGAATCGGTGTTATTTCTTCTCTATATGTCTGGTAGAATTCAGAGGTGAATCCATCAGGCCCAGGGGTTTTGTTCTTGGGTAGTTTTTTGATTACCAATTCGATTTCGTCGCTGGTGATTGGTCTGTTTAGTTTTTCTGTTTCTTGCTTGGTCAGTCTTGGAAGGTTGTATTTTTCTAAGAAGTTGTCCATTTCTTCTATGTTATCCAGCTTGTTAGCATATAGATTCTCATAATATTCTCTTATGATTGTTTGTATTTCTGTGGGGTCCATCGTGATTTTTCCTTTCTCATTTCTGATTGTGTTTATGTGTGTAGATTCTCTTTTTCTCTTAATGAGTCTGGCTAGGGTTTATCTATTTTGTTTATTTTTTCAAAGAACCAGCTCTTGGTTTCATTGATTTTTTCTATTGTTTTATTCTTCTCAATTTTATTTATTTCTTCTCTAATCTTTATTATGTCCCTCCTTCTGGTGACTTTGGGCCTCATTTGTTCTTCTTTTTCCAATTTCAGTAATTGTGTCTTTAGACTATTCATTTGGGAATGTTCTTCCTTCTTTAAATAGGCCTGGATTGCAATATACTTTCCTCTTAGAACTGCCTTTGCTGCGTCCCACAGAAGTTGTGGCTTTGTGTTGTTGTTGTCATTAGTCTCCATATATTCTTTGATTTCTGTTTTGATTTGGTCGTTAACCCATTGATTAATTAGGAGAGTGTTGTTAAGTCTCCATGTATTTGTGAGCCTTTTTGATTTCTTTCTAAAATTTATTTCTAGTTTTATACCTTGGTGATCTGAGAAGTTGGTTGGTAGGATTTCAATATTTTTGAAATTACTGAGGTTCTTTTTGTGGCCTAGTATGTGGTCTATTCTGGAAAATGTTCCATGTGCACTTGAGAAGAATGTGTATCCTGTTGCTTTTGGGTGTAGAGTTCTGTAGATGTCTGTTAGGTCCATCTGTTCTAGTGTGTTGTTCAGTGCCTCTGTGTCTTTACTTATTTTCTGTCTGGTTGATCTGTCCTCTGGAGTGAGTGGTGTGTTGAAGTCTCCTAAGATGAATGCATTGCTGTCTATTTCCTCCTTTAATTCTGTTAGTATTTGTCTCACATATGCTGGCGCTCCTGTGTTGGGTGCATATATCTTTATAATGGTTATATCTTCTTGTTGGACTGAGCCCTTTATCATTATGCAATGTCCTTCTTTATCTTTTGCTACTTTCTTCGTTTTGAAGTCTATTTTGTCTGATACAGGTACTGCAACACCTGCTTTTTTCTCTTTGTTGTTTGCATGAAATATCTTTTTCCATCCCTTCACTTTTAGTCTGTGTATATCTTTGGATTTGAGGTGAGTTTCTTGTAGGCAGCATATAGATGGGTCTTGCTTTTTTATCCATTCTGTTACTCTGTGTCTTTTGATTGGTGCATTCAATCCATTTACATTTAGGGTGATTATTGATAGGTATGTACTTATTGCCATTGCTGGCTTTAGATTCGTGGTTACCAAGGGTTCAAGGGTTGCTTCTTTACTATCTAACAATCTAACTTAACTTTCTTGTTAAGTTATTGTAAACACAGTCTGATGTTTCTTTCTTTCTCTCCCTTCTTATTCCTCCTCCTCCATTCTTTCTATAATAGGTGTTTTATTCTTTGCCTTTAGTTAGAATTTGGATGGTCTTCTTTCTTTGCTATGATTTTATTTTCTCTGGTGACATCTTTTTAGCCTTAGGTGTGCTTCCATCTAGAGCAGTCCATTTAAGATATCCTGTAGTGGTGGTTTATGAGAGGCAAACTCTCTCAACTTTCGTTTGTCTGGAAATTGTTTAATCCCTCCATCATATTTAAATGATAATCGTGCTGGATACAATATTCTTGGTTCGAGGCCCTTCTGTTTCATAACGTTAAATATATCATGCCATTCTCTTCTGGCCTGTAAGGTTTCTGTTGAGAAGTCTGATGATAGTCTGATGGGTTTTCCTTTGTAGGTGATCTTTTTTCTCTCTCTAGCTGCCTTCAATACCCTGTCTTTATCTTTGATCTTTGCCATCTTAATTATTATGTGTCTTGGTGTTGTCTTCCTTGGGTCCCTTGTGTTGGGAGATCTATGAGCTTCGGTGGACTGCGAGACTACTTCCTTCCCCAGCGAGGGAAAGTTTTCAGCAATTATTTCTTCAAAGACACTTTCTATCCCTTTTTCTCTCTCTTCTTCCTCTGGTACTCCTATAATGCGAATATTGTTCCGTTTGGATTGGTCACACAGTTCTCTTAATATTCTTTCATTCCTAGAAATCCTTTTATCTCTCTCTGCCTCAGCTGCTCTGTACTCCTGTTCTCTGTTTTCTATTCCATTAACAGTCTCTTGCATCTCATCCATTCTGCTGTTAAGCCCGTCGATCGCTTGTCTGATTTCTGTATTGTCTTTCCTCAGTTCCCTCACTTCCTCCCTCAGCTCTTGCACATTTCTCTGTAGGTCCATCAGCATGGTTATGACTTTTATTCTAAATTCTTTTTCAGGGAGGCTGTGCATTTCCATCCCTTCAGACTCCCTCTCTGGGGTTGTCTGGTTGATTTTGGTCTGAACCATATTCCTCTGTCTTTTCATGGCTATATAATTGGTCACTGATAGTTGCCACGTATGTCAGCTGGGCTCTTTAAGACTTTAAAAAGAGAAGAAAAAAAAAGAGGGAAAAAAGAAAAAAAGCAAGAAAGAAAGAAAGAAAAAAAGAAAAAAAAAGAAAACAAAAAACAAAACAAAACAAAAAAAACAAAAAAAATGCCCACCGGATGTAGATTCTGTGGGAATGCTCTAGGTGGCACTATTGCCCCACTATTGCACAGCTGTGACTGTGCTGCTCCTCAGGGCCCTTTATCGCTTGGGCAGGGGTGGGAACGAATAGGAGGCTGTTGATCTCAGTGAGAAGTGTAAGTATGGCTACGCTTCCTCAGTCTCCAGCTAAGGCGTCTGAAACTCCCCAGGACTCCCAGCCTGCTGGGCTGAGTGTGCTGGGGCGATCCGGCTCCTCCGCTGGGCTCCTGTCTCTTTAAGACCGCTGAAGAAAGCGCGCACTTTTTTTTTTCCTTCCCGGGAGCAAGCTGCAAGCACCCTGGCGCGTTCCCTGCTCAGATCCTGCCCCTCTGTCTCTCCAATCTCCGCTGCACTGCGCAATGTGGGTTAGCGCTCCCTGCGCAGATCACCGGGGCTGGCTACTTCGCGGGCTGTACTTCCACTCCCTCCCGGCTCTGAATCCTCTCCTCCCGCCAGTGCGCTGGGGTGGGGGAAGGCTCGGGTCCCGCCGGGTCGCGGCTCCATACCTTACCCGCCTCTTGGGGTGCGAGTCCTCTCAGGTGTAGCTGCACGCTGTGCGCTTTCCTGTGTATTCTCGTCTCTCTTTTAGGAATAGATGTATTTTCTGTGTTTTCGTAGATAAATATAGTGTTGGGAGGAGATTTCTGCTGCCCTGCTCACACCGCCATCTTCGCGGAAGGCCTCTACTCTGTGTCTTTTGATTGGTGCATTCATTCCATTTACATTTAGGGTGATTATTGATAGATATGTACTTATTGCCATTGCTGGCTTTAGATTCGTGGTTACCAAGGGTTCAAGGGTTGCTTCTTTACTATCTAACAATCTACCTTAACTTTCTTGTTAAGTTATTGTAAACACAGTCTGGTGTTTCTTTCTTTCTCTCCCTTCTTATTCCTCCTCCTCCATTCTTTCTATAATAGGTG
This sequence comes from Smutsia gigantea, assembly GCA_032199065.1. Classification (NCBI taxonomy): domain Eukaryota; kingdom Metazoa; phylum Chordata; class Mammalia; order Pholidota; family Manidae; genus Smutsia; species Smutsia gigantea. The sequence continues at coordinate 690,245 of JAVSCE010011734.1, read as the reverse complement.
TTTTATTCTTTGTCTTTAGTTAGTATTTGGATGGTCTGCTTTCTTTGCTATGATTTTATTTTCTCTGGTGACATCTTTTTAGCCTTAGGTGTGCTTCCATCTACAGCAGTACATTTAAGATATCCTGTAGTGGTGGTTTATGTGAGGCAAACTCTCTCAACTTTCGTTTGTCTGGAAATTGTTTAATCCCTCCATCATATTTAAATGATAATCGTGCTGGATACAATATTCTTGGTTCGAGGCCCTTCTGTTTCATTACGTTAAATATATCATGCCACTCTCTTCTGGCCTGTAAGGTTTCTGTTGAGAAGTCTGATGATAGTCTGATGGGTTTTCCTTTGTAGGTGATCTTTTTCTCTCTCTAGCTGCCTTTAATACCCTGTCTTTATCTTTGATCTTTGCCATCTTAATTATTATGTGTCTTGGTGTTGTCTTCCTTGGGTCCCTTGTGTTGGGAGATCTATGAGCTTCGGTGGACTGCGAGACTACTTCCTTCCCCAGCGGGAAAGTTTTCAGCAATTATTTCTTCAAAGACACTTTCTATCCCTTTTTCTCTCTCTTCTTCCTCTGATACTCCTATAATGCGAATATTGTTCTGTTTGGAATGGTCACACAGTTCTCTTAATATTCTTTCATTCCTAGAAATCCTTTTATCTCTCTCTGCCTCAGCTGCTCTGTACTCCTGTTCTCTGTTTTCTATTCCATTAACAGTCTCTTGCATCTCATCCATTCTGCTGTTAAGCCCGTCGATCGCTTGTCTGATTTCTGTATTGTCTTTCCTCAGTTCCCTCACTTCCTCCCTCAGCTCTTGCACATTTCTCTGTAGGTCCAACAGCATGGTTATGACTTTTATTCTGAAATTCTTTTTCAGGAAGACTGTGCATTTCCATCCCTTCAGACTCCCTCTCTGGGGTTGTCTGGTTGATTTTGGTCTGAACCATATTCCTCTGTCTTTTCATGGCTATAGAATTGGTCACTGATAGTTGCCACGTATGTCAGCTGGGCTCTTTAAGACTTTAAAAAAGAAAAGAAAAAAAAAGAAAAAGAAGAAAAAGAAAGAAAAGAAAAAAAAAACAAAACAAAAAACAAGAAAATGCCCACCGGACATAGGTTCTGTGGGAATGCTCTAGGTGGCGCTATTGCCCCACCATTCCACAGCTGTGACTGCGCCCTCCGCAGGGCCCTTTATCGCTCTGGCAGGGGTGGGAACGAATAGGAGGCTGTTGATCTCAGTGAGAATTGTAAGTATGGCTACTCTTCCTCAGTTGCCAGCTAAGGCGTCTGAAACTCCCCAGGACTCCCTGCCTGCTGGGCTGAGTGTGCTCGGGCGATCCGGCTCCTCCACTGGGCTCCTGTCTCTTTAAGACCGCTGAAGAAAGCGTGCGCTTTTATTTTGTTTCCTTCCCGGGAGCCGGCTGCAAGCACCCTGGCACGTTCCCCGCTCAGATCCTGCCCCTCTTGTCTCTCCAATCTCCGCTGCACTGGGCAATGTGGGTCAGCGCTCCCCGCGCAGATCACCGGGGCTGGCTACTTCGCGGGGTGCCCTTCCACTCCCTCCCGGCTCTGAATCCTCTCCTCCTGCCGGTGCGCTGGGGTGGGGGAGGGCTCGGGTCCCGCCGGGTCGCGGCTCCATATCTTACCCGCCTCTTGGGGTGCCGAGTCCTCTCGGGTGTAGCTGAACGCTGTGCGCTTTCCTGTGTATTCTGGTCTCTCTTTTAGGAATAGATGTATTTGCTGTGTTTTCGTAGATAAATATAGTGTTGGGAGGAGATTTCTGCCGCCATGCTCACACCGCCATCTTCCCGGAAGTCATTGCCAATTGCTTTTCACCTACCTTATTTTAACTACACCTTAAGTAAGTGATCTATAAAGGCTATAACTGTATCTACCCTACAATGAGGAAACTGACAACTAGAAAGGTGAAGCCAAATAACCAAGCTCCCGAGAGAGGAAAAACAAAATAGAAATAGACTCGAATACAGGGACCAAAGTGGTGGTTGCCAGAGGGGATGGGGTGGGGTAGGGTAGAGCAAAATAGATTAAGGGGGTTAAGAGATACAAACTTCCAGTTATAAAATAAGTAAGTCATAAGGAGTTAAAGTACCATAGGGGATATAGTCAACATTATAACTTTGTGTAGTGACAGACGGTAACTGTACTATTCATGGTGAGCATTTCATATTATATACAATTGTCAAATCACAAGGTTATACACCATCGAAACTAATATAATACTGCACATCAACTGTACTTAAATTTAAAAAATAATTTTAAGGGAAAATTGGTCAGCCTTTCTGACCCCAAGTTCCAAGTCCTTTTCACTACATAGAGTTCTCAGAGATGTGTGTTCTAATTGGACAATTGATGGATCCCTTCCTCCTGATATTCAGGAATTTCTTATTTCAGACTCAGCACCAGAAAATGAGCTTAGGTTTTAGCAAACAGCCTTCATTTCTTAAACTTCCAATTTCTTTTAATTTGAAATAGGTGACAAGGTTTGGAAGTAACCTTCCTAAATACAGATATTCTACCTGTTTTCTATAAAAATGCTAGATACACTGCGCTTCTACTCTGACAGTCAGTAAAACAGCTGATTGGAGCACTTATCCACACCAGAGGAATGCCCCCCTTAGTCTAAGCAAACAGAATAGTCTAAATATCAAGAAATTTGCATTTTTAGTTCCACCTCTCTCACAAGCTCTTTGTAAGATTTCCAGTAAGCCACAATTTCTCTGGGTCACATTTGGCAAAAGTAAAATGAGAGATTGAGACTTTGATAGTCTCAAGACAGCACAACATGGTGGTTTAGCCTGGGCATGGGCTCTGAAGTCAAACAGAATTGGTATCAAATTCCAAGACTAGACTACCATATACTAGTTATGTCAGCTTGGACAACTATCATGTTTAAGCCTTTATTTCCTCACCACTAAAATGTAAATGATGCCTACTTCTCAGCGTTGTTGTATGGATTAAATGAGATAGCATATGAAAAGCACTTAGCACAGTGCCTGGCATATTGTAGTAAGAGGTCAATCCAGTTGGCTACTACTATTATTATTAAAATATTGTGCATCCTTGCCCTTCAGAAAATGTGGCACTTGTACACAGGTGGAAACCTGATGATGCAGTTGAAAGGTTATTAAATAAAAGCCATGACACCTCACTTCTCTAATTTACTGACTCACCCATGACCTGTACTTTTCCTGCTCTGTGACTTACTGATCCTTAAGGTGGGAAACATACCACTTGCTTTACAAACATGTAGGATGATTAAAAACTACTATAGTAGTGACAGGCCTTATATGTCTTGTTTCCCTAACATTATCAATTGTCTTTCTCTTTACAACATCAGCTAGATTTAAGCCTTTTGAAAAACCTTTTATCTTTTAACTAGAAAGAAAGAAATATGAAAAAACAGCGAAGTGTTAAATGTGGCAAAATTGTGGCATCAGAAAAATTGGCATAGCTGTTTCTAGCAACAAAACAAAGGTATAACTAAGAATGGCTTCAAAAAGCACAGGCTATTTCCAGTAACTTACAAATATAGATGACCTGGGTGGCACCTCAGTTTCTCCAGAAGTGAACAACCCTGTTGCTAAGAAAATAAAAGGCATTTTCTTAACTGAGTGGGAAGCATGAAGAGAACATCACAGCCAACAGACGCATTTAGGCTGACACCTGATTCCAGAACTATAGTTGTTTGCCTGACTGTGAGTGAGGGATCCGGGGCAGAGGTTCCCCGGCACTGGGACTGTAAAGGAATGTGCGTGCTACTCTCATCACACAGGCAAATCAAGCACAGTCTTTTGGCTCCTTCTGACGTGGTTTGCTACTCAGAATTAGAACAGTGTTTTGTTCTTGTTACACTGCCTTGGAGTCGGTCCTCAATAAATGCTTTTTGGGTGAGCAAGTGGAAATAATCCAGTTCATTTGAGTTCTGTGCTTTACTTGAACCTCCAAGAAAGCGTGACCGTGGTCTGCCTCCCTTAGAGCTACTCATGGGCTATTTTCTATCCAGATTGCAGAAGGCAGCTGACCAGGCTGAGTCATCTCGGAATCCCAAATACACTGCATGTAGTAGAAGCACAACACATTTTTTTTTTGCAGTCGTGTTAAATCAAATAGCTTTTAAACCCCTTCAGAATGACCCAAGGGGGAACTGATACCCAACCCTTCCTTCTGCTGTCACAGATGCACCCATGGAGAGCCTTTCCGTGCTCCCTTATCATTGCTCACCCAGAGATTTCCAGAGCACGGTTCTTTGCAGGCAGGCCAACAGATATATTGATGACCTAGGCAAGACTGCGGCCCTCAAGAAGCTCACCCCCTGGTGGGAAAGAGATGACACATTAGAGATAAACAGGGGACAGAACAAAATTGGTCATGTGGTAGCAAAGAGGTAAAAACCAAGAGCTAGGGGAGACTGTTGTACCAAGGCAATTTGCCATTTAGAAAAAAGTATTTACATTGAACATTTTAAAGATACACAGGTGAGATTTTCACTTATAAAAGGTGTATAGGCAGCAGTCCCTGCAGCAACTTATCTGGAATCCCTACTTCAGTACCTAAGAAGACAGCAAACGATGAAGACTAGCCACACGGAAGACTACTACTAAAAGGAAGTCTATGGCTGGAATCTAGGATGATTTTCCACTGTACCTAAGATGATGGAGCTGATAGGAAAGTCAATTAGGAAAAACTGTATCCACACTTTACCTCTTAAACTACCTTTTCAATTACAGAAAGATGGCAGAAACAACTATTCCTCCACCATGGCCTACTACCTGGTTCAAAGATTGAGACTCTCTACTAAATGGAAAACTGGTCTGCCTTTGATGTGTGGCTGCAACTTCTGAAGATGCTCTTGGCTCCCAATTTCTATATCCATTTGTAAACAAACAACTGGCTAGACAGCAGTGATGAGACTGGTTTTGTTACATTGTGTCCTGGAATATAATTCCTGTAAAGAAAAACTCTAGGAACAATGCATGCTAAGAACTGTAGTTTTTAAATAATGCAGTCATTCAGAGTATCAAAGAACCAGAGAGTACGATGTAGGAGAAAATATTAGCTCCATATGTCAGAGCCACACCAGATATACAGCTGCTTGATCCTGGTGAGTGGCAAGTTGGAAACAACCACCAGAAGAATTTACAAGAGAACCAATCAATACCCAAGGGCATGATGGGACGGACAAGGGAAACCCATACCATCTGTCTGTGGACAAATTCCACAAGATGTCCCCTTGTTTGAGGATGAATAAAGAGGACCTAAAAGCCACCAAGGGACCAATGAAAAAAATACTGCAAAACAGTGGAAGATAAAAGTCATTCCAAAGTTTTGAAGGAACAGACTTCTAAAAATGATTTATACAGATCTCAGAAGAAAATTTTAAAATATCACATGACATCACTAAAAGGATGCCAGGAGACAGTGATCAGGAGGATAAGCTGAGATGAAAACAGGATACGGTATAAAGACAATGAGACTGGATGAAAGGGAGCTAGATAATTAAGAATTGCAAGAAGACTAAAATTGCAATAAGATCATCAAAACCTGTTTTGGATTTATTGTAGTAAAACCAGGTTTGTCTGTATAGAAAACTGAATCAGTAATGTGGAGGATGCACTTGGAAAATGCGAGGATACAGGAGAAAAACATAAAACTATCAAAGGATGAAAAAGAAAGTGGTATATAGGCAGAAGGACGAAAGAACAGAGAGACATCTGAGAATTGGATGAGTTCGCAAGGAGTGAGCTAGAACCGCTGGAGCATATGAAGTACAGTAAGAAATAACTGGGGTAAAGGAAAATTTTCACAGATGAGAGAATAATGAATTAGCATAATAGAAAATAATGGGTAATAAATATTTCTTGAGCTAAACACTTTATTCATATTAAATTTCATTAACTCACAGCTATATAAAATTATGGTCTCGACTTTACGGATAAGGCAATTGACTCACAGAGAGGTTAGCTAACTTGTCCAAGGTCAAAACAGCAAATAGTGAAACTAGGACTCAATGCCAGGTGGTCTAAATAGGGCCAAAGCTTCTAACCACTGTGCTAAAATAATAAAAAGAAGTCCACATCTAGCCAAATCTCAGCAAACATTGGTAGTTACCCAGGTAAAGGAAAAACCCTGACAAAAATACCCAAACAAAAATAAACAAAATAAACAGACAAAAGCCAATCAATCTATATGGGACAAAAATCAAGCTTAGTGTGGCTGGTTTTGGGGAAACAGCTGCACTCACACAGCAAATCGGTTTGCACCGTATGACCTGGGAATTGCATTTCCAAGATCCCAGCTCAAGGAAATAATCAAGGATTTTATAAATAACATAGAGTAATGTATCAACCTATTTATATCTACTATATATATAATTCAGGTAAAAAATGATATTTATGGCTCTTATTTATAACAAAACTCCAGTGATAAGTGTCCAACAACTAAGATACAGTTAAGCACAGAGAAGACAAGTAGTGATTCTGTAGCATCTTACTACACTGATGGACAGTGACTGCAATGGGGTATGTGGGGGGGACTTGATAATAGGGGGAGTCTAGTAACCATAACGCTGCTCATGTAATTGTACATTAATAATAGCAAAATAAAAAAAGATACAGTTAATCAAATTATGTTTGATATGTACAATGAAATTATTTTATAGTCATTTAAATTATGTTTTGGGAGACATATTTTTAATGACAGGGAGAAAAGTCCCTGACATAATGCTAAGGGGAAGAGCAAGAAATGGAACACTACATACAGTTACATCCCAATTTTTATGATAAAAAAAATATGTGTTAGCAAGCTTTCTCTGGTTTCAGGTGTATTTTTATTCCTATCTAAATTTTTCTGAATTTTATAAATTTCATATAATAACAATATGCAGTCTTAACATCAGAAAAAAAGAAACACTCTTTGTAAATAACCAATAGCAAATACCATCCTAAGTAAGGAGAAGGCCAATGATGATAAATCAAGGATTTTGACCCAGAGGACTTAGTTTAAGCACTGGCTCTGCCCTTATTAGGTGTAGGACTTTGTCTAGTCTCCTTAAGCTTTGTAAAGTTTCTGTAACTGAAAAATAGTTCTTCCTTTAGGGGAAATGGGGAGCCACTATCTTTCTTTCTCACTGTTAATTATTTTCCAAAGACTGTAATGAAAGTAATAGGAAAGTTATTTGTAATCTGTCAGCTTTATGTATGTAAAGCACCATATTTAGGAGCCATCTGCTATTATTTGGGGGATTCCAGCACCCTGTGAATGTTCTCCCTATGTGTGAAAAATTTCCCACCTTTGAGTCTGCACTACTTTAAAAAAGACACTGGACATTCACTTTCTAAATCTCTCTTTGCAGTTCAGGCAAGTGACCTAGGCTTTGCCAATCAGACGCTCTCACCTAAGACTCAGATGGGAAGCTCAGAACACAAAGAAGCAGGCATAGAGGGGAATTCCTGCTAGTGTAGCAGAGGAGGCCAGCTTCCAGGAGGACAGTAGAGTGGAAGGTTCTAGGAAGGGCCATGGGCAAAACAGTTTGCTGGCAATGACAGTGATAGCAATGGGGACTCCACTGCAGCCATCAGAGGTCTGGAATTTTTTTCCTATCTGCGTGGCCTCCACCCCTGTGTGTCACCTAGCAGTCTTAAATAAATTGTTTCTTGTACTTTAACTAGTCAGGGTGGATCCTGCTTTGGTCCTAGCAGACAATCTGGATTTGAGTTCTGCTCAGGACAGTCATCAACAGAAGCCACATGCTCTTTCTAAGCCTCAAGTGCTGCACACGGTATCTCATTTAATGACCACAATAACCATATGAGATAAGTTCTGTCTTCTTCAAGTACCCCATTCATACTCCACTAAAGCAACACAAACATTTTCCTCATCCTCAATTTAAAGTCACACTCCCTAGACTGTCTCCTTCCCCTTTTATTTGTAAGGACATGTGAATTTGGGCCATGGGATTGCAGTAAATCAGAATCCTAGAATTTTGGGACTGGGTAGGATTTTAAGGAATTTCTAGTTAAACCATTCACTTGATATATGGATAATCAACACGGGGAAATTTTATGTTGACATTAAATTTCCAACCCACCCATATAGATGACCTTACCCTGGGCCTGCACACTGCCACAAATGTGGAGTAAAATGTGAAATTAACCAGTTGTTTTGTCTATGTCTCACCTAGTTTGAGCACTCTTGATAAACTGAAGTTATTAGCAGTTCACATACTGGAGAAACTCATCCAAAATACTCATTCCAGAATATAGTAGACATAACAATATTGTGGGTCATTTTCCTGTGAAAAGCTGGCTTGGTACTTCACTTTTGCCAATCACTGTCACATTTACTGACAAGGTGATATCTAACAGTTCAAACAGAATTGGTGAAAGACCCAAGCTTTGTAATAATACAACCCGTATTATCCCAATTGTTCCAAATTGAACCTTGGGCAGTCTCTCCAAAGTGAATTATTGACTGCCTTTCTAGAGTCTAGAAGGCTTCCACCTGCATTTTCCTTTGTGTATTTATAATCACACACTTCTTTCTGGATTGCTCTTTCCCACAGTAGCATTCACAGTACATGTGACCCAGGGGTACTGACCCTTTGCTCACCCAAGATGGTTTACTGTGGGCCTTAAGTCTCTGGTCGAAGGTGCCCAGTCAGCAGCCTTGCCTTGCTCAGGGCATATCATGTTCCTTCTCCTTTCCTGAGTGTGGGTGGCACAGATGCCGCTGGGCACCGTGGGAAGATGTTGAGGGTAAGGAAAGGTTTTGCAGATGAAGACCACAGCTGGCCTCAGACTCAGAAGCCCTCCAGTGCCCAGCTTTCAGCAGCTAGGAATGTTGTTCCCATCTACTCTTAGAGTGACCATCTCAGAGGATGTCTACACCATCGATTTGAGGCAGACGTTCCAGAGACGGGATTTAAGAGTGGACTCCTGCTACCCAGTGAATGATATGGCTCCACCATATGGGTGCTGTGCACACACACACACACACACACACACACACACACACACACACACACACACGATTAAACAGTGCCAGTCTGCCAGCCTATGTGCTGATAAGCTTATCCTCAGAGACCCCTCCACCTGCCTCTGTATCGTGGCCTGGCACTCAATCCTAACTGGTACCACACTGCCCAGGGCTCTAGGGTGCTCATGCCCCCACTTTATTTACCAAATCAAAACATCCTCTCTGTGCTGAAAAATCATTGACACTGAAAAATGGAGATTTGATCACCCCCTACTGTTGTTACCTTCTGAACTTCTTAGAGCTCTTACTTGTCCAACAATGACTTGGGCACCTGACTTAACTCTCCCCTAGCAGGCCTTCTGTCATCACGACTGGTGACACCCCATCCCCATGATGGCCCATCTGCCATTTCGACTTCTCAGTTCCTCAGCTCAATCTAACTTCTCTGCCTCACCTCAGCCACCCACTCACATGGTCATTTCCTGGGTTTTTCTATCACCAGTGACCCTTATATAATCTAACTTTGAACTTGCTGGTCAACCTTCCAGTCTTTCACGCTAATATTCCCTCTCCATCAGTCCTTTGACCTCACTGAGTTCTCTTTCATATTAATAACTACTATTATTTTTTTGAATTCTCATCCCTTTATGACTTAACTTCCTTCTTTATCCATCTCAAATCTCATGACACATCACTAAAGTAATCTCCTTCAAAACACTTTAACTTGTTTTCCCCACTTTCTCTCTTTTATAATTTGTGTTGCTTGGCAAACACCAATTATAACTAGATTCAAATATACCTTAAAGGTACATCTTCTATGCAGACAAGTTTTACTAAAGAAAATTAGGCAACCATACTAACTGGACTCATTTCAAATTTATGATCACAAATCTCACATGGGCACTCAATGCTACAAGACAATTATGTAGAATTTTCTAGTAAATTCACTTTCCTATTCTTCAAGACAGCTATTTCATACTTTCTTTTTCCTCAGAGCTCATTACACCCTTCTCCCTAGTCGATAGATAATTGTCTCAGACTTCATAGGGGAAAAAGATGTAGTTAAGATCAGAATAGTATCATTTTCTCACTGTCAGCTCTGCCAACTTACCCACAACCTATGTTCTGTATTCCTACCTGTGAAAATCGAAGCAGTGTCCCCACTGCTATCAAAGAGGATCCTCTTGTGCACTGGATCCCATCCCATCTCACCTTCTACTTTAAGACAAATGTCTCTTATCTGACGCAATTGGGAACCCACCTGATCCACAAATCAAAAATGCTAATTAGAGCTGGGTATCATTAAAATAATTCTAACTAATATACACATATTCATTCATTTGCTAATCTTTTGCAGAACAAAGATTGCAGTTATGGTTCACCTTCTGCATATATTGTGTCACCTGTGAATTTTAGTTTTGGTTTTTTTATAGTGAGTACTGTAAGATGCTTAAAGATGATCGGAGATCACTGTCCTAGTGTTTTACAAGTTCTCCCAATCTTTTATAGATGTCTTGCCCATAGTAGTGGAACAGTAACTTTTTAGTAACATGCTAAAAAGTCTTTCCAAAGCATTCAACTAATTTTTCATAAAAACAATTTTTGCATGATTTTTTCATTTTATGTAATATTTCATTAAATTACATAATTACACTAATGAGTACAATAGGCTGTCTTAATAAAGCACCAGACACTTGTGGCTTAAACATCAGAAATGTATTCCTCACAGTTGTGGAGGCTGAAAGCCCAAGATGGAAGTATTGGCAGATCTGGTTCTCCTTGAGGCCTCTCTAGTGGATGGCCACCTTCTGGCTGCATTTGCACATAGTCTTTTCTCCCTGTGTGCATGCTTCTAGTGTCTCTTCCTCTACTTGTAAGGACACCAGTCACATTGAATTTGGGTCCCAACCCTAAGACCTCATTTAACATTAATCACCTCTTTAAAGGTCCTGTCTCCAAATACAGTCACACTGGTTGTTAGGGCTTCAACGTAATGAATTTAGGTTGGGAGGTAAAGTTCAGTCTATAAATTAGCCATTAGCAGGTTTGGGGATGGATGCAGTTGCCTCTTTGTAAACCACAGACAAACTGGTGAGCACAATACTCACGGTATTTCAGAGTGAAATACCAGCCATGGGACTCACTGATTTACAAAAGAAATGGAGGACAGGTAATCCAGTCTCAAGTTAAGTGGAGGAAGTAGAGGTTGACTAAGAGAATTTCAATTATACCTAGTTTGTCTGCATTACCAGTTTCTTCCTCTCTACCAAATGACTTGCATCTCCATACAAATGTGCCTTAAATCTTGTAGAAAGAATTTTTAATGGCCCTGAGTCCTTCTATCTACTATTCTAGTTCTTTTCTCTCTCCTCCCCTCCCTTCCCATCTATGTTCTTTCTCTCTCTCTTTTTCAGGTCACAGAACATCTGTCCACATTCACTTTCTGCACACTAATCTGCACTTCCTATTGTTTGCTCTCCACTCTGATTGGGCATTTTCCCCCACCTCTGACCCTGCTGTACATAAATGGTCCCTCTTGAGGTCATCTTATCAAGTTCAATGGTCAGTTTTTCCATTCTGTCTTGAATTCTATTCAGATGTCTACACAGTCCATTGTTCCCCACTTTTAAAAATATTTTCATCTCTGATTCTATGACATCCCCTCTTCTGTTTATTTCCCCTGCTATCAAATTAGACCTCTAATCTTGGAGTGCCTATGGTTCTGTCCTTAACCCTCTCATCTTCACTTACATTCTCTCCTTAAGATAATTTGCATCCTATCCTGCGACATCAAAAATCACTTCTCCTGTATCTCTGGGCCAGATCTCTTCTATCATGACCAGACTCGTATATCTAACTGCCTCCCCAACATCTCTACCTAGAAGTCTTCTCAAATGTAAAGGAACCAAAACAGAAATCTTGCTCTCCACTACTACCTTCAACACAGCAAACCCCTCTTCTTTGCAACCTTTCTGTGTTCAATAATGGGGCTGCACAATGACCCCCAGTTACTCAGGCCAATGACATAGGAGTCGCCCAGGTTCCCTCTTTTTCCCTAACATCCTACATCTAATTCATCAGGAAATCTTGTCAGTTCTTTTCCAGAATCTATCCTGATTCCTACCACTTCTTACCATCTCTGTGCCACCACCCTGTTACAGTATCTGTCTCTTCCCTGGGTCACTTTCATGGCCTGTCTTCCTGCCTCCATGCTTGCCAGGCCCCTCTAGTGTATCCTCCTTACAGTATATTGGATCACGTTACTCCCCTACTATAAAATTCTTTAAAAGTTTCCATTATATTTATGAATAAAACCTAAATTCCTCCTGCAGGCTACAGATGATCTGACATTTTGGTCTCATGTTCCGTCACTCTGTTATCCACTTGCTTTCAGCCCAACTGGCCTTCTCTCTGTCCCTCAAACACAACAGAGCAGTCCTCTCCTCAGGGACATTGTAGGTGGTGTTTCTTTTTCTTGGAGTATTCTTTCTCCAGACCTTTGCAGAGTTGCCTTCTGTTCACTCAGCTGTCAATTCACATGCCACCTCCTCAGAAAGCAGCCTGCCCAGTCTCTACCTACTACTTTATCTTTTATGTAGCATTTGCCAGTACCACATATCATCATTTTTATGTATTTATTTAGGTATTTTATTTTCTGATTCCTCACTAGAATGTAATCTCCTTGAATGCAAGGCTTTTGTATGCCTTACTTACCACCGTATCCACAGGACCTAGAGAATGACTTGCTATAGGAGATACACAATAAATATTTCTTTCTTGATAGAATAAACATAAATGTTACTATGACTAATTACATCATGCAATTTTTTTCCTAAGAGAAGGCAAAATCTTAAGCCAAAGGAATTTATTTTTATACATGGAATTGAGGGTGTTCGGTTGGGTGAAGGAGGAAGGGTTCAGTAGCAGTTTCCCAGGCTGGACCAATCACACCACACACACTTTTCTGTTTCGCTTGCTTCTTGCCTTCACGTTGATGATCGTGGAAGTTCAGTCCTGGCGAGTTGATGACTAAGACCTCAAGATGTCAACCCTGTTCTCCATCATCTTCTAGGAAATCTTTCTGTTTGCAATCTCCCTGCTACTTCGCAGGATATTTCACTGGCAATTCCTTTCCCATCAGCCCTCAAAACCAGCTAGATAATTTGTGGGTCCAGTGCAAAATGAAAATGTGAGAATCCTTGTTCAAAATTTTTAAGAATTTCATGATGATGACAGCAGAACATTTAAACCAAGGGTGGATCCCTTCTAAGTAGCGGCCCTGGAGACTGCATAGGCCACACACCCATGAGGTCAGCCCTTCTGAACCTTCATCAGCCTACAGGCCCATTTTCTCTCCCATGCATCCTCTGACATGTCCCAATCCTCGCCTCCCTCATGACTTCTCTTTCCTGATTCCAATCTCAAATGCAACACTAACCCAATGTGTGAAAGGCAAAGGCAAACTGTTGGAGAGGAGAGAATAATGGGCAGAGCGTGCTGGGAGCCTGGAACAACAGGGAAGGAGGGTGGCACACAAGGTATAACAGGTAGAAAAATAAAAATGCTCACATTGTGGCAGCGAACAATTACCCATAATCCCCAGATTTTTACATTTTGATGTCTTTACGATTCTCCCAATTAGTTTAGTTCATCAAAGGGACTAGACACATAGTGAAAAACGTATAGTTAACTAGCTTAGCATTTATTGTGGTGATCAATTTCACCTTTTTTTGTACTGCCTAAGGGAAAAAATATCCATCTTGTTATTCCAGATCCACTGAGTCCATCTTCCTTAATCTGTACACAAACTGAACTGTACAGATTTCTACTGTTTCTTTGCGGGTTTCTTTCCACTGGGAGAGATTCATTCTGAAACTGAGTTCACACATGAGGAATGAAGCACAGCTCACTGCCAGCAGGCCTGGAATTTGGCTTTTTTCAGTGTGTCCAGTGCTTGAGCAAAGCTTAGAGAGGACTAAAGAAATGAAGTGAAATATCAGGGCGACCAGAGCAAACCGGGTGGACTCAGACACCTTTGTGTCAGAGCTCGGCTTTCAGCGGCCACCTGTATTTGATGGGTCAAATGTAATTTCCGCCTCTTCCCTTCTGGCATTTCTTCAAATGACATGTGTCACCACTGAGAGGCCATCAGGTCACTGGAGGTAATGTTTTCAATTCTTTAAAACTTTCAGCGAACCACATTTTCATATGAAAAACAAATAGGCCGGCACTTCTTTCTTTCTGGGACATCACAGCTGCCTTTCTCCTTTCCCCCAGCTTCCCAGTGATTAAAAAAAAAAAAAACAGAGTCTGGCTCTGACCTATTTTGGTGACTTGGATCACCATGGAGATGCCTGAATTCCCAATTTAAAATATCTTCTGCCCAATTCAAACTACCCATTTACTTTAACAGTGAAAGCTGGCACTGGGAGTATATTTTTGAGAAGCCAAAAAGCTAGAATTCAAATGATCTGAGGTGACATTCAGATGTAGCAACCTCGTCTTGATACCATCTGTTCTTCAATAAACATTATTTCCAAAGTGGAGAAAACTATTTCATCTTGTTTTCAACAATGACCTGTGCCTCTCATTTCTTCTGTGGTCGGTTGGATTCCGTACCTAACTTTAAACGGGTATCAGGTACCCAAGCTCTTCCTCCAGCCTTCTGTGTTGGGGGGGTTGTTAATAGTCTATAGGCATATCCAGAACCATGAGGTACAATTTGCTGTATAGTGTTCTCTTGGCCAATTTAGACTCCATTTGTCACTAAGCAGAAAGAAGTCTGAGTCATGAATCAGCAAGTAAGAGTAAGCCATTCAAACTAGATAGAGGCGAGGGAAACCATTTCTTGAAAGTTAAAACAGTATCTCATGGAACCCATGAGTCAGAACTGGACCTTGTGAGACAGGCAGCCAGACACAGGCACTCTCCTTCCCCTTTTTTCAATTCCTCCCTCTATACATCTCTCTAACTCATTCATTCACTTAACATCAATATATGTCATGGAAAAATGATAGTATGGACTCTGGAGCTAGACCTCCAGGGTTCAAATCCTAACTATGCTGTGCCTTGGTTTTCTCTTCTGTAAAATAGTACATAATAATAGTATCTACCTCATGGGGTTGTTTTTAAGGATTAAATGAGTTAATACATGGAAAGTATATTAACACAACAAATTATCAGTGTACTAAAAAATTAAATTAATTAAAGTGTATTAACAAAGTGCATTAGCACACTTTGAATCTATTAAGCTCTCCTCAAGCTAAACTTTCTCTGCTTATTTATCAGAACTCATGACTCCAGCACAGTTATCCTTGTTCTTTGATAAGCCCCTCTGAGATCTAGAGCTCTTTGCTAACTGACTGTCATTCTGTGTGCCGAGTCCACATTCTCAGGGAGGTAGCCGCTCCTGGTCCAATCATCGGTGCTTAAAGAGAATGGTGTCAAGCCATATTAGCAGGAGCTAATTTAATATTCACTGAATGACAGGTAGTGTTCTAAGCACTAATATTCATTCATAAAAACCCTGAAGTAGTTGGTATAATCCACCTCCCTTGTAAAATGAGGGTCAATGGAGCTAATAATGGCATAACAAGAATTTGAGCACCGGACCCATGGCCTGAACTAGGCCATCACAGTCTCCTTCCCAGTTATGAAGCTGACTCTGAGAAACGACACAAAGACAGGTTCAAAAAGAAGGGGACTGTAGACAGGGAAGAATGCCTAGCCTTGCTTGTGTGGAAGAACCTTGAGGACACAGTCTTCGAAGAAGGCAGAGTCTCTGTGTGAACTGATGTTAAATCCTGATGTAACCTGCAACTCCAAGAAGCAGATGATCTGACTTCACGTCTCCAGGGCCTTTGAATGGGTTGCTAGAATCCGAGAGATTCAATGTTACTGAGTCACATTGCTGGACTCTCTGTTTTGTTAAGTTTTTACATACAATTATTTATAGGCATTTGTTTAAAAACCTTCTAAATACATATGCATATATTCATACAAATACATTTATATGAATGGCTGTATATAATCCTATGCATATATAATGTGTTGATATAAATGCCTCATACTGTGAGTTGTTAGGCATGTATAGTACCACTGGAATTCCTAAATCCAAGTATCACATAAGGTTAAAAAGTTTTACATTCTTGACTCATGTAAATTCCAGTAAAGATAAAAAATAAAACAAGCCTCTAGTCACTGTGTCTTAGTCTCTGGTTTTCAGCTGCAGAATCACCCGTAGGTCCTGATAAGAACAGAGAGATGACTTTTTACAGAGTGACATATTTCTCTTTTCCTCTGTGGATCTCTAGCCATCTTTATTTTTCCTCTCTCCAAAAAAAGAAATCTTATTATAAGTCCTTTACCTAACACTTCCACCCCCCACTGGCATCAAACAAATCTACCACTTCTGAAATGCTTCTTTGTTGCAGACACAAACCTTCTCTGAACACTAAGAATCAAATACTGAAAAATCATTTGCAATTTTTCCAGTTCCCAGGGGATAATAACTGGAACCCTGCAAATGTGATCCAGCCATCTCAAAACATCCCAAGACTTGAATGACTAACAAGAGTCCATATTCAGTAAAGTATTTTAAACTTCTTCAAATTACTGTGCCCTAGGAGAGTTTAGATTAATTTGTTCCAAAAATATTTGACTGCAACCCATGCTGAAACTGAATCTGGTGGGAAAGAACATGGGATAAGCAAAACTTATGTCTGTCCTTAGGATTTTAAAATTAAGAGGTGAAAGTAAGGTCTATATACAAACTATATTTCAGGGGAGAAAGTGTTAAGGTTCAAGCCAAATATTCTGTAACCTTTAATTATCACATGATACATGTTTGAAAACCAGAATTTTTAAGAGCTCAATGAAAAGATTCAAAGTAATACTAAAAAGTTGGCAGTAATTACAGTAACAGTACAGGAGAAAATGTCTACCAGTGCATAGAAACACATCAACAGGACTAACACCACCGTTCCTTGTCAAAATTTCAGCTCTTGTTGATTGACCATAATAACTCTTTCCTGCCTGGACCCTGTCATTTTGGATATGCAGGGGCAACAGCCTCAGAAGTTATAGTGAAGAGACGATCTTTCTTTCATGCCTTCACTTTGTTCTGCCCTGCCTGACTTTGCTCAACCATCTTATTTCTTACATCAAATTGTGACAGACTCTAGTCATACAAGGCACGTAGTTCAACATTCTATCACTGTGTGGCCCTGTCATGTCTTATCTGTAAGGAAGTGTGGCATTTGCATCAGCTTGGGCTCTTTCGGTATTAACAGACAGAGTGACAACAATCCCCGTTTGCCAAGAACTGAGCACTTTCCTGGGATGCAGGACTTTCAGGGCCAAAATGGGAAAGTCCCTAGAAACTCAACTCAAACTGGCTCAATTTAAAAGAAAAATCATTAGGTTACATAGAAGGAAAAACTAGTAGCTTCCGACATGACTAGATCCAGAGGCTCAAAGATCACCATAATACAGTCTTCCCATCTCTTGGTTCTGTTCCTTCCCTCCTTCCAATCTGTGCTGGCTTTAATCTCAAACCCCACATAGTAACCTATCAGCTCCAGGCATAAATCATCCCACATTCAAATGTAGGAAAAAAAGGGAATACTTCTCTCTTCTTTTCCCAACAATTTGAACAAGGGCCTAGTTTTTATTGGCCCGAACTGGGTCATGCACCCATCCCTGAACAAAATCCTAAGCCAAAGGGAAAGAAATGTCAGTTAGCATAAGCCTAGATCACATGCCTACTTAAGCATCTAGGACTGTGGTCAGGCCTGCCCAAACCATGGGAACTAGGAGGGAAAACACAGAAAGTTCTCCTAAAGATACCCAAAAGTAGAAAAAAATTGATTCTTAGAAGCCAAAACAGTATTAGTAATCCATGAAACAAAATTTGGTAGTATCCTTGAATCACTGGAATGTGGAACAGATCAGTTGAGAGCTCTTGCCTTAAGATACATAGCCTTGTACGGGGGAGAGAGAATGTCATTGGGAGGGAGAACACTGCAGATAATCATATCTGTTAAAGGAGATGGTAATACAGCTGGGCAATAAGGGTGGGTGCCTATCAATAATTCATTGACACTCATGCTACTAGCTTTCTAGAGATCTAGTGGCTTTACTATACTTCAGAGTGAAATTTTCAGAATACTGTTATTGCTCATTCTTGTTCCTAGCCAAAGGCATTATATACAACTAAGCCACAGATGTGGAGAAGGCAGAAGCTATATGGATGTCAGAGCAGGTCTGGATTTGGTTCGTTCCAGGCCAACATCGACATTTAGGTTTGTTCAAATTGCCTCATCTGTTTGTGACTGAAGTTACAAGAATAGACATTTGGCTTTGTCATGAAGTCATAAAATTCATTTCTTTCTGGTCTTAAAAGAAGCCAATCAAGTCCAGAAAGTTAGGAACTTTTAACAAAAGTAAAGTCTTGATTAAAAATAAGAGGAACGATTTCAAATAATACTGTCTAGATGACTTCATGGATTCCCTGGGGGGAGTTAATCACTAAATTTTATAAAAAAATGTAAAAACAGGTGTCATTTGGGAGAGCCAAAGAGACTTCATTTTGAGAAAAAGAACCGTCTTAGGTGATGGCTCACCTCTGACCCACTTCTGAGAAAAACCGCAAGAAAAGGGCAGCCAATCATGGAGAACCCTGACCACAGAAAGAAGGAAGTGGCACCCCCAGGCAGGGAAATGACCGTTGGCACTCCCTTCCAAGGACCCCAGAGAAGACACTCCCTTCCAAAAACCAATCCCCAGCTTTGAAAATCAATCACCCAGCACGACCCAATTGGGGTAAAGGGCACCAAACCACACTGGAAATCTCCTAACTGCCTTTAAAAGGGGCCTGCGAGCCCATATCGGGGTTGCCATTTCTCAATGGTGGACCCCAGCATGCTGGTTCTTTCCCCCTTTGCTGAATAAAGGCGCTTCTGTTGACTACGCGTGTGGTCTGTATCCTTGGGAGCCAATCGAGGACCTAAAACATTAAGACTGTACCTTATCTAAACTATAGGCTGGGATGAATAATGTAATAATCTCTTAAAATGCCTTGGTCATTCAGGGAATGAAACAACAGCCAAGTCTCAGAGTTCCAGAGGTGGCCCATTCATCTTAAGGTTTTTGGGAATAAACAGCATTGCAATTTTCTAGTATTCCTTTTGCTTTCACATACAATGTTCTCATTCAGTTCTCACAACAAACCTGCAAAGCTGGCAGATAATCTGTTCCACTTTGCAGATAAAAGACACTGGCATACAGAGTGGTTAAATAACTTGGCCGGGGTTACACAACTAGTTCATGGACTTAGAACCACCCATCAGAGGTTGTGATTTTTTTTGTTACAACCATCAAATACCATCCCTGGTAAGCTGAATAAATCAGTAGTTCTGCTTCTCCAGACCTGGACTTTGGTATGCCCACATATAAAGTAATTTGTAAATTCATTCATTTGTTGAATGCCAACTCTGTTCTCTGCTGGGTGATGTGGAGATACAGAGATGAATTCAGCATACTTCCTGCCCACAATGAGCACTCAACCTAATGTGATTTCCTTTCCTTATGTTATCAAAAAACATTAAATATAAGTATTTTTTGGATGGTGCATCATTTATTTTTGCTTTGAATATTCTATCATAATCATTATAAATTTAGACAGCAAACAATAATAAATATAACTATTTACTATTGTGTTCCAATAACTATGCTAAGCACAAATTTAATTCAGATTTCTAAACAGATGTGCGGAATAAATACAGTTTATTCAATCTGTCTATAACTTATCTCGTCTCCTTTCCAAGTTCCAATACTTTGGTTAAAAAGAAAAAAAACAACAACTTTGGTTCCAATTCAATTTAGAGCTTAATAATAATAATTTAAACAGTCCCTTAGGTAGTGTTCAGACAACATCCTGGAAGCAAGTCAATCTTTCTTAATGATCCTATTTTGAATGAGACAAGCTGAAAACCAACCCTTCTCTTTCTTTGTATTTCTCATTTGCATAATATGTCCCTTCCCACAATCCATAGTCCTTTACTAGTACTTCCCAAGGTCTCAAGTTCCCATGCCACTGAGGAGAAGGCCTTGCTCTCTGAGAAACTAAAAGGAAAAACTTTTTAATCATATTAAAAAATAAAGCTCCTGTGAAACATACATTATTTCCTAAAATCTTTATAGAATCTCTAAGAAAGAAGTGGTATTTATAGGTGAGTTAGCTGAGACACACAGAGGT
>JAVSCE010011733.1:0-46579 GCA_032199065.1 Smutsia gigantea | reverse complement strand
TGTCTGATACAAGTACTGCAACACCTGCTTTTTTCTCCTTGTTGTTTGCATGAAATATCTTTTTCCATCCCTTTACTTTTAGTCTGTGTATGTCTTTGGGTTTAAAGTGAGTCTTGAAGGCAGCATATAGATGGGTCTTGTTTTTTTATCCATTCAGTGACTCCATGTCTTTTGACTGGTGCATTCAGTCCATTTACATTTAGGGTGATTATGGATAGGTATGTACTTATTGGCATTGCAGGCTTCAGTTTCGTGGTTACCAAAGGTTCAAGGTTAATTTCCCTACTATCTAAAAGTCTAACAACTAACTTAATATGCTATTACAAACACAATCTAAAGGTCCATTGTTTGTTTGTTTGTTTCCTCCTTTATCTTTCTATTCTATTCTTTACATATTAGGTATCATATTCTGTACTGTTTGTCTATCCCTTGATTGACTTTGGGAATAGTTAATTTAATTTTGCAATTTCTTAGTAATTAGCTGTTCTATTTTCTTTACTGTGGTTTTATTACCTCTGGTGACAGCTATTAATTTGTAGGAACACTTCCATCTATAGCAGTCCCGCCAAAATACACTGTAGAGATGGTTTGTGGGAGGCAAATTTTCTCAGCTTTTGCTTATCTGGGAATTGTTTAATCCCTCCTTCAAATTTAAGTGATAATCTTGCTGGATAAAGTCATCTTGGTTCAAGGCCCTTCTGCTTCATTGCATTAAATACATCATGCCACTCCCTTCTGGCCTGTAAGGTCTGTGCTGAGAAGTCTGATGATAGCCTGATGGGTTTTCCTTTGTATGTGATCCTATTTCTCTCTCTGGCTGCTTTTAATAGTCTGTCCTTATCCTTGATCTTTGCCATTTTAATTACTATATGTCTTGCTGTTGTCTTTCTTGGGTCCCTTGTGTTGGGAGATCTGCGCACCTCCATGGCCTGAGAGACTATCTCCTTCCCCAGATTGGCGAAGTTTTCAGCAATCACCTCCTCAAAGACGCTTTCTATCCCTTTTTCTCTCTCTTCTTCCTCTGGTACCCCTATAATGCGAATATTGTTCTGTTTGGATTGGTCACACAGTTCTCTCAATATTCTTTCGTTCTTAGAGATCCTTTTTTCTCTCTGTGCCTCAGCTTCTTTGTATTCCTCTTCTCTAGTTTCTATTTCATTTATTGTCTCCTCCACCGTATCCAATCTGCTTTTAATACTGTCCATTGTGTTCTTCAATGATTGGATCTGTGACCGGAATTCATTCCTGAGTTCTTGAATATCTTTCCGTACCTCCATGAGCATGTTAATGATTTTTATTTTGAACTCCCTTTCAGGGAGAGTCATAAGGTCCATATCATTTAAATCTTTCTCAGGAGTTGTGTTCATAATTTTACTCTGGACCAGGTTCCTTTGGCGTTTCATATTTGTGTATGGCGCCCTCTAGTGCCCCGAAGCTCTACTCTCTGGAGCTGCTCAGCCCCTGAAGCAATGCAGGGATTGTAGGGGAATGGTATTCGTGCCTCCGGGGAGGAAAGGGCTGTTTCCTGGTTCCTGGCTGCTATGCCTGTCTCCACTGCCTGAACCAGTGGGCTGAGCACACAGGTATAAGCCTCTGTGCTTTGCGTTTTTAGTTGCTATAGACAGATCTTCCCTCTGGCTGGCCTAACACCAGGGAAGGATTTCCCGGTTTGCAAGCCCGGTGGGGCAGGCCAGAAGAAAGGCGCACAAGTCTGCCTGTCACAGAAGGGGTTCTTGGAGCTGTGTAGGCAGCCAGGGAGCTGGAGCACCTGAAGATCATGAAAGCTCCCAACCTGCTGGGCAGAGTGCACCCGGACAATTTTGTCTGCCTGTCCTTTCTCCTGAGCAGTAAACTCCGTGCAATCCTTGCCCCTTTAGCAGCTGTCTTACTATGGGCTTCTTTGTTAGGAAGTCTCTCAGACTGCTCGCCCTTCTTTTGTCCCCAAGCAGTTGGGTATGGATCCCTGCTTTCACAAGCAGCTGGATTCTTAGTCTCTCCAGGAATTCTGCCTGTCTTAGCTTTCTAAGTACCTAATTACAAGAGTATCATGCAAGCACCATGAAATGTAGGTTTGTGCTCCCAGAGAAGATCTCCAGAGTTAGGTATTCAGCAGTCCCACATGTCCACTCCCTCCCTGCTCCGTTCCTGTTCCTCCCACTGGTGAGCTGGGGTGGGGGAAGGGCTTGGGTCCCGCAGGACCACAGCTTTAGTACCTTACCCTTTTCTGTGAGGGCTGCTCTTGTCTCCAGGTGTATGCAGTTTGTTGCCATCCTCTTTCCTGTTGCTCTTTCAAGAGTAGTTGATGTAGCTTTATTTTCATATTATATGAGGTTTTAGGAGGAAGCCTCTGTCTCACCTCTCACGCTGCCATCTTTAATGTTCTGTGATTTTTAAAAGACAGACAAGGATAATGAGAGAGAAATGATACTGGCTCTTTCTCCTTTGATAAATAAAAGTTGTATATTCACTCCTGTGTGTATGACCAAATAAATTGTGGTGAAGATTTTAAATTGAATAGCTTTTGTCTCTTCCCAACAGATTTCGAAAGATAGACCATCTCCTTTTAACTAGTAAAACAGCAATATTTGCATGCCTTGAGAGAAAAAAATCCTATATGAAGACAGTAAGATAAAGATTTCAAAAGGAATAATTCCAGTTGCAAAGAATATTCACCATATGGAAATGGTGGGCTAGTTTAATGTTAAATACTGATAGGAATTCTGTTTCTTTAATTTAAAAAGTAAGTGAGTCAAGTTTTATCTTATTCCTGGCCATGGCCTTTTTTAGATGGGGCCAACTTGAGCTAGGAAAGGAACAATCAAGAAGTATTGCCTTAGCTAAAGATTAAAACACGCACATGTATTTTCTTCTCCGAGTGTTTTGCCCATGGAAAATACATCTGAGACTTCTCTAAAATTCTGTACGCTCTGGAGCACGAGGCTGCCAAGCCACCCTTTGAGTCCTTGGTTGCGCTAGGGTTTTGAGTTTTTTTCTCAGGTTTCCCAGGAGTCTCCAGTGAACTGGATGGAGTTTTATGTCTGTTCCCATGGTTGAAGCCTAGTTTGATTGACAAGTGTTTGCAGAGAGCCTGCCGTATGCCCAGGAATTTGGGATAAGGACCAAGAAATGACAGACAGCCTCTATCCACAAGGAGATTCCTGGATTTATGCAATCACTACGGTACAAGGCAACTTGTGACTAAGACTACCTAAGAATAAAATGTTCTAACTGAACTACTGAGTTCAAGGCCCATGGAAATGGTGAGGAAAATGGACAAAGAGCTGCCTCCCTGTGGGTGCAGCTGTCGCCCTCACGGGTCTTTCTCTCTGAATGCATCATTTGCTGATGGCTCTCACCCCTGAGAAATGGTTTCCTTTTGGCTTATCACCACTTACTTTATTTCCAAAGTTAAAAGAACATTTTAGGAATGAAAAGAAAACTAAAACACAAAGCAGGTAAAATGCCAGCTATAAAATCAGAGTAATAAAAATCAGGTTGGGATTCCTAAATATCAGACTGAAAGTGGATATAAATCCACAAAAAGGAAAGGATTCTCTCTACAAATAAGCGATTCCACTGGCTGCAAATTTTCCTTGGGATTTCAGCAGGTCGGGCTTTCCCAGTGACCCCTGGAAAAGGCAGTGAGGTCTCCACATGGCTCACTGCAGCCCAGACACCCTGGAGGCCTTTGCTCACAACGGTACGTCTTCACATCCTTTTACATACGTCTATTGGACTATCCTCCTTTGTAGTGTTGTGTTTATATGATTGTTCTGCCCCAAGTCGGAGGTTGTCCATGTTGGAGACCAAGCCTCATTCATTCTTTACTTGGCTGCTTGCCTCTTGGGCCGTTGGTTCACTGCACATCACTCTTAAAAAGTGTCCAAAGTTGCCCAGGGGCTGAAAGATTGGATCCGGTCTGGCCACCTCCTCCCTCCCCATTCCCACCAGGTCTGCTCACCCTACCTACCTGCTGTCCTCTCCAAGAAGCCAGTAACGGCAGTAAGCCCTCCTCCTTGCTGCACCCTCCACACCTGTGTCCCCGGCCAGGCACTGACACCTCCCCCACGTCCCCAGTCACACCTCAGGGCTCCTGCGCACATTCCCCCCGTCTCCTGGTTTTTGCTCACGTGGTCCTGTGTACCTTTTTATCACAATGCTCAGCTCAAGACAGAGCTGGATGATGAGTCACGTCTGTTTCTCCTGACTGACTGGAGGGCCCGTGTAAGTGGGCACGTTTCCTTGTATGCGTTTTGTCTTTATTTTGAATCCTCAAGCACAGTTGACTAGGACAGGGTAGGCGTTCAGGCTATTTTTCGCATTGAACATTAATATCTATAATACAACTTTATATATCAAATGATCACCAATCCAGCCCTTCCCACTGAATGAATTTTCAGACTTGAATTTAAAAGTCCCTTGGACAAGGGCAAATCCACTCATAACTCTTAGGGATGGACCAGCGTTCAGCTCGGTGGTTCTCCGCACTTCCTTGGTAGTATCAACAATAACATGAGAAAACGTGACTCCTCAACACAGCTGGCTGTGTCCCTTTGGATTTTACCGTCTTTAATAAATAGGTAAATTATCAAGCATTTCAGGAAATGCTTGTCCTAAATTAATTTGTGATGAAGATGAAGTTATAAAAATCATACCAGGTGAGCATCAAATACCCTCAACTCTTCTATGTGACAAAAAAGAAAATAATTTAAAAATAACTTCATTTTACATAAATACAAATGAAGACTTATATACCCCAAATTGCTCTGGCATTTTTGTTTCTATCACTGGTTGTTAGGACACTCACTGGGATGCATGGGCACTTCTCCCTCTGGCTACACGTCAGAGTGCTGGGGAGAAACGGTCCCGAGCACGCCCTAGACATAATAAAATGCAAATCCCTGGGAGGGTGACTCAGGCACCTGTGACTTTAAAATTTGTCTGGCAAGTCTGATGTGCCGCCAGGCGGAGAAGCACTGAGCTAGACCAACGCCTCCAAACTTCCATGTGCACACCGGTCCCCTGGGAAACTGGCTAAAATGCTGGTTCTGGTTTTGGAGTGAAACTTGAGGTTCTGAACCTTCACAAGCTCCCGGGTGATACAGAGCACACGGGCCAGGGGATCCTACATGGGGAGAGACACCCTCATTTTAGGAACATGCAAGGCTATTTGGAATTGTTTTCCATGTGTTTGTGGCATCTGTTATTTATGGCCAATCTACTTGAAGGAAGTATCCCATTCACTTCTCTTGAAAGACATGTCCACTGTGAAAGCACAATCTGAAAACTGAGAGGGCATAACAAGGGCAAGCATGGCAAGCCAATGGCAAGACAGCCCCCGTGAGCCTCACCGTCCGGCGTTTATGTCCTAACCGAATCCCCTCCTTTAGAGTGGGCAGGCCCAGCGACTTGACTCTAAGGAGTGGAATGTGGCAAGCAGATGGGAGGTCACTTCTGTGACCAGGCTCAAAACACTCCAACTTCCATTTTGCTAGAGTGGATGCTCTATATTATGTTGTACGCATTCAGGCTTTGATAAGCAAGTTGCCATGTTGGAGAGCCCAGTGAGGGCAGGCTTCTGCAGCAACCACAAAGAACTAAAGCTTGCAGCAAGCCAGCAACCATTTGCATTTAGAAGCAATTCCCTCCTGGTTGAGCTGTTGTATTGCAGCCTGTGAGAGACCACAAAACAAAAGACCCAGTTAAATCCTTCCCAGACAATGTGAGATAGTAAATGAGGGCTGTTTTGAGAACCATGACATTGTGGTAATTTTTTATACAGCCAGAGGTAACTAATACGATGGGTGACGTAGGTGAGGGATGTGGGCCACTTCAGCACAAACAGAAAGGCGGGGAAAAGCGACAAGGTTCTGTTTCGAGCCTGCATAAAGTCCATAAAAAAACACATGCATCATCTGCCCTTTTGCCAGAAGAATGACAACAGGAATTGGTGGAACAGTTATTTTTTTATGAAAAACTCTAACAGCAGGTTTGAAAAGACAGTGACAGACCCTGGCAGATTAGACATTTTGACAGATTTCTAATAGGTAAGGAGGAATCCTTACCATCGGATCAGATATGTGAAGAAATAAAGTGGAAGAAAGAATATAAAACATACACTGCTTAGGTTAGAGTTCTTCAGGGGAGCGATAAGCCCACAGCACAGGCACACGCAGGGGCTGACAGGAGAACCATCATTTGCTCAGTTAGCCCCCAGGTTAATTTTAAGCCCATGAAAAATGATGCTACATAATCCCAGGTGTATACTACTCACCATGCAGGTTGTAGAGTATCTTTCAAAGACTGTATTTCAGACATTTCTTATTTACAGGTACTGTTGTCTCTCTTATAATGCTCACCAGTAATTCTAAGACCTTTAAACATCTTTTATGAGAAATGTGTCATACTCACGGGCTCCCTCTTGAATGGGCAATGCTTTGAAACTCAGTCATCTAAAAATTGTGCCCAAGAACGTCTAAGCTGATGCTTTCCCGTTTACACAGCAGACCAGTTTGGTTGTGCGTGAGCTCTATATGCCTGAATCTTCCAGTTGAATAGGTCTTAGGTGCTACAATCTTTCAGGAGTAAGCGAATCTTGGGCTCTGTCCAGTCTCCTGTGGTGCTGACCATCCCCAAGAGGGCCACTTCCTCACACCTCTCTGGTTTCCAAAGCAGCTTGTCTTCTCTGCCCATACGTCAACTATGGGCACCCCTCAGCCAGAGTAAAAATACAATTGAGGTCTCATCTCTATCAAGACACAGTTCATGTCACTTTAAGAAAAAAGTTGTCTCTGGAATTGGGTTATGGAGCATAGGACCTTGCTCTTCTATGACATGTGGAAAAGGGAGAGCTTTAATTTTTCTCTGGTATAAAATAATTTCTTGAAAAATATTTGACTTATGTAATTTGTCATTCACACTGGTTGTTCCATGGGCTGGAATTTCCCCTCTCCATTTTCACTTCTCTGTTCTTTCTACTGACCAGAAGCACCCACGCACATATTCCAGAGCATATCCAAGCTTTGAACCAGTTCTTCTCTGGGCATGAAAATACACCTCTTGGAGTCACAATTTATCTGTGCTTTAGTTCTAGAAAACTAAGACAGCCACTAGCTGGAGGCTACATTTGAGGTTTAAAGTTTACTTTGGGAAAATATAGGCAAATACTACCACGCACATCTTTCCCATTCCCACAAATAAAAAACTAACTGCATTCCAAGTAAATTTCCCTTGGGCCAAGAACAAAATGTGTAACACAGCATGGGAATTAATTTAACTTTAATATTGCAATTTTATCCCAAATCCAAACTCATGACAACTAAGAAACACTATACAGGAGTATGTTTACAATATCTAACAATGCCACTTTTATGCCATCATCTATGAATTATTTAGAGATTATACAGAAAGTACCTACATTTAAATACTTTGCTTCTCCATTCACTCAATTAAATATCTAATGCTTAAAGCAAGATTTCAGACAAGCAGAAGCAATGTGATCTAAACGGTCTTCACACATATTTAGTTTCCAGTAAGCTAAGTTTGAACACATCAATAATGGATCTGTAGTTATGTTTGGGACTATTACTAATATCATAACTGGAATTTTGTAACACTTCGGACTGATCTGATACAAGCTAGTATATAGTTGCATCATGGCTGACATTAGGAAAACCAGTTGTCATAAAACCCATAGCTTGCTATGAAATATTTGAGCCCCAGAAGGAAAATGTTAAGAATAAATACAGCCACGTTGATCAAAAGAAAAACTATTAGAGATTTCATATAAATGTTGACAAAGAAAAAATGAAGAAACTATGAGTTTTTCAACACTAAGAAAATCTAAACAATTAAATGATAAAGACTTTTTTAAAAAACATGTGAAGAGAGTGAAGTAAATTACAATCAAGGAATATGTGTTTTACGATTTATCTTGACATCCTGGGGGAACACCCTCAATCATTGCGTCAGACAGTTGTTTTTATCCTGTTGGCCCCAATATCATGACTTGCCATTGCAATGTGGCACTATGTTATTAGAACAAAAAAAAAGTAGTCTTGAATTCCTATTGAAATTATATTTCTATTCAACATCAACTCCATTTTTTGACTCTCCACTCCTTCTGCTTTTCTAAGTACGGACCCTAGTTGATGCCCCCATCGTAGAATTCACTCGGCAGTTTCCGTTAATGTGAGGACCAACTGAGCACACGACAAAGGGGAGATTCAACGAAAGGCCATGATTTTGCAGCGTCATCACCACAGATACAGACAGACGGAAGGAGAGAGTCTGTGGATTTTAAACTATCTCTAGGAGACAGAAGACTATTACAGCTACACACTCCACAAGCCAGAATTTCAAACTTGCAACTATTATGAATTTCAAAAGACTGTCTTTTTTTTTATTATCTTTTAGTCATAAAACAAGCACGATAATTCTCAGGTTGTAGAGGTTGCCAGTTTGGAAAGCTACATTTATGATTCTCTATTTTTATCACATTACTGCAACCCAATTCGTACACTCATTGCTGATGTGCTCTGAAGTGTTTGTTGGCATGAGGTGCATGGCAACAGATTTCTTCTTTTTTGAATATGTTCCCAGTGGCTGGCGAGCTCCATTCTGTATCAACTCATAGCACGTGCGTTCACCCCACCCTCCTCAAAGGGAGCGCTATTTTAAGACACCCCCTTGCCTTAGTGCAGCTCTCTATCTCCTCACCTGAGCGTTTCCTTTGCCTCCGTTTCTTGAATTAAAATGCAGAAGGCACCAATTACAGACGGCATGAAGGAGAAAGTACAGAGATGCCCCAATGCTCATGAGCTGCAGTGACCCCTTGAGAGATGCTGTGGAAGGCAGAATCCTAAGATATCCCCACCCCAATGGCATGGAAGATTTCACACCCTGCACAAGGCTAAAGGGCTTTTGGGAAATATAAATGAGATCACTTGGCACTTGATTTTGAGTTGATGAGAAGGAAGACTATACTTGCGGGACTAATCCCATCCCATGAGTCCTTTCTGAGCAGAGCATTTTCTCTGGCCATTAGCAGAAGGGGACGTCAGAGACATGCCACCCATGAGGAGGAGTTGGTGCCTTATTGTTGGCTTTGAGGACAGAGGGGGCCACATGTAGGGACAGGTGAGCATCTCTAGGAACTGAGAGCGGCCTCTGCACATCATCCGGCAACAAAGCAAGGACCTCCATCCTACAACCGCAAGACACTGGATTCTTCAGACGGGAGATGACCTGAGAGGCGGAGCCTCCTCCAGAGCCCATAAGATAAGAGCCCACCCTGCACGCCTGCACAGCTTTGACTTCAGCCTTGTGAGACTCTAAGCATGGAAGCCAGCAACATCTTGCCTACAGAACTGGGAGCTAATAAACAGTGTTTTAAGTCCCCCAGTTTTTCTTTTCTTTTTTTTTTTGGTTACACAGCAGTGGAAAACTAATACTGGTGTCCTGTATTAAAACTTAGCATGTGCTATTTTGAGATAAGCTTGGGCTGTAAATGTCCATTTTGGGGATAACTCTCTATCCTCTCTCTTACAGTGATTAAGTAATAATGATCTTGCTATATAGGTATTTCTCAGATCCATCTCTTTCTGCTCTTCAGCCTGTTGGCTTTTATCTAAACTTTTGCAAGAACCTCAATGCCAATCCCTGCTCTGAGCCCCCTGACACTCCACTGGTAGACTCTTCTTCCAGAAGCACAGAGGTCACCATGCTACACTGCTCTTCAAAACCCATTCATGAGTGACCATTATCTACCTTATGAAGTATAACACTCTCCTTGGGAACTAAAGTTCTCCAAGACCTGTCTGCAGTCTACCTTCTGCCATTGTTTCCCTTCTCTTGACATTACGCACTATTTGCTCCCATCAGGATGATGGATTCCGTCATTTGCTAGCATGTTCTGACTTGTACCTCTGCACAGGTATGTTGCTGGTGCTTATGCCAAGATGTGGCCCATTCGTTA
The DNA here is from genome assembly GCA_032199065.1 of Smutsia gigantea. Classification (NCBI taxonomy): domain Eukaryota; kingdom Metazoa; phylum Chordata; class Mammalia; order Pholidota; family Manidae; genus Smutsia; species Smutsia gigantea. The sequence goes on along the minus strand of JAVSCE010011733.1, from coordinate 36,603 downwards.
CACCTAGTTCACAGGTGACTTAACCACATGAGGATGTCTTGCATGGTATCAGTGTCTTTTCTCCTTTCAGTTTCCGGGGCACACGAGAGTGGCCCTTGGAAGTCTATGCCTCATCATCTGCCACGTCCTGCGGCCCTTACCAGCTTGTGGAAGGCAAAATCTGTATTTGAATCTGCATGAGAGGCGCTGTATTCCTTCAAGCAGTCAAGCAGTCAAGAATATCAAAGGGACTTCCGGGAAGATGGCGGCATGAGCAGGGTGGCATAAATCTCCTCGAAACACTATATTTATCTATGAAAATGCAGCAAATATATCTATTCCTAAAAGAGAGACCAGAATACACAGGAAAGCGCACAGCGTGCAGCTACACCTGAGAGGACTCGGCACCCCAAGAGGCGGGTAAGATACGGAGCCGTGACCCGGCGGGACCCGAGCAATCCCCAACCCCAGCACACCGGCGGGAGGAGAGGATTCAGAGCCAGGAGGGAGTGGAAGTACACCCTGCGGAGTAGCCAGCCGAGGTGATCTGCGCAGGGAGCGCTGACCCACATTGCGCAGTGTAGTGGAGATTGGAGAGACAGAGGGGCAGGATCTGAGCGGGGAACATGCCAGGGTGCTTGCAGCCGGCTCCCCGGGAAGGAAAAAAAAAAGGCGCGCGCTTTCTTCAGCGGTCTTAAAGAGACAGGAGCCCAGCGGAGGAGCCAGATGGCCCCGGCACACTCAGCCCAGGAGGCTGGGAGTCCTGGGGAGTTTCAGACGCCTTAGCTGGCGACTGGGGAAGCGTGACCGTACTTACACTTCTCACTGAGATCAACAGCCTCCCATTCGTTCCCATCCTGGCCAGAGCGATAAAGGGCCTTGAGGAGTGGCGCGGCCACGGCTGCGGAATAGTGGGGCAACAGGGCTACCTACAGCATCCCCACAGAATCTACTCCCGGTGAGCGTTTTTTTGTTTTGTTTTTTGTTTTGTTTTGATGCCTTTTTTGTTTTTTCTTTTCTTTTCTTTTTCTTTTCTCTTTTTAAAGTCTTAAAGAGCCCAGCTGACATATGTGGCAACTACCAGTGACCAATTCTATAGCCATGAAAAGACAGAGGAATATGGTTCAGACCAAAATCAACCAGACAACCCCAGAGAGGGAGCCTGAAGGGATGGAAATGCACAGTCTTCCTGAAAAAGAATTCAGAATAAAAGTCATAACCATGCTGATGGACCTACAGAGAAATGTGCAAGAGCTGAGGGAGTAAGTGAGGGAAGTGAGGAAAGACAATGCAGAAATCAGACAAGCGATCGACAGGCTTAACAGCAGAATGGATGAGATGCAAGAGACTGTTAATGGAATAGAATTCAGAGAACAGGAATACAGAGAAGCTGAGGCAGAGAGAGATAAAAGGATCTCTAGGAATGAAAGAATATTAAGAGAACCGTGTGACCAATCCAAACGGAACAATATTCGCATTATACGAGTACCAGAGGAAGAAGAGAGAGAAAAAGGGAAAGAAAGTGTCTTTGAAGAAATAATTGCTGAAAACTTTCCCTTGCTGGGGAAGGAAATAGTCTTGCAGTCCATTGAAGCCCGCAGATCTCCCAACACAAGGGACCCAAGGAAGACAACACCAAGACACATAATAATTAAGATGGCAAAGATCAAAGATAAAGACAGAGTATTAAAGGCAGCTAGAGAGAGAAAAAAGATCACCTACAGAGGAAAACCCATCAGACTATCATCAGACTTCTCAACAGAAACCTTACAGGCCAGAAGAGAATGGCATGATACATTTAACATTATGAAACAGAAGGGCCTCAAACCAAGAATATTGTATCCAGCAAGATTATCATTTAAAAATGATGGAGGGATTAAACAATTTCCAGGAAAACGGAAGTTGAGAGAGTTTGCCTCTCATAAACCACCACTACAGGATATCTTAAATGGACTGCTCTAGATGGCTGCACTCCTAAGGCTAAAAAGATGTCACCAGAGAAAATAAAATCATAGCAAAGAAAGCAGACCATCCAAATACTAACTAAAGGCAAAGAATAAAATACCTAGTAGATAAAGAATGGAGGAGGAAGAATAAGAAGGGAGAGAAATAAAGAAACATCAGACAGTGTTTACAATTACTTAACAAGAAAGTTAAGTTAGATTGTTAGATAGTAAAGAAGCAACCCTTGAACCTTTGGTAACCACGAATCTAAAGCCAGCAATGGCAATAAGTAGATATCTATCAATAATCACCGTAAATGTAAATGGACTGAATGCACCAATCAAAAGACACAGAGTAACAGAATGGATAAAAAAGCAAGACCCATCTATTTGCTGCTTACAAGAGACTCACCTCAAACCCAAAGATATACACAGACTAAAAGTGAAGGGATGGAAAAAGATATTGCATGCAAACAACAAGGAGAAAAAAGCAGGTGTTGCAGTTTGCAGTACTTGTATCAGACAAAATAGACTTCAAAACAAAGAAAGTAGCAAGAGATAAAGAAGGACATTACATAATGATAAAGGGGTCAATCCAACAAGAAGATATAACCATTATCAATATATATGTACCCAACACAGGAGCGCCAGCATATGTGAAACAAATACTAACAGAATTAAAGGAGGAAATAGACAGCAATGCATTCATTTTAGGAGACATCAACACACCACTCACTCCAAAGGACAGATTAACCAGACAGAAAATAAGTAAAGACACGGAGGCACTGAACAACACACTAGAACAGATGGACCTAACAGACATCTACAGAAGTCTACACCCAAAAGCAATGGGATACACATTCTCCTCAAGTGCACATGGAACATTTTCCAGAATAGACCACATACTAGGCCACAAAAAGAACCTCAGTAATTTAAAAAATATTGAAATCCTACCAACCAACTTCTCAGATCAAAGGTATAAAACTAGAAATAAATTTTAGAAAGAAATCAAAAAGGCTCACAAATACATGGAGACATAACAACACTCTCCTAATTAATCAATGGGTTAATGACCAAATCAAAACAGAAATGAAAGAATATATGGAGACTAATGAGAACGACAACACAAAGCCACAACTTCTGTGGGACGCAGCAAAGGCAGTTCTAAGAGGAAAGTATATTGCAATCCAGGCCTATTTAAAGAAGGAAGAACATTCCCAAATGAATAGTCTAAAGACATAATTACTGAAATGGGAAAAAGAAGAACAAATGAGGCCCAAAGTCACCAGAAGGAGGGACATAATAAAGATTAGAGAAGAAATAAATAAAATTGAGAAGAATAAAATAATAGAAAAAAATCAATGAAACCAAGAGCTGGTTCTTTGAAAAAATAAACAAAATAGATAAACCCCTAGCCAGACTTATTAAGAGAAAAAGAGAATCTACACACATAAAGACAATCAGAAATGAGAAAGGAAAAAACACGACGGACCCCACAGAAATACAAAGAATCATAAGAGAATATTATGAGAATCTATATGCTAACAAGTTGGAAAACATAGAAGAAATGGACAACTTCTTAGAAAAATACAACCTTCCAAGACTGACCAAGCAAGAAACAGAAAAAATAAACAGACCAATCACCAGCAACGAAATCGAATTGGTAATCAAAAAACTACCCAAGAACAAAACCCCGGACCTGATGGATTCACCTCTGAATTCTACCAGACATATAGAGAAGAAATAACACCGATTCTCCTTAAAGTCTTCCAAAAAATAGAAGAGGAGGGAATACTTCCAAACTCATTCTATGAAGCCAGCGTCACTCTAATACCAAAACCGGGCAAAGACCTCACCAAAAAAGAAAATTACAGACCAATATCCCTGATGAACGTAGATGCAAAAATACTCAACAAAATATTAACAAACCGAATTCAAAAATACATCAAGAGGATCATACACCATGATCAAGTGGGATTCATCCCAGGGATGCAAGGATGGTACAACATTCGAAAATCCATCAACATCATCCACCACATCAACAAAAAGAAGAACAAAAACCACATGATCATCTCCATAGATGCTGAAAAAGCATTTGACAAAATTCAGCATCCATTCATGATTAAAACTCTCAACAAAATGGGTATAGACGGCAAGTACCTCAACATCATAAAGGCCATATATGACAAACCCACAGCTAACATCATACTTAACGGCGAGAAGCTGAAAGCTTTTCATCTAAGATCGGGAACAAGACAGGGATGCCCACTCTCTCCACTGTTATTCAACATAGTACTGGAGGTCCTAGCCATGGCAATCAGACAAAACAAAGATATACAAGGCATCCAGGTTGGTAAAGAAGAAGTCATATTGTCACTATTTGCAGATGACATGATATTGTATATAAAAAACTATAAAGGTTCCATTCCAAAACTACAAGAATATCTGAATTCAGCAAAGTTGCAGGATACAAAATTAACACACAGAAATCTCTTGCTTTCCTATATACTAACAATGAACTAACAGAAAGAGAATTCAGAAAAACAATTCCATTCACAATTGCATCCAAAAGAATAAAATACCTAGGAATAAACCTAACGAAGGAAGTGAAAGACCTGTACTCTGAAAACTACAAGACACTCCTAAGAGAAATTAAAGAGGACACTAACAAATGGAAATGCATCCCATGCTCTTGGCTAGGAAGAATAAATATTGTCCAAATGGCTATACTACCTAAAGCAATCTACAGATTCAATGCAATCCCTATCAAACTACCAACAGCTTTCTTCAATGAACTGGAACAAATAATTCTAAAATTCATATGGAACCACAAAAGACCCCGAATAGCCAAAGCAATCCTGAGAAGGAGGAATAAAACAGGGGAATTACGCTCCCTGACTTCAAGCTCTACTACAAAGCCACAGTAATCAAGACAATTTGGTATTGGCACAAAAACAGACCCACAGACCAGTGGAACAGAATAGAAAATCCAAACATTAACCCAAACATATACAGTCAACTAATATTTGATAAAGGAGCCTTGGATATACAATGGGGAGATGACAGCCTCTTCAGCAGCTGGTGTTGGAAAAACTGGACAGCTACATGTAAGAGAATGAAACTGGACTACTGTCTAGCCCCATACACAAAGGTAAACTCAAGGTGGATCAAAGACCTGAATGTAAGTCATGAAACCATAAAAGTCTTAGAAAAAAACAGAGGTAAAAATCTCTTGGACATAAACATGAGCGACTTCTTCATGAACATATCTCCGCGGGCAAGGGAAACAAAAGCAAAAATGAACAAGTGGGACTATATCAAGCTAAAAAGCTTCTGTACAGCAAAGGACACCATCAGTAGAACAAAAAGACATCCTACAGTATGGGAGAATATATTAATAAATAACGTATCTGATAAAGGGTTGACATCCAAAATATATAAAGAACTCATGCACCTCAACAAACAAAAAGCAAATAATCCAATTAAGAAATGGGCAGAGGACATGTATAGACACTTCTCTAAAGAAGAAATTCAGATGGCCAACAGGCACATGAAAAGATGCTCCACATCGCTAATCATCAGAGAAATGCAGATTAAAACCACAATGAGATATCACCTCACACCAGTGAGGATGGCCAACATCCAAAACACAAACAACAACAAATGTTGGCGAGGATGTGGAGAAAAGGGAACCCTCCTACACTGCTGGTGGGACTGCAAATTAGTTTAACCATTGTGGAAAGCAGTATGGAGGTTCCTCAAAAAACTCAAAATAGAAATACCGTTTGACCCAGGAATTCCACTCCTATCAATTTACCCTAAGAATGCAGCAGTGCAATTTGAAAAAGACAGATGCACCCCTATGTTTATTGCAGCACTATTTACAATAGCCAAGAAATGGAAGCAACCTAAGTGTCCATCAGTAGATGAATGGATAAAGAAGATTTGGTGCATACACACAATGGAATATTATTCAGCCATAAGAAGAAAACAGATCCTACCATTTGCGACAACATGGATGGAGCTAGAGGATATTATGCTCAGTGAAATAAGCCAAGCCGAAAAAGACAAGTATCAAATGATTTCACTCATATGTGGAGTATAAGAACAAAGAAAAAATACTGAAGGAACAAAACAGCAGCAGACTCACAGAACCCAAGAACGGACTAATAGTTACCAAAGGAAAGGGACTGGGGAAAATGGGTGGGAAGGGAGGGATAAGAGGGAAAAAGGGGCATTACGATTAGCAGATGTAATGTTGGGGGGGCACGGGGAGGGCAGTACAACTCAGAGAAGACAAGTAGTGATTCTATAACATCTCACTACGCTGATGGACAGTGACTGTAATGGGGTTGGTGGGGTGGACCTGATGAAGGGGTAGTTTAATAACCATAATATTGCACATGTAATTGTAGATTAATGATACCAAAATAAATTATATTAAAAAAAGAATATCAAAGGATGAGTGCATCTCCTAAAAATACGTGTACAATATGCATTTAATTAAAAAAATGCCAGGTTGCAGAACATGACACATAAGATGACGTGACTTTTGCTGTGCCTGCTCTTGGTCCATTCACTTTTGGAAGAAAAGAAAAACAGGAACAAACAAAGGAAGAATGGACTCAAGTGATACAAAAATGCCCAATGCTGAGTGTTTACTTCCAATTCGTGAGATTAAATCAAACAGAAAATATCCTATCTTTACATTGCACAGATTTCACAAATTAAGTCTTTATTGTAATTTCACATATTATGCCCATTTCTATTAGCAGTTCCCAGGCTGATTTCAGGAGCCCAAGGCCGAAATGCCCTGCTGATGGTTTTTCCCCTATTTTTCTAAAATTTCCAAAAATGTGCTGTTAATTGCCTTAGGCACCCTCGCTGTCTAATTTCCACTCTAATTTACGCAAACAGTAGGGGTCGCATGTGAAATACATCTGATGAAAACAGAGTGGCTGCAAACCCTAAAGACGAAGAGTCCTTACATGGGAGGCACTTTCTTTGCGTTTTGTCTGAAAAGACATGGTATGTAATCCTGTGGCCTCAAATTCATTAGGCAGGATCTAAGCATCATTTCAGAAGAGACAAACAACAAAATAATTGACATCTAAAAGTAAAACTGTTGCAGAAGTAGGTGCTTGAGATGAGCTTTCAAACTTACAAAATCCAAATATTTTAAGGTCTCTCCAAAAATATTTTTACATTCTGTCCTTTTAGAAATTAGGGCTCTATTTTTTATTTCTGAAACTTATTTCCAATAAAATAAGGTCAATTTTTAAGTAAGTGGTATAAATGTCCTATACAATGGAAATATTTCACGAGAATGGGCTATTGGTAGTATTCTATGTTTTTGTGCATCAAATTTCAAAAATGGCCTATTTTATTTAGCATTTTCAGTGTTTCCTTATACTATGTTGGAGTGGAAGGGCATAGGGTATTAGTGTAGAAGGAATATTACTGATCATTTATCCAACCTCTTCATTATCCAGAGAAGAAAAACCCAGTTACATGTGGGGTTCTCATGCAAAGTGTGTTCTCTGTATCTCAGGTTTGAATTATCAAACTGCTCTGCTCGTATGAAAATGGGTGGATGGAATTGTTCATTTTTACAAGTTAAATTACTTAAAAATAAATTTTCAACATCTTCTGGTTCCACGTTGTGGATGGAGAACAACGAAAGGTCTTCCCTTCCTCCCAGATGCCCATTTAAAAAGAAGAAAAAACAGGAAGGAACTCATAACTGGAGAGAAAAGTAGGTCAGACCCTGGAAAACAGACCGTTTCTGGAGGGAATATTAATGTAAGACGTTGAGCCATGCAACCCGCCTTTGAGAACATGTGTTTCATTATCTAATGATAATCAGACTCAGGGGAAGAAGGTGGAGGCTAGAGGGTGGGGAGAGGAGGTGGGGAATAAAGCCTGGCCCAGGGAGATTTCAACCTGCCTTCCTTGTACCTGCAGAAAAACAAAAAGGGTTCCTCTCTTTGTACATTAAGTGACTACCTGGAGAAAATTAATAAGTAGGGTGACTTTTTATATCCCAGAGTAAAGGATACCCTTACTGAATCATTTAGGAACTCTGTGGCATTCTATGCAACCCGAAGTGTGACTGCATGAGCTCTGCTTCTCCACACTGAACGTCACTGGATAGCTCTCCCTTTCAGTGGAGGAAACTAATGGGAAGACAGAACATCGTGCAAGCGCAGTGAGAGAAACTCACAGCAAGCACCTCCTGTGATCCACCCCATCTTCTGAAAACCTGAAGTCATTAGTTCAAAAAAGAAATCAGGCAGAAGGCAAGGTCAAAGACTGTGTAAATGAAAGCTAAAACTTATCTCAAAGAAAATACAAAGGATTTAGGGAAGAGAATGTAAAATACACACACATACACACACACACGCAGACACAGGCACAACCGACCATGTTCAGTCAAGAGTTTCTATCACACCAATGGGACTTACAGAAAGAGAAACCAAAAGGAAATCAATTATTTGTAATAATATAAAATTAGAAATGCGGTTTTAGGTCAAAGGTAAGGGGAATGAAAAAGAAGCCAGGTCCTTGTGACACTTCAGAACACCAGAGATTAAATAAACCCCATAAACGGTACACCGCATAGTCTGTATAGATTATCTACAAGTGAATGAGATTAAGATTTCCCTTAGACATTTCATATGCTACCATGGTTGCAGAAAACAAAGAGCTCTATCTCAAGTTCTTGGAAAAAATAATATGAACCCAAACTATGAATGAAGCTTCAGACCAAGCACAAACATATTTGGGCTTCATAAAATTTATGTCCTAGACAGTCTTCCCGATGATATAACTTCAAGGTAGACATAATTTAAAGATGTACTTCAAGAAAACAAGTGACAGATATACACAGGAGAATGTATGCGTTCCAAGGAATGGTTGATCTAACCCAGGAGTCCATTTAAGCAAAATGACTTCTCAGAAACCATCCTGGAAGCAAGGAGTCCAAATTAGGACTAAAAATGCACAGACAGTTAAGAAAAAAAAAACTAAAAGAGAAAACGGGATGGATGCCATAAAATACACGTAATGAATAAAAATGATAAATAATGTAGTGTATGCTTTACAAAGCATGTGTTTATTCTCATAAAACACAAAGACCATGAGACACGGCAGAGTGAGGCCCAGTGCTATCCAAGAACTGTGTATCAGGACAGTTTTAAGTTCAAACCTGACATGAACCAAATAGTGGCCGGCTGATGAAGATGAGTAGGAGGTGTCGTACAGCAGACTTCACCCAACAGCACACTTCTGACTGGTGGCAGGCTCACTGCCCGAGACCCCAGAGAAGGCAATCAATGCTTTCTGAGGCTACACTAGCAGGAACAGCTAAGCTACTGGTGGACACAGTGCCTGTGGGATCTCCATGTGTTCAGGGGCCCACGGGAATGTACTGATTCCCTCTAAAATCACAAGGAAAAACCACATATTTAGGGTTCAAGGGCATTTTTTCATTGAATGTGTTCCTCACATCACGAAAAATGAAATTGTGAGGTTGCATGAAAATCTATTACAACGGGAGGGGCCCAGGAAGCTGAAGTGTTTGGGTCCTGCTGTGTCCTGAGGCGGCCCGATGAATGATTCCATATTCCAGAATCGGCTTGTAGAATAAGCACAAAAGACCTAACTGTATTTCCAGAGCAAGATCTAGACGTTATAAACCCTTGCCAATGGTCTCCATCTCCAAGAGGTAGAAGGTCAGAAAAGAACTGGTCAGAAAGTAGGGGTGCTAACATTCTCCACTTAATGAAGAAACAAAAGAACGTGTCAACGGAAAAACATGTATTTTTTTAACTTCACAAGTTAACCAGTAGAAATGACTATGCTTGTCAGAAACTGCTCAGTCAGTGCTTATAGAATATTGTGGTGGTCAGGATAACCCCCTACCCCTACACACACACATTCAAGACAGCCATGCTCGAATCCTAGTAACCTGAGAACATGGGGCCTATGGCAAAAAGGACTTTGCAGAGGTGATGAAGTTAAGGGTCTTGAGATGGGAAGTTTATCTTGAATTATCTGGGTGGGCTCAATGGTATCGCAAAGGTCCTTATGACAGTGGAGCAGGAGGGCCGAAGGCAGAAAAATGATGTGAGGAAGGATGCAAACACTGAACTGATGTGCTTGAAGACAGAGGAAGGGGCCATGGGCTTAGGACTGTAGGCGTCTCTGGAATCTGGAATAGGCAAGGGAATGGATTCTCTCCTTGAGCTTCTGGAAGGAACACAGCCCTGCAAATACCTGGACCTTAGTCCAGTGGAACCACTTCAGACTTCTCACCTCCAGGACTGTAAGTTAATGGATCTGTGTTGTATTTATTTCTTAGAGCAGCAACAGGAAACAAATGCAAATACATACACCAATTAATAGATGGCTGAATAAATAAATGAACAGATGAACACATACATGTATAGGGTGTCTCCTTAAATGAAGACTAGTCTAACCAGGTTGCAGGGTAGTTGTGACGAGTGTGTACTGGGTGTTTTGATATTGAACTGCAGCATGCAAAGATATTTCTAAAACATATTGGAAGGTCATTGTATATTTCTACTTTATAGCTCAAAGCAGGTCTTGCTAACAAAAGCGAAACAGAAAGAGACATAAGTACAGAACCCAGTTCCATTTATGACCCAGGGCAGTGGTTTCAGCTCCAGATGCACATTCAAATCAATGAGAGGAGCTTTAAAAATGGAGAGACAGCCTTCCCCAAGCCTCTCTTTTCCTGCCAGCCCTGAATTTAGATCTCTGGGGATGGTGCACTCTGAGCATTATTAGAAACAATTCTCTAGATGACCATAATGTGCACCAAGCCACAGAAAAAATGATGTCAAGCAGCTAAGTTATTGACCTCCTCCATATGTGAGACTGTCCAGATGGCCACATTTCATCACATCTCTAACCCTGGTATACTAACTATGCTTCGTTCTTCCTTTGAGCTGAAAGCTGTCCCTAATGTTTAATGTCTTGCCTTAACATGCCACATGCTCCTTAAATGTTACAGGTATTACTAAATCTGCCTCCAAAACCTACCCTTGACATTGATTCACGGTCCTATAGTGGGCATATTGGGCCTACTTACAAAGTGTAAGATTGGACCTCCCTAAGAACAGTTCGGCTGAAATCAGGCACATAAATTAAGGTTGTTAAAAGTGAACTGTATTTCAATGGCTTAAAAATATCATATTCAGTTAAAAAAAAAGTATGAAACTCAAGTCCTTTCTGAACTTTTTTTTTCAGATCTACTGCCCATTCTCTTTCGTCAGTGTAGTTGAACAAGTATCCTGAATTAGTAAAGTTTTCCAAATACAGGACCTTGTGAAAATATGGTCCAGTGTAATTTATTCCAATTCTAGTTCATATCTTCTCCAAAGATCTAATTATTTTCTGGATTTTGGAACATTTTTCTCCTTGTAAAACCACCTGTATAATGCTGCATGTTGGACTGTTCTGGGGTGTGGTGCTTATTTAACAGGGGGACCGCCCCCCAAATTTTGGTAATTATCAGCATAATAACCTTCTGATTAGCTCCTGATCCTAGTGTCTCACATAGAGTTTAATCACAATGCAATTCAACTGAGCATTCCACATTCCCTGGAAAGGTCAAGGAAGTCTTTCCTGCTTATTTTTCTATGTTCCCTCTCCATCCTTCACCCAGGAAAGTATTAGTAAAATGTTATTTTGTAGCATCTACTTAAACATTTTAAGTTAAGGACAGATTTCACGGTAATGTGTCCTGGTCACATAAGATTACCTAAGGATTTCTAGAGGAGAGTTGATTTCTCCTGAAATTTACCAGGCAGTCTTAATTCTATTAATCTCTGATGTTTGAGATACATGGTTATTCACTGACCAAGGATAGATAGGCTGATGGATACAGAGATCTTAAGGCTTTGGAACACTGTTTCAAACAGTCAAGTTAGAAATTCTTGGCAATTTCTGCAGCCTTTTCGCTTTTTTCACTTACTTTCCACTTTGAATTTAATTCTTTTAAGAGAGGACAGTGATATGCATCCATTCAAAAGGCATTGCCAGAAAGGAAAAACGAGGCACAAGAGTTTGCTTTTCTTACTGTGAGCTTAAACCACAAACATTCATATACTTTTACACATCTAAGTAGGAAAAGGACATGTAATTACTCCAGTGATTGCTGTCTTCATTTTCCTACTTTAAGTTACTATAGAGTACTAAAGTCTTCATATTGGTTTAAAACAAAAGAGTCCGTGAAAAGGACACATTACAATAAATACGTTAAAATGCAAACTAGTCTCATTGGCCCATGGAAAGGATTACAAGTTACACTCAGATATTTTACAAGTAAAATCAGCAACTATTTATGTGCTATACTGCGCTGTGTACACATCTCCGATTAGATATATAAACGTATTTTGCCTTATATTTCCACAAGAAAATGTACGAAGAATTACAATGCCTACCATTATATTTTCTCCATTTAAGACATTATCTGCCTCACTGGTGGTTCAAACAAACGCCATGATCTTACTGTGTACGAAGTACCCCTATGACCATGGAATGTAACCCCATGAGCCCATTTGTTCAATCTACGCATCTATAAATGGTGGGACAGAAATACATCTAAGCGTTAACAGGCTCTAAAAGGGGCAAGGACATGTATGTTTTTCTGATTCTTTTCTTTTCCTGCATTTCATTATCATGTGTGATTTTAATGACTAAAAGTTGTTTGTTTTTTTAAAGCACCAGATGTAGGGGCTGGGAGAGGTCCACAGGCAGAACACAGAGGATACTTAGGACAGCGAAGCCACTCTGTATGAGACTATAATAATCAATACGTGCCATCGTATACCTGTCCAAACCCACTGAATGTACAAACGAGAGTAAAGCCTAAGGCCAGCTATGGACTCCGGGTCATGACGATGGGTCAGCCGTAGGTTTACTTGGTAACAAATGTGCCATCTGGTGAAGGATGTTGATAAATGGGGAAACACATGTGTGCGGGCAGGAGGTGTATGGGAAATCTCTGCCCCTCCCTCTCAATCGTGTTATAAAAGTGCCTAAAACTTCTGTAAAATAAAAATAAAGCCTTTAAAAAAGTTACTAGGGATGGTGGCACTGAGTTCAAGTAGCATACAGTCACCTCTGGTATATCAGCATCAGCCGCGGCCCCTCTAACTGCTGAGACTGGCTCCTTCACAAAGCTTAGCCGTGGCCCCTCTAACTGCCTTTATCCGTGGCTGACCTCAGGGTCTCAGAGTGGATGCTGTGCCCCGTCCCCAGAATCACAGCATCCCCAACTTTCTTCAACGGTAAGGGGAGAATCTCCAAACATATCTTCATATTCTCTGAGGTTTCACATGCCCTTTGTTTTCTCCTGGGTTCCAAATGCGTAATATCCAGTATTACAGGTTTATTTCACATGTTTAGAGAAATGATATGTCAGCTGGGGATTCTAAAGGGCCATTTAAGTTCGATAAATGTTCATTAAAATATTATCTGGTGTTTTAATCAATTGATAGGTTGGACATTCCTGCCATCCATTACTTTTTTTTTAACTTGACATAATAACCACTTCATTCATTTAAGAAGGATAAAAATCAGAGAAAATAAGAAAAATCAAAATCAGAGCAAAGTTAAGGTATAAATTTAGGCCCAATAAATAAGCCAAATATTTAAACAAGGGATGTACTGTAGGAGGGTGGTGGGAGAGGAAAATATAGTAACACTTTGGAAAGAAATACATCAAGATCCATAAAGAAAATATTAAACAACATTAACAGAGCTCTGCTGTCTGTGGCCAGTGGGTAGAACAATCTATTTGCAAACTGTCCTCGTAACGTTCATGTTGGAGCTGTGTGCCTATTCTCATTTTAATACGAAGCAGTCTGACGTTTGGAAGGCTGAGGAGCTTGTGAGGGCCTGGGCTGTGGAGGGCTGAGGTGGATGGAGCTTACCTGGAGGCCTTTCCTCACCTACTGACTCTTGTGTCGTATCACAATGTTACAGTCACTGTGGAAACATTCATGCCAATAACCTCCCTCCTACACATTAATCAAAAGGGAATTGTTTTAACAAACAAAGCACTAGGTGTCTGGAAATATTCATAGCAGTAAAAATTGTCAAGGGCCTACAGAAGGGACTAGTGGCTAAAGCTTGGTATGCTGATCAAAACACACCATTAACTTGTAGTTTATAATTCTGAAATACCTTTGGCATGATGGAAAATGATGCTGATAAACTGTTGTATGAAGAGCAGACTAAAACACTTCATGAAGACTATAATTTCCAATATATGAACCATAACTCTCAGGCAGTCTATAAATACGATTGAAAAATATGATGTAAGTATGTTAGAATTCTGATGTTTTAAATTTAAGTATTTGATAGGTTTTGACATTGAAAATATTAACGTGACATGTATAACTTGAGCTTAATGAAAATCTTCAAAGACTCCAATTTAGCTGTAATTACTAAAACAGAAATCCACTAAGCCTATGGACTTATAATGGAAAAAAGAATAAGGCTGTTGATATAATTTTGGCTATTTAACAAAGCCTGGAAAAAATGTGAGATATTTCCTGCTTTAAACAACCTTTGCCTTTTGGGATCAGTGGTGTAACCTCTCTGAATATAATTTTGCTTACCTGAAAAACGACGGGTTTGGGGATGATTTCTTAACTTGCCTTTAGTGGTAACATTCCGTGTCTTTGTAAATCCTGGGAAGAAAAATACAAAACAAGCAAGAAATTCATTGCCACGTCACTCTGCATACAAGGAGAGAAGTTCTGGAATAACTGAAATAATCAAAAACGCTGAACTTGGAAAACAGCTATAGGTAAATTCTGTATTCCCAGTTACACTTGTACGAGGTATCAGCCAGGATGACAAGCCTGTGATACCCACAGCCAGTTAAGCAGGTAAGCATTAGGAGTCAATTTTCAACTGAACACTGACATGTGACCATCACAGCCTCCCTCCCAGGGGCCCGCCACGGCCACTGTTGAGCTCGCTGACACACAGAAGGGCTGGGGCTCCCTGTGCGTCATGCTGGGGGCCTGGTCACTAGGTAAAAGAGCCGAGCAGATGCATGTGCGAGAACACCCTGCTGACCTCGCCTCGTGGACTGCTGGCCAAGATCTTGAGGGGCCACAGCACTGGCCTCTCCTGTCCTCCTCCCCAGCACCCTGCTCTTGCTTTATCCACATAAGCTCGTCTTCAGAACCTATTCTGTCAGAAGATTCCTGCTGCCTAACTGAAACGGAAAAGCCACATCTCTGTGTTCTCCTGTGCTTGCTGTCAGAAAGATGAGATTCATCCACGTCATGTATCCATATAAGGTGTTCTCTATAATCATCCATGGCAGGAATAGAAGAGAACGTCCTTTTCTTTTGATGGATTCTTGGACAGCTTCCACTCTGGGGCTGGAAATCAAACGTTCAAACGGAAAATTCTACTTCATGTGGTGTCCACGTTCCTTGACTTAACACGAGTAACTCATGACCGAAGATATGAGGCACGGAATAGAGGTAGAGATGCACTCATGCAGGATGAATTTTTCAAATACTCTTTGCTATCTTGAGCCCCTGATTTTTTTGCCAGGAGTTATATACTCCAATCCTTTGAAGGAGGTTCAGTCCATAGTCTACGCTTCTATGTCTGAGTTGCACATTAACTAACATTGCAAATCAACTCCAGGATGTTCAGATCCAACAGTTTCACCATGTGATACACTGACTGAATCTATATGCAGCCTCAGTCCCTTCTGAAAGCTTTTCTATATTCTTCCCACTGGTCACAACCACAACCTATACAGACACTAAAAAGATTCTATGTTTCTGTAAACTGTGCGTGATGCTAAAATCACAGCTTCTCTGAGTATCATGCTAGTGGCCACCATCACACACACCCTGCCAAATTAACTATGCTCTTTTCCTTCTTGGATGAGAGCTAGGTCCTCTCCTCTCACCTTGTGAGTTTATAAATTGTGCAGTCTACATGGCACCCATCCCTCTCAGCCTAACATTGGGAGGTTCTAAAGAACAATCCACAACAATCCTCACATCCTGCTCACGCTGATGGAACTGCATGAGAGAATGAACTTGAACCATTGGGTTTGTGGCCTAGATGTAAATTTCTTTTTAAGTGATGGAATTTCATCTTGTCTGAAAACTCAAACAACAGGGAATAACTAAGAGCCCGAGACACAAATTTATAACAGGAGAACTTACATAAGTTTTACATAAACAGTTTTAAGAGCACAATATGGTCTTTAAATGTCTTTGATTACATTTGAAAATGAAATAGGTATGGTATTTCAGCAGCATCAAACTGAGACAGGTAGGTCTGTGAGAGCAGATACCCTCAACTGCAAAATTTCCCCTCAATTTGCCTTCTTAAGAACACTGGTTATATTGCATGAAGAATCTCCCAATGAAAGCTGTCACTTTCAGTGCTCATATATCCCAAGGTTCTGTGAGTCTAAGAATCAGTGTTTTTCCTTGTCTTACATTTTGAATCCTCCTTAAGGAAAGAAAAGCTTCACCTTTATTTCTAGGGATACAATAAATACAGAACTGAAATCTTCAGAACTGACCCAATATGCTGATGAAATTTTCCTGGCACAAAACCACATCTGGATGATTGGTGCATAGTTGTAGAAGCATATTTATTTAAGGGGCTGCTATCTTCCATTTTGTTTGTTTTACAATGATGATCCTGCTTATGTGGAAAATGTAAGATTTTTGCTTCTGCAAAGGCCAAGGGGTCAGAGGCAAGCAGTTGATATGTAGCACACCTTTTTGTCATTTCTTGCAATTTTTGTTATTTCTTGCAATGTGTTACTGAAATATTTCGTTGTTATAAGGAATAACTTCAGAGGAGAAGCTGAGACACAGGTCAGTACTCAGCTCTCTGGCTTCATGAGATATAAGTTAAGGAAATTTATAGTGTCCATATTTCAGAAGTTTCTTCCAAAAATAACTAAAAGTGATGTTAAAAAGTGCCTTCAATAGTAAATTAAACATGAAAGTTGGATCAATGGCATATATTTAATACATTCATAACAGGTATTTGATAGTGAGTGATTCTATTATATAGTTGTCATGTTTTGTCTTTACAAAATTCCACATAAAGGTCCTAAATAATTCTGGAAACCAAGTTTATTCACTGCAACAATAAAACTTGGTGAGGATCTACTAGGTGTTCAGAAAACTTGGTGAGGATCTCCTAAGTATTCAGCAGTGGGGATACAAACATTTTTTAAAAGATGAGTGTGCCAGACCTACAAACAGACTGTTACCATCTCCACTGAACAATCTGTCATCCATCCACCCATCCATACATTCATCTACCTGCCTGCCTACCTTCCTAGCTACATATATATAACAAGAGAATTACAAAGGCCTGGAAGGAAGTCACTTCCTTGTAGGGGGATTAGGTTAGACTTCAGCACCCTGGTGATAAGCAGGAACGAAAGAGTATTTCACCCAGCGGGCACCATCGGCAGAGCTACAGAGGCATAGATACCGTGGCACTTGAGGGAAATAAAAGTAACTTAGTTGTGGTTAAGGTGGAGGTAAGTATTGCCTTCTTACTGCTGGGTTACAATCCATCCCCACACTTGGTGTTTTACCAAAGCAATAATTTTTTTATCTTTCATGATTCTATGGGTCAGAAAGGCTCAACCACTGTGTTCAAAACGGGTCGGTCCCATTGCTGGCAACTTGTTGGGGAGCTTGGAAGGCTGCTCTTTGCTGGGATGTGGATACATCGGAGATTGCCACCTAGTGTCAGGGCCTCTCCCAGAGCCTCGAGGTCTCTCCTGGGGTCTCGTCAGCAGGGATGCTGGATTTCTTACCTGGTGGTTCAGGGACCTTGAATGCACAAAAGCAAAACCTGCCACACCTTCCTAAGACTCAGGCAGGGACTATCCCCCAGCATGGGACCACATTCTGCTGGTGAAACAGGGTCATGGGCAGCACCCATATTCACGCAGGAGGAGACCACCCAACAGCACGGATCCAACATGGGAGGGGAGTCATGTTGGAAGCCTGAGGCCAGCATCCGATATCTGCTTTCAAATTGTCACTTCTCTTCCAAGGCCCCAAAGTCTCGTCTCATTCCAGCAACAGGATCAGGCTTAAATTAGAGGAAGGTGTCTCCTAAATCATCTCCAGGTGCCGATGGGTTTACGTGGCTGCAGCTCCTCTTCATATGAAGACATGTGGACCGAAGAGATGAGTTATTTGCCTCTCAGAAAGAAACCTACAATTGTGACACAGAGGCAGGAGAACTGCCCCAGACTCTCCCCTTCCAAAGGGCGGGGGGCCGCCAAGCCATGAATAGTCAGCGGGGAGCCTCACATGCATATTGCTAAGTGAAAGAAGCTAATATGAAAATGCTTCATGCTGTATGATTCCAACTCCATGACACTCTGGAGAAAGCAAAACTATGGAGGCAGTAAAGAGCTATAGCTACTAGGGGTTAGGGAGAAGGAAGGGACGAACAGGTGGAGCACAGAGGATTTTCAGGGTGTTGGAAACTACTCTGTGTGACACTGTAATGATGGATACATGTCATTACACATTTATCCAAACCCACAGAATGTACAGCATTCATCCATCCATCCATCCACCCATCCATCCATCCATCCATCCATCCATCCACCCAACCATCCACCATCCATCTACCCACCCATCCATCCATCCATCCATCCATCCATCTATCCATTCACCCATCCATCATCCATCCACCCACCCATCCATACACCCATTCACCCATCCACACACCCACACACCCACCCATCCATCCATCCACCCATCCATCCATCCACCCACCCATCCACCCATCCACACACCCACACACCCACCCATCCATCCATCCACCCATCCACCCACCCATCCATCCATCCACCCACTCATCCATCCATCCACCCATCCATCCATCCATCCATCCATCCATCCATCCATCCATCCACCTACCTACCTACCTATCATATGAAGCTAAAATAAACCAGTCTTTAAGTTTGCACCAGCTGCCAAATCCCAACGCAGATCTTGTGGAATCACCCCACCTCAGGTATCCTTTTTTTTTTCAGTTATTTGTTATTGAGTATCACACTGTCCCAGAACCTGGTGGCTTCAAACAATAACCACCTTACTGTGTAACACTATTCAGTGGGTTGCCTGAGCTCAGCTGAGTACTTCTGCCCCACACGGTGTTGGCAAGGAGTGCTGTCACCTGGGCAATCAGAGCATCTGAGGTGATGGCGCACTCATGTCACATGCCTTGGTAGACATAACTGGGCTCAGCTGAGGCACTGGCAGGGCTAGACCTGTCTGTCTGTCTGTTTCTCTCACCATGTAGTTTTAGAGTCTTTGTCTCTGCTGGCCTCTCCACATGGTGCCCCCCAAGCCCTGTCCAGTGGTGTAGCTAAACTCCTTAAATGGCAACTCGGAGCTCTCAAAGGCACATCTGTGGAAGATATGAAGTCTTTTAAAGTCAGACCCATATTCGGCCCAGCATCGTTTCCACTGTCTGCAGTGGCCTGACAGAAATCATGGAGCCTGCCCAATTCAGTGCAGGAGCGAGTGGCACAGGGAGGCACGCTTCCTCGGAGGCCATCCTTGAAAACGAGCTAAAACAAAGTGTACAAGGAAAAGGGGCAGGAAAAATTCTGGAGATGTAGGCAGTTGCCATCTCAGTAAAGTCTTATTTACCATGGTGTTTTCTGTAGTTGCAGTGCAACAGAAAATTACTTCATCCACCATGACTTGGGAAGATCCCACTGGTAAGAATGTAAGGTGTACATTTCACTGGCATGAGACTTGACGAAGCGAGACTGATTTGAAGGTCATAACAATTGTCCAGTATTGTGGAAGAAAAGGAACTACTGAGGAAATACTAGCAGATATTGAAGAAGTAATGCATACAATTGTTAGGATCAACATGACATGTAGAATAAAGCAAATGATAATAGTGATATCTATTTGATATCTAACATTCACTTAATGTTAATCTCAGGAACTGCTCTTGGTAAATTAGAGGCATTGCCTTTAAATCTGTGAAATAAATATAATTATTATTCTCATTTTACCGGACAGAGATGTTACTCCACACAGATATTGAGTAATTTGCCTATGAGGGCAATTCGCCATAGCGATAGTCAGAAAAAAGTCTTGGGAAAATACATAAATACTGGAGAATGCAAATGTAGGTTTCTGAGAGAAAACAAGTTATTTTTTTCACATAGCCTTCATAAGATATAATGGTACCTAAGGAGTGTCAGAAAAGCAGGGGCTTCAAATGGAAAGTGAGAGTTGGGTGTAGATTTGAAAAGCATCACCTTTCGGACAATGAGCAATGCTTGATTTTTGTTTGTCAAATTAACATGTGAATTATTCCATTTTATAATCCCTTTAATATTTATTGGTTTCTACCAACAGGCAGAGTCCAGGATTGAAAATAAATTTCATTAGATTTGTTTTACTTTTGTGGAACACTTCTAATATTATGACATATTTTATTTGATGTATTTTTATGTGTAATTAAGTAAAAAATGTAATATTAGAACTTTAAGAGTCCCCATTTGTTTCTACATGGTTTTGTAGCAAAATTAGAAAATGCATATATGCAAAACCAAAAGCCAATATATGTAAGTAGTCTGTTTCTTCCTTTTTGGAAGAGCCATTTTTAAGATCTTGAACATTCTTCTGTGCATCCAGACTACTGACTGGGTGGTTATGTATATAATAAATATGTACATCTCAAAAACTGGATCACCATATGATAAAAGATCATCTTTTTTTAAACCACTGCATGTGATATTAGAAACATAAGCTCATGATAATAAAATGTATCTAGATCATTTTAATGGCTAAAGAGTATTTTGTGTCTATGTCCTCTAAAAAAAATGCCAGTCCTCAATTTTGGGGCTATGAAGGGATTCATTTTTTATTTCAAATAAGCAATGTTACGACGGTAGCTATTTTTCATACAATTTGCATATCTGTCTGAAGTGTTTCAACAGAAGATCCTAGAATTAGAATTTTTCATTAGTTATGCTCTTTAAAATAACATGGATTTGTTTTCTAGTACCCTGAAGTACCATAAAGAGAACAGGCAATGATTTCTAACACCACCATCCAGACACCTCCATTATACTTTTTAAAAAGTAGGTATGTGTTTTAAAAAATTCATACAGCAGTCAAAAATTCAATATGACAAGTGACAACTTCCTCTTTTTCCTTTTCATGAAACTTATAGATTGGAGACCTGTCCATGTGAGCATAAGCAACTCATTATTTAAATGGCCATAGCTCCTGAAGGGCCCCTCTCTAGGGGTGGCAAGTAGTCCTAAACTAAGTCAACTTCCTGGAAGTTCTCCTGGCCAGCCTCAACCGCTTCTCCACACACCCTTGCAGCAAATGAAAATGTGAGTGAGCACTGAAATCTGGTCTCAGCTTTCAGTCTCTAAGGATGGGCAGGCAGAGTTCACGGGGGGTTCTTGGGTGACCAACTCTCTCGGAAGATCTTGAATGACTCGAGGTCTCTTTTGGCTTGCTTTTCCCTAAGTTTCTGTTATTTAGAAAAGCAAAGGAAGGTAAAGAAATAGAGTTGTATTCCTTTTGCATTTTCTCATCTCACCGTGTACCCTCCTGGTCTTGTCTTTGATGGCACATGGATCTTTAGAAAGGGGATTCTTTTCTTGGAAAATTTCCTCCACCCCATCCCGGGCAAAATCCTTTGTCTATCCCAAAGCCACTCTTGAAAGACGAAGGCAACAGCTGGTCGCGTAACAGGTTTGGACTCACCAATCGCTCCCCTTACGGAGACTCTAAGGGGGACGGAATGAGACCTCCAGGAAACAGCACCGATCTAGGCTTTGCTGACGTCTGGAAACGTCAGGCCAGAGAACACGCTGGTCATAAAGCCTCCCCTTTGTTTGCATGCTGCTGGGGTTAGGAAGTAGGCTGGTTAGTGTTGGTTTGTGTGTTTTAAAATTACTCTTGCTAATTCTATCTTTTTTTTACGTTACATTTTATCTGTTAAAAAACCCGGGTTGTTTGAATTGTAGTGTTTTCCACAGTCTGAGTATTATTTATTGCATATTTTTAGTATGGTTATTCAGGTTACTCTGTTCTCTGCATTTCCTGATAATCGTGAGCTAAATTCAGAGGCTTGACCAAGATCAGATTTGATCCATTGGGCATGCCCATAGTTGCAACTGAATTCTTTCATCAAGAGGTACATATTCTCCTCTGACTTTGACTTTTTTTTTTTAATGTTATCAACATTTCGCATTCAAAGCCTGCATCCATGAATTCACCGAGGGCTGAAAAATGGCCCGGCTCTAATTTGATGGCTTGATGGATTTATTTAACTGTAGTCACTGTATAGCTAGCTATCAGCTGACGTTGTGTCGCTTATACATGTTAGATTTTCAAGGTAATAAACTGGCTACCTCTCAGCTTCATAATGGACCAACTGGTTTTATTTCTAAATATTATTTAAATAGATACATTCATGAACCTAAATATACTGGATGGGTTTTAATGCATTGCAAGCCTTACCCTTCCTGACGGTCAAATGGGCTCAGCGCTGGCCAGCATGAGCTCCGTCACGCTGGGCACTGAGCCCTTCGGACCTAAGACCACACGTCTTCAGTATCGTCCTTGCACTGATGTGTCCAGGGTTTAATTCTCACCCCCTGCTCCTGAACGAGAGGCAGCCATTTCTCCAAGAAACTCAAGCTTCTTGAATTAGGAGATGGTTTATCCAGATCTGGGTGCCAGGAATGGCACTGTTTCCGAGAACTTTCAATACAGTTGAAAAGTGTATCTGAAACTTGAGACTTTATACTACTATTTCCAATGCAAATTTGCAAGTGCATGGTTTGGACGTAATCTCTTCCATTTCCCATCTTTGTTCCACACTGAGAATCTTCATTCTCAGGAACATCAGATGATAGAATTAAAGTATCTCATTATGATTCACACATTCTCTCTCACATTACAAATACCACAAACAATACCAGGACTAAGAGCAGTTATCATTGCTAAATACACCTCAGTTTTGTTTTGCACAGGCTCTTGCCATTGTCTCTCCTTCTCAGTCATTATACTACCTGGGCTGTCAGGTCACATGACAATCACACTGATTCTCCCCACTTTGATCCCTGTTTTGTCTTAGTTTTACAAATGAACAGTAAACGCTACTCTTGAGGTGATGTCTCTAGTAACTTCTGTTGTCTCAAGGTTGTTCACTAGCTTTTAATTGTTCCTTAAGAAAGACGTATGGGAATGAAGGTCCTTGAGTGCTTGAAGGTTGATAACAGTTTGTGCGATTGTAAGTGGAATTGTTAATTCCTCTATACATTTGGGAATGGTTTAACTATAGGGAAGCTATTGAAATGTGTATGTCTATTTTGTAACTGACTATATTATTTAACATGCTGTTTTCTTTTATTGTTGTTATTATGAATTCTTTTGACTTTTCCATCATCAATGTTAATTCTGATTTTCAAAATCTTAAGTAATTGTAGTGGCTAAGCATTCCACACTGATATTAATAAAAAAAATAATGGCAGAGGCACCTTGTTTCTTATTGACTCCAATGGAATGTCTCTTAGACCATTAAGACATATTTTGGCATTTGGTTAAAGTTATTTTTATTACTTTCATTTCTAGTTCACTTAGAATTTTTATATGAAATAATGGTTGGATTTTATCAAAGTCTTTTTTCCCGCTCACTGAAATAGTGAAGTTATTTTTTTCATTTAACTTAATAATGTCATGAATTACATTAATACATTTCCTCATATTGAATCATTCTGGTATTCCTAAAATAGATATTATTTCATCAAAGGATATTACTTCCTAATATACTGCTGGTCTAAATGTTCACTTTAAGAAAGAGTTTGCATTAATATTTATGTAAGTGAGATGACATATATATGCAAATAACCTTACTTTCTGATCTCTGTCACATTTTAATAACAGAGCTACTCTACCTTTGTAATATTTAATACAAGTATTCCTTCTTTTTATATGGTCTTGGTCAGTTTTAGTACCATAGGGATTAATTGTTCCTTTAAAGTTCAATAGCACAGAAATTTCATTTTCCTTATATTTCAGGGAAAAATTACCTATGAAATAGCCTTCACCTGTTACTTTGTAGGTGGGTAGGGAAAGTGGAGGGAGTCTTTGAGAACTTTTTTCTATTGAAAGCATGGCTATCAGTCTAAGAGTTGCCTAAAATTTCACCTAGAAGAAGATGCACCTCATCCTCACAAACATCTATTGCTTTCTCTATACATACCAATTTTGTATTCTTATTTATCCTTCATATTTACTCCCCCTTCTCGCTTCTCCCCCTTCCCTCCTGTCTTTCCCTGATTTACACTCAAGCACACTGGATTTTCTCTACAGATCTGTACTGTGCACCAGGCGTGAGGACATTAGGCCCTACGAGTAACTATCAAGTTTGTTTCTAGAATACGAGGCCCAGTTCTAAGACAGCACACGTAAATCTTGTCCTCATGTGCAGCTGTCTGCGGAGCCTCGGCTTATCATGAACTGCACTGAGAAATTTATCAGAACAAGGTGAAGCCATCCCTAAGGCTCATAGGGCCATCTCGCTGCAGAGTAATACTTGGGGATGCAAGCACCTGCACCTAATGACAAGAGCTGAGAAAACCGACAGACAGACAAACACTGAGCTCCTTGCAGAAGCAAGGCTGCTGTCATGAGCTTTTCGGTTTCTCGTCTGGAGTGCCCAAGACCTGACTCTGCCCTCAGCATTCCCAGGACATGGTTCTGCCATGGGGTCCCCACTGCAGCCAAGCCAGGAGGAAGCTCACTTGCATCCCTCGTCAGCCACCCGCATCCAAGCAGAGCCCTGGCTGGGCGCGAGCCCCGCACTGGGAAGAGAGGCGGATTGAGCCTCGGGTTCACTGGCTGCCCCTCCTGCCTCTGCACCTGAACAGGCCAGTCTAGGCAAAGAGTCCACATTCCTTAAAATATTTAACTTGCTTAGCTCATGGGAGTGGGAAGAACCCGACCAAGCCAGGGTGGCATGAACGGGTCCTACTGCAGTTGTCGTCAGGTCTTTCTGCGTCCTAGGAACGAGGCCAGGAACGTAGCCTCTCGGGAGATGTCCCGTGGGCCACCTGAAGCCATAGTAAGCATCATAGAAAGTTACGAGCATTGTGGAATTTTATGATCTCTACGCTGGCAGGATTAGGACCGACTAGTGCACGCTGACACCGACTTCGTTTGTCCCAGAGCAGGTGGACAGCAGGCAACCCTTCGGAGTCAGCCGCAGCCTTCCCCATGACCTTACGTGAGCACTCTCTGCTCCGGGATCTGGCTCTCTGTGCTCCGTGCGCCACGCCAGGGACCTCCTGTCTTAGGAGGACGGCGCCAACTTCAACAGCCGGAGTGCTGACAGATTTCAGTGGTATACACCGCCTATTTGTTCAAAGAAGCCGGTATATTGTTTATATATAAATTCTACCCCATTTTCCTATCTTCCAAGTAATATTTTTGTTTTTAACTTTATTCATTTCTTCTTTCTCCTATTTTTAAGGTTGTCTAGGTAAATTATTTTAACGGTTTCAATTTTATTTCATGGGGTTAGAAATGAAAACATGACATTTTCCTGGACTTTTTCTAAGGACACTTTGGGCTGCACTGTCTGTCAGGATGTGCTGGATGGAGCTGGTTCACCCTGAATTTGGGGAGCCTGTTGCTCGATGCTGTCATTATTAAAAATTAAAGTCTATAAACTTACAGTCAACTTGTATTAAGACCCCCAGTAATAAATAATCACACCTATAATTGTCTTGTTCCCTCCCTGCGTGTTATCTCTGCTTTCGAGTTTATGTCTGTGCTGGAAAAGCTACCAAGTGGTGGCGACTGCTCCTCTCTTCCCATTTCTATGTACATGACCACATTGGTGGTTTGAAATTGGCTATGGTGCGAGTATTTACGTTGCAGAAATCAGCAAGTGCTACAGATCCAGACTTACTGGTTCTGTTGATTTTCTAGAGTTAAGAAAATGTTAGGGACAATGATAATGGTACAGATCAACCATCAAAGAACGTCGGGTCTCTAGCCATTACATTGTGAATAGTGCGCGTGCGCGCGCACACACACACACACACACACACACACAAAATACCTTCCAGTATTTGGAATCTATTAACTACCCGATTCAGTAGACAAATGGCGGCTCCTGGTGCAGAAATGAAGTTCTGAGGGACATTGTCACCATCTCGTCTTATTTGTTAACATAAACACACAACACTCATGCAGGAGATACACCTCAAGAACCAGTGGTTTAAAGTTTGTTAAATCACCAGAGACGATCTTCATTGTGTTTTGATTTGTACACTGCCCATTAGCATTATTTTTCTGAAAAAAAAAATGGAATTGTATTCTAAACTCCTTTAATTCTTGTTATTTAAAGAATGCTATTGTTAAAAGAACACACCCACTTAGGATTTTATTATTTGTTTTGTTATTAAGTTCTAATTTTATGGTTGCCTAGTCATAAAATGTAGCAACTACTACTGCCTCTTTATTGATTTATTAGGGGCTTTCTTTGCAGCCAAATATAAAGCCAAATTTTGCCAATGCTTTGCGGCTCCTGGGAAGGCAGGCATCGTCTCGCTTATTGACTTTGGCAGTGTATACCTAGGTGTTAAATATAGAGACCTATACATTAAATCCTGATCATTATTTTAATGGTTTCTTCCTCAAACTTTTCGAATTTTATTTACTAATCTCAGGTCTGAAGCGTGTGTCCCAGCCTCTCTTTCTCCTATTTCTGATGATCTCACTCATGATGAGTAAACATAGTCACACCTTAATTAACACTGGACACTTTTCCTGTCATTTCCTGCTCTTGGCTTTTATCTTTTTCTTCATTGTAAATATTATTCTTCCTTGACATATGTTGCATTCTTTTTTAATAAAAATATTTGGATCAATTTGTTTTAGCTGTGTCTCTGGTAGACAATAACTCATCACTGGATTTTAATCTGGTTTGAATGCCTTTTTATATTAACAGAGATCCTATTTACATTTACGTCAAAAAGCAGTTAGCGTATGTTGTGTCATTTTCTATGTCATGTTAGGTAGAGGGTGGTGTGTGTGCTTTTCTTTCTGAGTCTGGCCGCTTGAGTCATGTGGGAAGCACGCGGTGCAGTTTTCCACAGGGTCCATTCACGACATCTCTTTGCCTCTCTTACAGTGCAATAGCACTCTACATTCTCTACTGTAAAAGGGTCTAATCTCTGCCCAGGGAGTGAGGGCAGGCTGTTTTCTCTCTTGGTCTCTGAGCCTCAGTTGGTCTTTCTAGCAGATACAGTGTGGCTAGGTCGAGTCTCACCGATCTCATCACCTCATCCTTTCCCTCCTGGAGCGAGTGCCATGTCCCACCTGTTCCAGGGGTGTCATTTCTCTGAAAGATGAACCCTGCCATGGGGACAGATCGAAGGTCATGGGAACCTTGGCCAAGCCAGTCTTTCTGTTTAGTGGGGCCAAGCTTTCCCTTGTCTGGCAGAGCCTCCCACTTCTGCCATAATTCCCAGAAAAGAGCACTGTGGATGATTTTACAGCTGCTAAAAAGTATCTCCTCATAGATAACACGCAACAGAAAAATGTTGTTCTAGAAGATTAAACTATGTTTGATACATTTCCACATTTTTTGCTCCAGAATAACCTGTTTTACCTGGGCTCTCATCACAATTCCAAATCCCATACGGATTGTATTAAACATCCAGCCTGTAACCGGAGTTCAATTTGCTATCCATTAAGTTTGTGAACAACTATTACAGTTCACACTGTTCCCTTAAAAATGTAGAAACGTGACCTAAAATTAAATTCAATCTAAGCTTTAAAGAGCTAGAAATAAATCGGTGAAAAACTCAGAAGGAAAAACTAGTAAGTGAACAAGTTAACAAATAATGCAGTCCTTTCATTCTTCTTTTCATTGTCTCTATATGTTATCCCAAATATCCGTACATATAAGCCTTGGAAATACATATGTATATGAGATACTATATATGCATGTATAGGGTTGGGCATACCTATATGTCTTTTTTCTATATCACATATTTAATCATTACCTATTCACCTTAGGTTTATTCCCTAACTTACTGCTGAGATCTTACTAGGTGACAAGTAGAAAATTTTATATGTTCCTTGGCACAGTATCCCAGCAACCTGTCTTCAGGTGACTCACAGCAGAGTAGCAGAAAACCAAGCGTACAGAGAAAACCGCACACGTACACTAATTGTAATGTACAACGATTTAGGAAAGGGCACACTATGACACGGTGACAAACGAGTCCCCTCATGTCAATGACCTACCAAAGATGCATGTATTGCTCACGCCATTCTCAGGTAGTCCCCCTCCATCGACCCGCTGTCATCTCAGGCACACACAGGCCCCCCAGGTCCCCAGAGCGGGAGAGCCGAGCATTCTGTGGGCTGCGGCTCTAGAGAGGCCTCGGCGTGGCTTCCGCCCCTATGAACCACTGCACTTATGGGAACACGGTCACAGGCTCACCTCTAACTGCAAAGGAACAACGGGGGTTCGTGTGCCGGAATCAGAGCTGGTCGCAGCCTCAGCCTCTTCCAGAGTACAGGGGCTTATGTCGCAGGGGACGCAAGCCCAGGGCTCCTCCCCGGGGATGGGGAAGGGACGATGCCTGAGCTGCATGCTGACACTGTGAGGGACTTTTACAAATCAAACACACAAGAAAAGGCTGATTCCCATGATAGATGACATACGATACAGGCTTGTGAAGCACGGAAAAGGTGAAAGCTGGGCGAGCAATTTGTGTGCCACCCCTGTGATCCAACAGATAGGGGATAAAGAGCGGACCCCTGCTGAGCAGGGATATTCTTTCTGCTGCTAATGGGAGACTTGAACGGAGGGACGCCGGCAGAGAGAGACCCTGGAGCCACACGAATGCCTCTTGTGTCATCTCCACTGGTCACCCCCGCCCTCCACAGACTGTCCTCGCCCCTCTAGCTGCCCCGCAGCATATAAGGGTGCTGAATGTGCCGCCTCCCCTCTCGGGAACCGTGAATAACAAACCGTCTGTAAATGGGTGTCGTCTTGTGATCTGGGGGCCTGGCCATACCTGAATGACAATCAGTGTACCCACTCCCTCCAGCCCAGACACTGGACATGCACAGTGGTGTTCCCTATGAAGTGGGGTTGGCGGAAGACAAAGCTGAAGGAAGCCTTCCATGCAGGCGGGATTTGAAGCGACACACGTAGTTGTTTTGTGTTGAGGGAACCACAGCCCGGGTCTGGCGGGTGCTCAGGCTCTGGGAAGAATGAGATGGGCAGACTGTGATCAGGTGGCCTGGGAGATGTGTGCCGGTGGGCATGGTGGACTGGGCACACACAAGTCCTCCTGGGGGAACTGACTTTAGAGGGGGAGCGGTACAAGCAGCTGCCTGCCAGCCCGTCTTCCCCAGCCACAGGGGCTCAGGCACAGATTAGCCAGACGACAGCATCAAGGGGATCTCCTCCTGAGGGCTTCCCTGGTTGCTGCCTCGGCACAGAGCGAGGACAGTGGGTCAGAAGGGGCTTCTCACCCACCCCCACAAACACCTGCCATACATACACCACGCTGGGCGGACTCAACGGACTTCTCAAGGCAAGACGCGGGCGCAGGAGCAACAAGGCCACACTCCCAGCCTGCCCGTTCGGACAAACTCACCTCTTCAGCCCACACACATGGCCTCAGGAAAGGCAAGGGGATGCAAACGCAGTTTTTAAAATCATCACGCATTTTGTGTGTCATCCTCATTCAGTGATAACTGCCTGAACATAACTTCTTTCCTCACGTCAGGTGAATTGGCATTATATTTTTTTTGAAGCCTATGACAGCCACAGAAAAATTCATATACATACTTCTTTAAGCCGTATTTCTTCTAAGCCCTTCAAAATATATTTCTTTAATTAAAATCACAAATAACCCTATGACTTAAATTTTCTTTCTAGTACACTCTTTATGTAATTTCTTTTTTTTTTTTACCATTTTTGTCTAGGGATATTTAATAATTTTCATAACTATTAAAGGAATAAATGAATCCATTAACATTGGATGAAAGTGGGGTTAAAAAAAATGTTAAATATGACAACCAAATATATTTTGGAAGCTAAAACCAATTTTTTAGTGTTGGTCAATTTCAGGAAAATTAATATAACTTTGATAAAAGAATGTAGTCAGATGGCAAAATGTACAGATTTAAAAACTAAAACAACTCTGGGGACAGTAAAAAGATCAGCAGTTGCCAAGGGAAGGTGGGGAGTGATAAATAGGTGGATCTTGGGAAATTTTTAGGGGAGGGAAACATTTCTGTACTATAAAGTACATACATGATACTGTACTTTTGCTGAAACCTACAGAATTGAATAGCACAAAGAGTGAACCCTAACATAAACTAGGGACTTCAGTAAATAATAATGCATCAATATGGGTTCATCATTTATAACAAATGGGCCATATTAATGTAAGCTGTTAATATCCAAGGAAACTGACTGGAGGGTATAAGGAGAGAATACAGGAACTCTGGGCTTTCCGCTGCATCTTTCTCTAAACCTGAGACTGCTCTGAGAAATGCAGTTTATTAATTTTTAAAGAATTCCACCGACAGAATTCAGGAAGTAACATGCTTATGATGGTAAAACATCTAAGGAATGCCTGAATCAGTAATTTGCCCAGGTATTTAAGTTCATGGCATAGTATATCAAATATAATTTTGAACTTAACCATCAGAAACTTCAAAAGAGTGGTTTTCCGAAGTAGGAAGAGAGGGTGTTACTCGTGGTCTGCACACACACCTACCTGGGGTGCTCACAGGCCCATCCTATCCTCACTTTCTGCCTAGGCCCCTCCTCATGCTTCCGTTCTTCTGTGTAAAGAGGCCTGGTCCTCAGAATTTACTCTTGATTTTCCAAGAGCACATGAATTGCAAATAACTTGGACTTCATAAATTTATTAGAGAGCTTTGTTCCGTGGCAGGGGGAAAAATCGGCACCATAGTCCCTAGCCTTATGCTGACGGCGAATCCCCACATTTGATGGGAAGCCTTCACAACAGTCCGCATGGAGATGCGCTTACTTCTCCCCCAGCCCCGGCCCTGAGAACATTTCCGAGCCCGCGGAGCTGTCTCCACGGCCTGTGTGCGCCCGAGCTTCCTGAGTGCACTGTCCGCTGCCCACAAGGGAGCAGCTGGGGCTCCAGCTTGCACACGGCCTGGCGGGCCCCAAAATGCCCCTTCAAGCCCATTAACTTTGAATGTGGTTCCCCACCAACAAGGCCGCCCATTGTTAACCTCATCTGAATTCCGTGAAATGCCGGTTCTGGGTGTTCTGAGTCAAAATTCTTCCCAAGCCATGAAATGTTGGCGAGAGCCTGATGAATGGGCCTGGAGCTGAAACAACACACCGTGCGGTGAAGTAACCAGGGAAGCTTGGAAAATGGAAACATAGAGAGGCGTTAGCCGGGGCCGAGGATGCTGGCCAAACCCAGCAAACGATGTTATCATCCGCATCCGGGGAAAGAAATACACGGATTGGTTGCAAAGCTCTCCAGGTTGATTTCAAGATAAAACACTTGGCCATATCCCCTCTCCAAAAAAAAAAAAAAAAAAATTAGGGAGAGGAACCTTGGTTGTACCTGCATGAAGCCAGCAGCCATTCACATATGTCTCTGCAACTCCTCCATCAGTGTAGATCCTACATGGACTTTTACATCCCTTTGACTTTTCAGAGGCGCCCCGATTTGTCTTTGTGTTGTATCCCTTTCTGAGAATCTTGGAGTCCTTTCAAATGATTTATCTTTAAAGCTCCCTAAAACTTACTCTGAACTGAAGACCCTCCTCTTACTTCAATGGGAAATATGAAACCATCAGCCTTGGACTCACTCATGTGCTCACTATAAGAATCCATATAACATGATCTGTATCCATGAACCTATTCTGCGTTCATGAAATATTTCTTGAATCTAGAAAATAGGTAAAAGAGCCAGGGAGCTCTCAAAACTTCTCTCCATCATTCACTCTCTCTGTGTCGCTGGGCCAGTGGCTCAGCCTTCCCAAGCCGTGAGAGTTCACGGTGGTACCCACTTTACAGGGCTGTCCTGAAAACTGAAGTCTAACCCACGTGAGATGCAGCCCTGCCGGTCTAATAGAGGGTATTCCTCCATAAGCGCTCAGTAAAGTCAGCTCTAACAAGCACCACTTGATATTAACACGGCCACAGAAGAAAGCCAGATCCCTACAGTATCATTTTCTCATTTCCTTTTTGCATTCACTGCTTCATACCTTATGCCCTATACAAGAAAAGCCATAGAAGACCCTGGATGTCTCGTGGACATGCTCATCATGTTATGATTACTACCTACCACACTTAAAATAACTACTAACCAGGTATCTGCTGTGTGTCACGGGTTATATACAAAATACCAGTCCAGGAAAATGGATACATAAATGCAGTGGAACTCATTCATCCAGTAAATGCTTATTGAGCCTCTGTATACAAGCTCAGTGATACGGCAATGATGAAACAGATCCGTTTGTTCTCACTGAGGATGGATGTCAGCGTAAGAGATGAATACTACACAAAAATGTATACGGTCTGTCAGGGGGTGACAGTTTCTCTGAAGAACAGATCAGATGGAGGGCCAGAGGCTGTTTGGAGTGTGAAGTAACAGTGACCTCTGTGAGGTCACATAGGAAAGGTGGGAGGAGAAATGGAGGTGAAGTGAGGTGTGAGAGAGCATTCACCTTTTCCTATACATTTTTGTAATGCTTCACACCTGCAAAACGTACTACACTTTGATAAGAAACTATAATAAAATAGTGGGACAAAGAAAATGACATTTCTGCACTCTCACAAAATATATGAAATGTCTTTAAATATCACTAGCTGCATGGATTGCCCATTTAGTAGTCACATTTCAGATACTCCTTGACTCATGGAGTAATGGCCTTGTCTCCTATGCTTATGATTTTCCACCCCTGATGTGCTGTCCCGTGGGACTGTGAATTAACATTAATAATGAAAACAGAGCACGTGTGAATTCTTTCTCCCTGAGCCCACGACGACCTCTCCCCAAAATACCAAGCCCCTACTCCTCACCCCTGCTTTTAGGGACCTGTAGGTGGAGGGCTGCTGTTGCCCAAATGGGAGACTGTTGTTCTGGAACCAGAGTCCAAATATGTCAGTCTTGCCTATCTACCAAAAGGCAATACGGCAGGTGAGTGACAAAAAGATGGAGGAAGAATAACCCAAGCGCTGCACCCATTTTTCTCCTCCTCCTCCTCCTCTTGCCCCTTCCTTCTTTTTCTTTTCTTTCATCATGAAAGAGAAAATACAAACTCCATGCCAGAGCCAAAACAGAAGGTATGGAGGCAAGCACGAGAACGGGGGGCCAGTTCTGGTCACTGCCACCTCCTCACTGCCTTCGATGGAGGAAAGGGGGACAGATGGTTGAACCCCCAAGTGAACTCAGGCACCCCAGGGCAGAGGGAGCATGGGATCCCTTCCTGCAGAGGGGGAGCAAGGACCCGAAGGTCCCCAGGTGTCTCCAGTACGCTTCCTCCAGGGCAGTGGAGAAATAGCACATGTAGGCAAAGACAAGCCCAGATCGCCCACCAGGGTCCCCGTGTGCCTAGAGAAAAGCAAGAGCAGTGGGGATTCTAGTTCCCCAGAACATGGTAGGTGTCAGCAGAGATGGAGCTGGCGCAGCAGGCAGGTGTTATGTGGTTAAGGCGGCACGGGGCATGTGCCATTGCATTTCAGCATGGACCAAGCAATGGCCAGGAACTGAAGACATTAGAGGGTCGAACCAGGGACCACGGTGCTGCCTGGCCCCAGTGCAAGGACTGCGAATAGCCTACGATTTCAGGCGCCATCGCAGGGAAGAGGAGAAAGAGCAGGAAATGATTTAGTCGACCAAACAGAATTTGGCTGCAACCTAATTGTCTGCCATCTGGCAGAATGAGGACTCAAAGTTTAGCTTACAGGGTGTTACAAAAAGAAAACTATTTTTATATAACTGAGCATTTGATCTAAAATACCAGACCTGCTCACTCTTTTAAGGCCTTGGTAATATCACTGTTAATAATGGTAATAACACCAATATTAGGGAGAACAGAAGAACTAGAGAATACTTGAGTCCTGGCTTAGGTTTTAAGAAAAATAAAAGCTATGACGGTAATGAGCGGGCA
The DNA here is from genome assembly GCA_032199065.1 of Smutsia gigantea. Lineage (NCBI taxonomy): Eukaryota > Metazoa > Chordata > Mammalia > Pholidota > Manidae > Smutsia > Smutsia gigantea. The sequence continues at coordinate 2,411 of JAVSCE010011733.1, read as the reverse complement.
AAGCATTTACTGCAGTTTGCAGAGCATTAGGAACTGCCTACCAGGGCTTCCGGACGTGGAAGGAGCCTGTAAGCAGCTGAGCATGCTTGCCGTCCCGCTGACTTCCTGGCAACGTCTCCCCAACGGGCAGCTCTGTTCACCTGCAAAGGAGCCCTGGAGGACAGCACGCTAACGCGCTAACGGGAGGGGAGGCGTGCTGCCAGAGAGCGCAGAGGAAGGCCCCAGGACCCTCTCTTATCCTTTATGCTTACTCTGTAACCACACAGGTCACCAGAGGAACACCGAAAACAAGGTTATCCAGGGTCCAATACCATCAGAATCGGGCTTCTCTGACTTCCAGAAATGCAACGTAACTGGAGTTCACTTCTTTGTCACTCTGTTTTCTGCTTCCCTCCCGACAGAGAACCAGAAAGACTTGTTCTAGGTTAGCATTCTTGCCTCCATATAGCTCACGGACCCATTCAGCCCATGGCTTATTTTTGTAAATAAAGTTTTATTTGAACACACCCTGGCCCATTCATTTGCATATTATCTTTGGCTGTTTTCATACTAGATGGCACAGCTTAGCCGTGGCAGCAGAGACCATATAATGTCCCCACAGCTTAAAATATTTACAATATGGCATTTTACAGAAAAAGTTTGCAGACCCCAGCTCTATACTGTTTTACGGACTGAGCCCAATTGAAAGACATTCTGTAAAATGCCTGAGTGGCACCCCTCAAAACCGTCAAGGTCAGCCCAAATAAGGAAAGTCTGAGAAAGTGTCACAGGCCGGAGGACTCTAAGGCGACAGGTCACCTAAATGGGACTGTCATCCTGGAACAGAAAAGGACATGAAATCAAAAGGAAGGAAACGTGGAGGAAGCTGGGACTTCAGTTAATAATGTGTCAACATTGGTTTATTAACACTTGACGTTATTATGTACTGTGTTATGGTAAAATACTGAGAACAGTGGAAATGGGGTGTGGGATAGGTAGGAATTCTACTCTCTTTGCAATTTTTCTGTAATCTAAGACTGTTTTAAAAAAGCTTTCTTAACGTAAGAGCCATGTATGCATGTGTGTGTAAATTTATCAAAAGAGCAGTAAGTTATATGCCAAACTATTAATATTTGCCTTTGGGAAAGGGATTGAAACTGGGAACGTTAGAGGAGCTTCATCCATTTTACCCTGTATAATTCTGTAGCATTCATGTATTTTAGAGTGATAAAATGAATACATACCCACGATCAGCTTGTTTACAGTCGTGAAATGAAAAACTCAGAATTAATTTTGCAATGTCACTACAAATCTAATGAGATTTTAAGAGTGAATGGGAAAAACATGGTAGCTATACATTTTTGAGGTATTTATTTCTTTATGTATTTTTTTATTCATCTATTAACAATGACTATCTCGAATGGTGGGAAGTTCTTGTTTCGTTTAAAAATATTTTTCAAAGAAGAGGAGAATGTTAAATACTCTATTAGGTCCCTGCCACGTGTTTTCATGGGGGCTGACACAGTTCACATGAGTAGTTCCCTCCTGCTCTGTCCTTACATGACTTGGGGCGTCCCAGGATGAGCCCATGCTCAATTAGGGTGACTTCCTCGGCAAATCCTGAGCCACAGGACCTGTCTGAGGCTAAATTCATTCAGTGTACACATTTGTTTCTTGAAACTTTTGTCTCCCTAAGTAGTTCTGAGAACTGCCTACTGTTACTGAAAGAATTGTGGGTGCAAATTTTGTGATCTGAAGCAAAGGTTACTCTTTGAATAGCAGGGAAGTGCGTACGGTTCTAGACCAGCGTTAAGTCTGTGGTATAAAATCCAAAAAGGACGTTTTCTAGAGAATCAGTCCTATTAATGGAGGTATAGGGTGAATGAGAAGGCCGAGAAAAAAGTGCAGGGGGCCTACACTGCCTAACCACGCCGACTGTAATCAGAGCCATATGCCTCATACGGTGGCGGTTCACCACACGTGGCCGTTTGGCACTTGAAGTGAGATACTTCCAAACTGAGAGGTGCTGCGAGTGCAAACACACAAAAAACTTGGAATATAAAATACCCCCTTAAACACCTCATATTGATTGATTAGAATGTTTGGGATACACTGTGTTAAATAAGACATACTGTTGATTGAACTCATTTCTTCTTGCCTTTTAATGGGGTCATGAGAAATTTAACAATTATGTAGTCATCTTAAATTCTGGTTTCTATGAAAATTCCCTTAGACAACGATGATTCAGAAGCACAAGAGAAAACTGTTCGTGTACCATTCGTGATACAGTATGTATAACACAAGTCTGGTTTCATAGTTTCACAGAAACTTCCAAATATAATGCAGGAAATGTATCAGGGTCCTAAGTATTCCTACATAAATGTTACAGTAATAGAGATAATCTTTACATGATATTCTAAAGTGACTCAACA
>JAVSCE010011732.1:0-53159 GCA_032199065.1 Smutsia gigantea | reverse complement strand
CAAATACAGAAGCTCACCAGAAATGGTTTCTTATAGAAACATCTTTACATGTATATGAACACAATCACATTTTTCTCAGAATCATTCTCATTTCAAGTAAATTATTACTACTTACTCAAAAACACTAATTTAAATATTTCTATTAAAAAAGATTTAGGAAATTTCTTGTTCATCATATACAATCATAAAGATGAAAGAATGTGTTCATCTGCTGAGTCTGTTTATTTTAATCTTACCTGAATCTGATTTAATACTGTCCTCAGAGTGGAAATGAGGATCTCCAAACTGAAGAAAATAGGCCATTTTGCGAAGCTTTCCTTCCAGGTTCACAAAAATCTGCAGTAGTCAATTCTGGCACAAGGCTTCACTAAGCTATAAGTTCGGAAGTTATTCTTTATCATTCAAGAATTTTTTCATTTGTTCCAGTCTGTGCACATCAGAAGTAATTTTCATATCTTCCTTAGTGGAGTTCAACAAATAAATACAGAATAAATAAGAACAAATACTGTATGTCAAATGTTGAATTGGTGACAGACATAGCCACACCATACTCATTTTGCAACAATCCTCCTTGGACTTCCTATCCCAATTTTGTGGTGGTTGAGAGTGGTTGCCTGCCAAAACAAAACCACATGGTTCAGAAGGACTCCTCAGTCATGAGCCTGTGTGAGCCGGCATTTCCAGCCACCAGCAAGCCCTCACTTTCAGGTGGCAGAGCTAATGTTTGTTCCTGGGAAGACAGAAATAAGTAATGTACTGGCTCTGTTCCTTACACACCCGGGATAAGGAAGCAAGCGGGCCATACCACATTTGCAAGGTCCTTCGCCTCACTTCTAGTGAATTTCCTCCCCTATGAAATGGGGGGATATGGAGAGAGCAACACTGTTAGGAGGATCACAAAGACGGCGTTATGTGACATGTCTGCCACATAGAAGGAACTCAACGAATTCTAGTTATTCTCTTCCAAGAGTCTGTAAAAAGGAAGAGATTCAGAACCAAGGAAAGAATTTGTCAAAGAAGTTAATTTTTAAAAGTACTCAGTGACTTTGATTTATAACTAAGTAAGTTTCAGTTTGAAGAATAAAATAACTTCACATTCTTCATAAAAAGTCTGAAAAATCGCTAGTACACAAAAATCACTCTTAACGAAATTACTTTAATGACTTGTGGTAAATGCGCTCTTGAATGCTGGACAATTTGGAGAGTAGCAAAGTGCTTTATTCTTACAAGCATTATTTGTTCTGCATTTGACAAAAACGATGAACATTTCATTCTGTTTTACTTTTAAATGAGTATATTACTGTCTTTGTTATTTGACAATGTCAAGTAAAATGTCACACCAATCAGAAAAGCCCATTAATGCTTAATAGGTGGACTGCAAAACAGAATGTACCTTTGACTGATTTATGGCTTGAAAATCCTACATAAACAATGTTGATATTTCCATTTTTACCAAGTATCAGCAGAAGACATTTCACAAATGTTGTTTAAGCAAAACACAACTGTTCATTGCTATAAAAAAACAGTGGCAAGTAACAGAATGTTTTTTTTTAATTTGCCTATTGACTGAAAATGGGTAGTTATAACTGTAGTATGTTTTAACCTTTAACTTGGTAAACTTTATGTTCATTAACGATCAAAACATAATGTTTGAATCTGAAGTTCTTGGAAGTGAGGGTTAAGATTTAGAACACTTTTTTGGGCAATGTTTACTAACTATATTTTTATGAGCTAAACTGATAATTAGCATATGAACTTCATAAGTATAGATTCAAAATGCTCTTTCTTTGTCAGAGCCTTACTAGAATATACTCTTCAACTTTTTATTCTAAATATCTTGATGTTGCTGTTCTGATTAAAATGTTAATATGGCCCACAAGTTTAACTGCATAGCACCTTTCTTATCAAACTCACTTCTAATTAAGTACCCCAAAAGAGAGGGCAAACTTTACAAACATTTCACAGCTCTAATGTTGCTTTACAATCATGTGAACAGATTTTAAATACACAGGGACAATTTTATGAGAACAAAGCATTCTGATTCTCTCTTACTTCTCTGGATTGATATACTAGAAATTACAGCTCTTTCTCTGTGTTGGAGCTATGTTTTAAGTGTGTGTGTATGTGTGTGTCTGTGTGTGTGTGTGTTTTGCTGATCACTACAAGAATTGAGGAGGAAATTCATTACCTTTGAGTTCCGTGGAACTTAGACAGATTTATGGGATGTATTTGTGTGTTCAAGCATATCAAGACCTGCATAATAACCAGTGCATTCTCTAAACTCAGAATCATTTAGTAATGTCTCTTACATCCATCTCCTTATCAAGAAGAAACTCCCTACAACCATCACTAAAGCATCAAAAGCTTATCATTTAAAACAAACCTCCAGGTAATCCATTGCTTTTGATATGAGAGGCTTATTACTTGTGCTTTACATATAGACAGAAAAATGGAAATTTGTATTTTAAAAACCTTATGCTGATATGCATGTATACAACTGAAGCAAAGGCTTTTAAATGTTTTCGACTTTTTAATTGAAATCTCTCTGTTTTATGTCTTTTACAAAAATCTGGTAAATTCAACCAACAGGAGTGTCAAACTAAAGGTCGGACTAATACCTGGAAAGGTGCAGCAATGGATTTTGTGGGAGCACACTTATTAAACTAAGTCAGCTTAATTCAAAACAGCAGGAGCAACAGATGCTGTTGACTTTGTTTATTTTCCCTTGTTGCCAGATGGAAAGGGAGAAATAAATACTAGGAGAGAGAAGAGAGCTGCAGAATTGTGTTCCTACCTCGTCCTAGCTTGCTGCTACACTTCGACATGCAGAGTGGTCTACGCAAAGTGGCTTATTTGGAGTGGACCTTTCATCCCTGGTGACCAGCATCTCTTAGAAATAGAGACATCAGTGGGATAGAAATCACCTACATAAACAACGTTTTTGGGTTTTTTTCCTCATTAAAAGTGAGTAAGTATTCTGTTTTTCTGGAAAATCTTAAGGCAACTCTGAAGTTATGCATTCATACTTCAAAAGTATGTTTTTGAAGGCAAAAAAAACTATCCTGCTATGACTATATTTTCAGCAACTTGCATTGCCTGGCATAAAGTAGGTGTTCAGTAAATTACTAAGATTTTACATAGAATCAATCTTATTTTTTCTAATATTACTGAGGAATTATTGTGCACCCACTTCATCCTGTCATTATTTTATTACAACAAAAGAAAAAAATGAAGAAAAAATGTCTTCTTTTGCTCTTCTTTTTGTAATAGGCCTCCTGAAGTTATATAACCTAAATGGGGTCCATTAATTTTGAATTTAATAATTATTTGTTGAGGAGCTGGCATGTGTCAGGAAGTTTTCGCATTGGAGGTATAGTAGTGAAGTAAATATTAAAATCACTGCTCTCATAGACCTTATATTAAGCACTATAAAGATAAATAAGTAAATAATATAGTGCATTTCTGTTTTAGCTTGGGATCTAGAAAACAGAGTCTGCACCAAAGCAGAAATGTTCATTCTTCATTGAGAAGGTTAAACCAGGGCAAGGAGAGTGAGGGCAAAGTTGAGTGCGTCCGGGGAAGACTGAACCAATACAATGTGATGTGCTATAAACTGGCCATCACTTCACAGTCATGGTCCTTTGGCTGTGAGAGAGAGCTCTGGACAGGGTGTAAAGAAAACTAAGAGCAGTCATTCAGAGACAGGAAGGAAGGGAAAATTATCTGTCTATCTTCAGATTCTCCCCTGCTATTTTCTGTTTGTCATTAGGCAGTTTCCCATGACTCCCCTTGCCCCCTCATTCTTTGCCAATGGAGGTGGTGATGGTATGATGGTGGAGAAATCCCACTTATAATAGTTCTGGGTTACCTGGGCCCTTGAAGCAGCTGCTGGGGAAATCAGATTTCATGCCTCATGGCATGGAGGCTCTCTGGGGCTGGGTAATGGTGGTCAGAGCCAGAGCCTCTATGGGCCATACAGGGTGGACCTAAGTGCCATTAAAAACACTACATAAATACAGCACTTGGCTCATCAGCAGGCACGTAGCCCAAATCAGGCCGATTCATTCCCAGAGCATGTTATGTTCACTTGAGAGGGAGAAATCTCAGGAACGGGCTTACTCAGGGTCGAGGACACAATCCTTGGGTTTGCCTGTGGTCCCTTCTTTTTGGAAGAAACTATATACAGCAAAAGAGAGAGAAGCAACAAGGAGACAAATGAGTGGAGAGAATTTAAAAGGTTTTGTGGCTTTGGTGTCATTCCTTTTGGGTGGAAGAGAACCCCTGGTTCCAACAGCTTTTCCTTATGATTCAGTTAGCTACTTGAAAATACTTACTAGATCACTTCGTTTAAGGTCCTTTGTGTTGGGATTCTGTCACTTACAACTGAAATAAATCCTGACTAATGCACCATGTATTAGTTTCTTCATTTTTCAGAAAAGAAAAAAGAGACATCGCCGAGCATCAATGCTTTAGTTATTTTGACTAAATCATAGAAGCCACTCTGGTATGTGTGCCATTGATAACAATCAATTATCATATATTTACTAAGAATTATGACATAGAAAAGTGCATCAGGACATTAAGTCACATCGAATATAAGTTAATCTAATAGTTGATTCAAAAACATTCCAGAGTTTCAATCTAAACATTTTGAATGCAAACATAAATTATATACAACTCTGGGCATTTTTAGGAACTTGTAATAAGTATTTTGCATTAGTTTGTCATTTCTGTCTTAAAATAAGAATGGTTTACTCTAGCCTACTATACACAAGATATTGCACTTACATACATTACCTTGCTAATCACGCTTGATTCTCCTAAAGACTCTGTTATCCCTCCTTCGTATGTAGAAATGGCCCTTAAAATGGTTAACTAATTTCCTAGCAAGTTGCTAGTATTTGGAGAGGATGGAGCTGTATGCAACATATGCCTGACACTGAAACCATTAACTAATATGCCATAAAACAAAGCAATAATCTTATATTTATGCTATTGTGGGCTTTGTATAAATGATAACTTTAAGAAATACAGTGTACTTTTGGCAGTAAACCAAAAATCTAGTTTAAGTATAAACATGTCATGTACCAAACATCTGTCTTGCAGATACTAACTGAAAGGCAAACTTGGAATAAACTACTTAATAGTTTACTCTAGCTTTACACAAAAGGACAATAAAAATGCTAAATATTTCAAATTCTGTTTTAAAATACTTTCCTCAAATGTATATAAGCCACATACAATATATTAGCGGTGAAAAAAAAAAGAAACTAGGATTTTAATCATATATTAATACAAAGTTAATGAATTACATACACCAGAAGGTCTCCTCTCTTTTCTACAGCTTCTAATTACTCTAAATATATTAGTGCATATATTAGCATAATTGTTTCACATATTGCAAAGTGCTCTTAAATACTCATAGAAAAGATGAACATACTATGCTATATCATTCAATCCACTTAGTATTTCAATTCACTGAACACGAAATTTTTAAAAAAAGTTTATGTCAATGAGTATGTGTATGCATATACATATATATATACACACACATATGTATATTTAGGTATTAGAAATGCATTACCTCAGATGATTTGAATATGTAGATTTGTCTTGATAAACACTAAGAAGGCTTCCTACCCTTTGCTTGCTTGTTCAGATATTTTAACTTATTCATCTCCTTAATAATCCCATAGATACTTACCTAAAACTGAAAAGGCCTTATGTGATATTTACCATTGTTAATAAATCAATCTCATAAAAAAAAAAAAAATCCCACAGAACGTTTTACTCAAGTTTTCTTAAAATATATTCGAAAATTTAAACAGTGGCTCATTAAACAGGTAGGGAGGGAATTGTAACTAATAACTTTACAAACCAAAAGGAAAGTTTAAACATGATACAAGTTCACCTCCAGATATACAGACAAATGTGAAGAAAAAAAAGAGAAACAACCATACATATTAATGAGATACCAACAGCTAATCATAACCTATTGTCTCATACTAGTTCAATCAAAAAATTGGTACAGAAAATAATGTCAGACACTTAGGAATGCTTAATGTTTATAAACAAATTCAGTTACGTATCTTCAAAAATAATCAGGTTTAATAGATCAATATTTTATCAGAATATGAGAGATTAGTAGAAGTTACACATGAGAAGAGAAGTAAATTGGAAAATATTAAGAAACATTGTAGAATGTAGTATCTTCAACTATTTTTATGTCCCAAAATGTAAGAAAAGTCTAACTGAAAGATATTTAAGACACCTATAAATACAGAAATACAGATATAGATTATGTCTATATTTACCTTTCAGGTCATGAGATCTTTCAGAATAGTTGAGTTTGCATTTTAGTAACATAATTCACATTGTTAAAAACACTTAAATTCACCATGATTGTCATCTGCATTTCCAGCTCTTCATTTCCCAGACAAGGTTAGATTGCATTTCCTGTATCTGCCGAGGTTGGATTGTAGGGGAGCAGTAAGAAGGGGAGTAGATGCATGTGATTATTATGGCAAATGAATTGTGATGAAGCCAGAGCATACAGTAGCTGGTGAGAGACCCTCTAGAGTTTTCTTTCCCTCTGACTTGGAGACTACTGATTTTCAAGATGGAGTCACATTTTTAGGATGCAGCATGTTAGGTCAAGCCTAGGTCACAGACTGAAGAAGTTTTGAGCAGGACACTGAGAAGAACTGCAGTGGACATGTCAGATCAGCAAGAAACATTATCACTGCATTACATCATTAAGATCTGAAAATTTCTTATTAATGTAGCATAAATTATCCTATCCTGATTGAAATATAAATTTTGTTCTTTTCAAATAGAATAATGATTTACTTGGTGATATCTGAGGGACAAAAAAGTCAGGAAATGTGTAATAGTTGTAAATTCATATCCAAGTACTAGTTCAAATACCTTAAGATTGTCTCTCAAGTTTGATCTCCACATTATAAAAGTAACACTAGAAATAAATGACAACATTAACATGCCTGATGAAACTAAACCAAGAATTTACCTTTCATTTAGACACAAACCCTAATGATTTTGGCATATTTCACAATATACATCTAATATTAAAGAACCTCACAAGTAAGAAACTAGAATGTAAAAATATTTAGGTAATCAATAACATTTACCTTCTATGAAGTCAGGATTTAAAAATACTTTTCTTAATAAAAACACTTTCCATGCAGCTGCTTTATGGCCCATGGAAAGCATAACTGATAACAGATACGGTGACTGGAAGCTGAGATACCAGGTAAAGTTGTCCCTAATGGTAACTGCGTAGGGTGAAAAAGAATAGATTTGAAGAAAACTAACATGGATTCTGATCTCCAACTCTAAATTGAGAAACTGGTATAGCTAAGAAACCCTGTAAAACAATAGAAAAAAATCAATGAAACCAGGAGCTGGTTATTCAAGAAAATAAACAAAATAAACTCCTAGAAAGACTTCTCAAGAAGAAAAGAGAGTGTACACACATAAACAGAATCAGACATGAGAAAGGAAAAATCACTATGGACACCACATAAATACAAAGAATTATTAGACAATACTGTGAAAAATTATATATCTAACAAATTGGATAACCTAGAAGAAATGGACTTCATAGAAAAATACAATCTTCCAAGACTGGCCAAGGAAGAAACAGAATATCTGAACACACCAAATACAAGCAATGAAATTAAAACCATAATCAAAAAACTACCTAAGAACAAAACCCCTGTACCAGATGGCTTCACATTTAGAGAAGACATAATACCCATCCTCGTTAAAGTTTTCCAAAAAGTAGAAGAGGAGGTAGTACTTCCAAACTCATTCTATGAGGCCAGCATCACTCTAACAACAAAACTAGGCAAAGACACCACAAAGAAGAAAATAACAGACCAATATCCCTGATGAACATATATGCAAAAATAGTCAACAAAATATTAGCAAATGAAATTTAAAAATACACCAAAATATCATCCATCATGATCAAGCAGGATTTATTCCAGGGATGCAAGGATGGTACAATATTAGAAAATCAATCAACATAGTCGACCATATCAAGAAAAAGAAGGAAAAAAACCACATGATCATCTCAATAGACGCTGAAAAGGCATTTGACAAAATCCAATATCCATTCATGATAAAAACTCTCAAAACAATGGCTATAGACGGTAAGTATTTCAATATAATAAAGGCCATATATTACAAACCCACAGCCAACATCATACTTAACAGTGAAAAGATGAAAGCTTTTCCTCTAAGATGGGAACAAGACAAGAATGCCCACTCTCCCCAATTTTATTCAGCATAGTACTGGAGGTCCTAGTCATGGCAATCAGACAACACAAAGAAATAAAAGGCATCCAGATTGGTAAGGAAGAAGTTAAACTGTCACTGTTTGCAGATGACATGATGTTGAACATAAAAGAACCCTAAAGAATCCACCCCAAAACTTCAAGAACTAGTAACTGATTACAGCAAAGTTGCAAGATACAAAATTAATACACAGAAATCTGTTGCATTCCTATATACTAACAATGAACTAGAAGAAAGAAAAAACAGGAAAACAATTCCATTCACAATTACATCAAAAAGAATAAAACACCTAGGAATAAACCTAACCAAGGAGGTGAAAGATCTATACCCTGAAAACTACAAGACACTCATGACAGGAATTAAAGAAGACACCAATAAATGGAAATCCATCCTGTGGTCATGGATAGGAAAAATTAGTATGGTCAAAATGGCCATCCTGCCTAAAGCAATGTATACATTCAATACAATCCCTATTAAAACACCAACAGCATTCTTCAACAAATTAGAACAAAAAGTAGTAAAATTCATGTGGAACCCCAAAAGACCCTGAATAGTCAAAGCAATCCTGAGAAGGAAGAATAAAGATGGGGGGATTATGCTCCTCAACTTCAAGCTCTACTACAAAGCTACAGTAATCAATACAATTTGGTACTGACAAAAGAACAGACCCATATATCAATGGAACAGAATAGAGAGCCCAGATATAAACCCAAGCATATATGGTCAATTAATATACGATAAAAGAGCCATGGATATTCAATGTAGCAATGACAGCTTCTTCAACAACTGGTGTTGGAAAACTGGGCAGCTAAATGTAAGAGAATGAAACTGGATTATTGTCTTACTCTATAGACAAAATTAAACTTGAAGTGTATAAAAAAACTGAATGTAAGTAATGAAACCATAAAACTCTTACAAGAAAACATAGGCAAAAATATCTTGAATATAAACATGAACAACTTTTTCCGGAACACATGTCCTCAGGCAAGGGAAATTAAATAAAAAATGAACAAGTGGGACTACACCAAACTAAAAAGCTTCTGTACAGCAAAGGCCATGATCAGTAGAACAAAAAGGAATCCTGCAGGATGGGAAAAAATATAAACATATCTGATAAGGGATTAACATCTAAAATATATAAAGAACTCACATGCCTCAACATCCAAAAAGCAAATAACCCAATTAAAAAATGGGCAGAGGATATGAACATCTCTCCAAAGAAGAAATTCAGATGGCCAACAGGCACATGAAAAGATGCTCCACATCACTAATCATCAGGGAAATGTAAATAAAAACCACAATGAGATATCACCTCACACCAGTTAGGATGGCAAACATTGAAAAGACAAGGAACAACAAATGTTGGCAAGGATGCGGAGAAAGGGAAACCCTCCTACACTGCTGGTGGAATGCAAATTAGTTCAACCATTGTGGAATGCAGTATGGAGGTTCCTCAAAAAACTAAAACTGGTAATACCATTTGACACAGGAAGTCCACTCCTAGGAATCTACACAAAGAAAACAAGATCACAGATTCAAAAAGACATATGCACCCCTATGTTTATTTCAGCACTATTTACAATACCCAAGATAGGGAAGCAACCCAAGTGTCCATCAGTAGATGAATGAATAAAGATGTGGTACATATACACAATGGAATATTATAAGAAGAAAACAAATCCTACCATTTGCAACAAAATTGATGGAGCTAGAGGGTATTATGCTCAGTGAAATAAGCCAGGCAGAGAAAGACAAGTACCAAATGATTTCACTCATTTGTGGAGTCTAACAATGAAGCAAAACTGAAGGAACAAAATAGTAGCAGACTCACAGACTCCAAGAAGATACTAGTAGTTGCTAAAGTTAAGCGGATGCAGAGGGTGGGTTCGGAGGGAGGGAGAAGGGGATTAAAGGGCATTATGATTAACACAAATATGCCGGGGATTCACCGAGAAGGCAGTATAGCATAGAGAAGACAAGTAGTGACTCTATAGCATCTTACTACACTGATGGACAGTGACTGCAATGGGGTGTGTGGGGGAGTACTTGATAATATGGGTGAATGTAGTAACCACAATGTTGCTAATGTGAAACCTTCATAAGATTGTATATCAATGATACCTTAATTTTAAAAAAAGGAAATAAAAGAAGCCCTGGTAGGGGTCTGACTTCATTCCCTCTAACCAGGACCTTACTTTCTCTATGACAGTCTCACTCTCTGTTGTGCCCTTAACTTTTCTCCTGTACTCACTTCTTCAGGCTTGTTCTACTCTCTTGTCCTTCTATTATTTGATCATTTACATTTTAACATGTTTTTTTACTTATTTTATTCTTATGTGAGGTTACCTAGACCAGAGAAATGTGAGTTAACAATTAGCTCTTAGACACTGAAGTAAAACATTAATTTCCAGTTAATTAACTGAATGTCAAGCCATTGTACTTCCTAATTTCACCAGCATACTTTCATGTGGACATGGATGCCCTGCTGTGGTCCAAAATAGAGAACTACATAGTAATCAGAGTGGTCCAATTGCATTAATTCTGTTTGAGAGTGCAGAGAAATGAATAAGCTTATGTAGCTCTTGGTCTTCATTTCATTCTTATTCTAAAGAAAAGAATGCAGTGAAGACTTTATAAAAGGAGGTGATACAGAGAATATCCTGTCTTACCCTTTAAGCAAACCTTCATTATTTTTAATTGTGAATTTAGACTATTTGGGATTGTTCTTGTTTCTTGAGGTAGGCCTGTATTGCTATGTACTTCCCTCCTATAACCACTTTTGCACTGTCCCACAAATTTTGGACTGTCGTATTTTTGTTTTAATATTTCTCCATGTATTGCTTGATTTCTATTTTTTATGTGTTTATTGATACATTGATTATTTAGAAGAATGTTCTTTACCCTCTATGTGTTTGTGGCATTTATTTTTTATTTTATTTACACTTTTTATCTCCAATTTATCAAATCTAACCTATCTCTCATCTTCTCCAAACACTAAATATAAACTGCTCTCACCTCCATGATGCTAAATTGAAGAGATAATTTCAAGAATTGTCTCTTACTGATCTTTCAACAATATTTGACAGTATTTTCACTTGCTCTCTTTCAAAGCCAACCACTCTGCCTTCATTTTTCTATACTTGATAGCTCAAGGGTTTCTATATGAGGGGTTAGGAACAAAAATTCGATTGTAAAAATCCTGGTAGAAGATATGCATTCTCACTGGATTAGTAAAGAAAGTTCATTTCTTTATCAAAAATAAGGTGGAGACACTGAAGAAACAGGAGTGGAGATGGTGCACTGACAGAACTTCCAAGACCCCACCTGCTCCTGACTTTCTTTCTGCTTCTCTAATCACTTATCAAAGTGTCCTTTTTAGATTCTTCTCTATTACTTGTATCTTAAAGCTGGTGTTCTTCAAGACTCATCCCAGACCCTTTGACCATTATGCCATTTGTCCTCTGACCCAGTCCCATAAAATTTTTAACTGAAATGAATACAAATAAAACTCATTTGAGCTACTTTAGAGTTCTCTAGAGGGGCTGGTGATTTTTTGGAATGATGCAGTGAATGCTGATTCTAATGGACACTAGAGCAGGAATTGTTCCTGTTATCCTAAGGGCTGGAGCTAGCCATGGGGAAGGAGTCAGGAGCCGAAACACTTCCTGCTCTACCTAGACACTCACCTCATCCCCCTCTCATTCTTTGGGTATGCTTGCTCTGTTTTCCATGCCCATGATATGCACATATAGGTGCTGTGGAATGACTATCTGATTTCTGGAATTTACCCACAATTAATTTAGTTACCAACACAGATTTGTTAACCTTGAGAGTCCCAGCTCAATTCCCTAGGAGGAAATCTCATTACATACATAAGTTAAAATCAGTATGCTCTGATATTAACAATGTCTTGTCTTTCTTTCCCTAATCTTAATATACTAGAATTGCGTTTTTCCTAGTTTAACAATTATAATGTATGTCAACTTTTTAAGCACTGAATATATATCATCCTGGATAATACCCTCAATACAGTCCTTGTACGTGTGCAAAGGAAGAAAAAAAATATCGTATCAGTGCTAAAAGGTAAGGTCAGCTAGTCTAGTTCCTGATTTTATAAGGATTCAGTCAAAAAAACATTTTTTTCCCTTCCAGGCAGTTGGACCAAATCAAAGGCAGAGAAAGAGTACAACCCAGTTTCCCCAAGTTCAGTCTACTGCTACGATTGCTCACACACTGGAAGTGTGCAATTGCTCCTGCAATTTAATAAAGGTAGAAAAGATTGAATTTCCTAACTTTACCCAAACCAATTAATCAACCAGCAAATTAAAGCCAGCTGTAGACTGAAACCCTCAGACACAGTTTGGACTTACTATCATTAGTTACATTATTGACAAAGAGAATCATATTTATAGATAGCAGCAGGGCATTCAGACACTTTTGGAAATGAATATGATTCCTCATATTATTTTCCTCAGGTTGCCTGCTATGGACTTACCATCACACATCATTATTGAAAAAACTACTAAAAGTGTTGCCATTATAAGTCCAATTGCCACAGAGGTCAAACAACTAAATTCTATAGTTATAATACTGCAAACTTTGCTTTGTCAAAGGAAGGTTCCTTGTCTAAAGTGCCATATTAATATTTATTTGATGGTTTCCTTATTAAAGGAAATATATCATGCTTAAGTTAATTAGAAAAACAAAAACAAACACAAAATCTTAATATTACTATTTTTATCTTTAAAATGCCCAGGTTTAAACTCTTGCTACCACTATGATTTTACAGAGCCCTGGAATTATGTGCCTGAAGGCTATTTTTATTTTTTTCTGAAGTGGTGCTTACGAACTCCCCGGTAGCTGTCATATGGACTTCGGTAAGTTAACACTTCAAATTTAATGACACTGATTACACCTCAATGCTTTTGTTAAAAGTATGCCAATATTTTATATATTTCGTTCATAACTAAATGAATTTGAAGAGGAATTCAGCACTTGTAGGATTACAAACTTGATTACACCTTTGGTAGTCTTAAATCTCAATAATAATTTAAATATACACCAATGGTATGCCAAAACCCTCTGGAATTACTTTGTAATAATGGTGCTTTTGAATATCTGAAGTTTCACATCTGTAGGTTTACTAGACATATTGATCATCTGTTTATACTCTCTCATACATGGTGTATGGCTTCTAAACATGTGTATTTAACTAATGAGACCATAAAGCAAAGAAAGAATGAGAAATTAGAATCTTGGAATGGGAACTTCTTTTTCACTACCCTGAATTCTAAAATAAATTATGTTCTTTGCTACACACATTTCCCACTTCCTTATTTATGAATCCACTTAGATGCCTGTTATGCAATAGCATACATACCTATTTATTTTTTTCAAAAAAATAATTCCATCACTTTGTTAAAAAGTTCAGGTATATAATTCAACTTTTAAACATGCCAGTGAGGAGGAACCATTTGTTGATCACTTATTCAAGAAATTTCATGAAGGCATGATTATTCCTAGGTAGGAAAAATGACAAAATCAAAATAAAATAGAATCACCCCATTATTTCCATGTGAAATTTTGTTTTTGATAAAATCTATTTATAAAACAAATCGAATTCGTGTTCTTAAAAATAATATAACCTACTAATGTTAGCTTGAAGGCAGAGCATAGCACATCCTATGCATACCATTTTCTACCCTTATCAGAAAAAAAAACTGTAAGAGTAAACGTAGACTTTTCTACAAATGGTGCTTGAGCAACTGGACATCCACATAAGAAAAAAAAGAAAAAAAAAAGGAACCTAGACATAAACTTTGTAGCCTTAGCAAAAATTAATTCAAAATGGATCATAGATCTAAATCTAAACCACAAAAGTATACAACTCCTAGAAGATAACATAGGAAGAAACCAAGAAGACCTTTGGTATAGTGATGATTTTTTACATACAACACAAAAGGCACAATCCATGAAAGAAATAATGGATAAAATGGACTCAGTAAAATATTTAAAATTTCTGCCCTCTGAAAGACACTGAAGAGAATGAGAAGACAAACCATAGGCTGGGAGTACATATTTGCAAAATCGCATCTGATAAAGGACAGCTATCCAAAACAGAGAAAGAACTTAAAATTCGGTAAGAAATGAACACCCCAATTTAAAAATGAGCCAAAGACCTTAATAAACACCACACCAAAGAAGATAGACAGACGGTAAACAAGCATATGAAACTATTCTCCACATCATATGTCATCAGGGAAAATGCAAATTAAAACAACAATGGGATGCTAGTACACACCTATTACAATACCCAAATTCCAGAACACTAACAATATCAAATGCTGATGAGGATGTGGAGCAATAATAGGAACTCCCATTCATTGCAGATGGGAACAAAAAATTGTACAGTGTCTTTTGAAGACTGTTCCTATGTTTCTTACAAAACTAAACACATTCTTATGACACAGTCTACCAATTGCAGTCCTTGGTATTTAGCCAAAGTATTTGAAAACCTATGTCCACACAAAAACCCTGTACATGGATGTTTATAGTAGCATTATTCATAATTCTAAAAATTGAAAGCAACCAAGATGCCTCTTACTAGATGAACAGATAATTAAACTGTGGTGCCTCTAGAACAATGGGATATTATTTAGAACTCAAATGAGCAGTCAAGCCATGAAAAGACATGGAGAAAACTTAACTTCATATTACTAAGTGAAATAAGGCAAAATGAGAAGGCTACATTATATGATACCACTATATAAATTTCTGGAAAAGGCAAAATTATGGAGACAGAATATAAAGATGAGTGATTGCCAGAAGTTAGGGGTTGGGAATGAATGGGTAGAGCATGAAGTATTTTTAGGTCAGTGAGAATTCTATATGGTACTATAATGGTGGAGACATGCCACTAAATATTTACCTACACCTACAGAATGTACAGCACATGGGAAAAAGCCTAAGGTAAACTACGGGCTTACGGTGATTATGATTTGTCCATGTTGGTTCATCAGTTATAAAAATGTAGTAAGGTGGTGGAGGACAATGATGATGGGGGAGACTATACATGCATGAGGGTAGGGGGTATATGGAAATCTTTGTACCTTCTTCTCAATTTATCTGTGGACCTAAAACTGCTCTAAGAAAATAAAATCTAATTAACAATGAAACTACCCAGACTTAGATTTTAGGAACTGGGTGGCAGAAAGATGTAACAGCTATTTTTGAAATTTGTTGTATAAAGAATTTTTCTGTTACTAGGAAGAACAGCTGTATATAAGTATATCCTTCCCTATGTAAAAAGGACAAGCTATACAACTATATTTTCCCTATGTAAAAAAGACAAAGGCTATGTATCTTACTATAACAATTTTTTTAGTAGTCTGTGAAATCCTAATAATCTGTACTGAGCCCAGCCAAAAGTGTAAGTTAAAAAGAGGAGAAGGTAAAAACCACATGATCATCTCCATAGATGCTGAAAAAGCATTTGACAAAATTCAGCATCCATTCATGATTAAAACTCTCAACAAAATGGGTATAGACGGCAAGTACCTCAACATCATAAAGGCCATATATGACAAACCCACAGCTAACATCATACTTAACAGCGAGAAGCTGAAAGATTTTCATCTAAGATCGGGAACAAGACAGGGATGCCCACTCTCTCCACTGTTATTCAACACAGTACTGGAGGTCCTAGCCACAGCAATCAAACAAAACAAAGACATACAGGCATCCATATTGGTAAAGAAGAAGTCAAATTGTCACTATTTGCAGATGACATGAAACTGTACATAAAAATCCCTAAATATTCCATTCCAAAACTACTAGAACTAATATCTGAATTCAGCAAAGTTGCAGGATACAAAATTAACACACAGAAATCTGTTGTTTTCCTATACACTAATGATGAACTAACAGAAAGAGAAATCAGAAAAACAATTCCATTCACAATTGCATCAAAAAGAATAAAATACCTAGGAATAAACCTAACGAAGGAAGTGAAAGACCTGTACTCTGAAAACTACAAGACACTCCTAAGAGAAATTAAAGAGGACACTAACAAATGGAAATGCATCCCATGCTCTTGGCTAGGAAGAATAAATATTGTCAAAATGGCTATACTACCTAAAGCAATCTACAGATTCAATGCAATCCCTATCAAGCTACCAACAGCTTTCTTCAATGAACTGGAACAAATAATTCTAAAATTCATATGGAACCACAAAAGACCCCGAATAGCCAAAGCAATCCTGAGAAGGAGGAATAAAACATGGGGAATTACGCTCCCTGACTTCAAGCTCTACTACAAAGCCACCGTAATCAAGACAATTTAGTATTGGCACAAAAACAGACCCACAGACCAGTGGAATAGAATAGAAAATCCAAACATTAACCCAAACATATACAGTCAATTAATATTTGATAAGGGAGCCTTGGATATACACTGGGGAGATGTCGGCCTCTTCAGCAGCTGGTGTTGGAAAAACTGGACAGCTACATTGAAGAGAATGAAACTGGACTACTGTCTAGCCCCATACACAAAGGTAAACTCAAGGTGGATCAAAGACCTGAATGTAAGTCATTAAACCATAAAACTCTTAGAAAAAAACATAGGCAAAAATCTCTTGGACATAAACATGAGCAACTTCTTCATGAACATATCTCCCCGGGCAAGGGAAACAAAAGCAAAAATGAACAAGTGGGACTATATCAAGCTGAAAAGCTTCTGTACAGCAAAGGACACCATCAGTAGAACAAAAAGACATCCTACAGTATGGGAGAATATATTCATAAATGACATATCCGATAAGGGGTTAACATCCAAAATATATAAAGAACTCACGCACCTCAACAAACAAAAAGCAAATAGTCCAATTCAGAAATGGGCAGAGGACATGAATACACACTTCTCCAAAGAAGAAATTCAGATGGCCAACAGGCACATGAAAAGATGCTCCACATCACTAAACATCAGAGAAATGCAGATTAAAACCACAATGAGATACCACCTCACACCAGTGAGGATAGCCAACATCCAAAACACAAACAACAGCAAATGTTGGCGAGGATGTGGAGAAAAGGTAACCCTCCTACGCTGCTGGTGGGAATGCAAATTAGTTCAACCATTGTAGAAAGTAGTATGGAGGTTCCTCAAAAAACTCAATATACAAATACCATTTGACCCAGGAGTCCCACTCCTAGGAATTTACCCCAAGAATGCAGCAGCCCAGTTTGAAAAAGACAGATGCACCCGTATGTTTATTGCAGCACTATTTACTATAGCCAAGAAATGGAAGCAACCTAAGTGTCCATCAGTAGATGAATGGATAAAGAAGAGGTGGTACATATACACAATGGAATATTATTTAGCCATAAGAAGAAAACAAATCCTACCATTTGCAACAGCATGGATGGAGCTAGAGGGTATTATGCTCAGTGAAATAAGCCAAGCCGAAAAAGACAAGTACCAAATGATTTCACTCATATGTGGAGCATAAGAACAAAGAAAAAAACTGGAGGAACAAAACAGCAGCAGACTCACAGAACCCAAGAACGGACTAATAGTTACCAAAGGGAAAGGGACTGGGGAGGATGGGTGGGAAGGGAGGGACAAGGGGGAAAAGGGGGCATTACGATTAGCAGATGTAATGTTAAGTGGGCATGGGGAGGGCTGTACAACCCAGAGAAGACAAGTAGTGACTCTATAGCATCTCACTATGCCGATGGACAGTGACTGTAATGGGGTTGGTGGGGGGGGGCCTGATGAAGGGGGTAGTGTAATTACCATAATATTGCTCATTTAATTTTAGATTAATGATATCAAAATAAACTTTAAAAAAAAGAGGAGAAGGAATTAGTTTTCAAAATTGTGTTATTCACACTGAGGTCTACGGTGACTGAACTTCAACGCCCCAAGAGTTGGCTCTACACAATTCCATGGTGAATGTCTGACTTTTCCAACCACATCACATCTAGGTGCATCTAGTCACCTATCTTTTGAAGTCTACTGTGTCTTTTATTATTTTTCTTTTAACATACTTTTAATCTAGACTATTCCACAATAACAACCATTGTGTTTTATTTGTACGTATCTTCTATCTTCGGAATTATCTGGAATAATTTTCCTCCTCTCTTGCCCCACCCACCCGCCACCCACCCCCACAACCTCTACACACACTTCTTTTCCATATTTTAAACCAGTTTTAATAGATATTGAGGTATTCTACTCAAAACCCTTGTCTAAGCTTATGCACTCATACTCCAATTTCTGGGAATGGTAACTGCTGATAGCTAACAGCTCTGCCCCTCACTGAAAATTGCCCTTGGCTGCAGGAAACCTGAATGCCCAGGAGTTACCACAGCCAAAGACAGTTTGATGCAGAGAAACAAAGACCAAACCCCCATGCCTCAAACTGGCACAGCCGTAAAAATTATCCCATTTCCAAGGCTCCACATAATAACCACAAAGTGTTCACCATCAAGGTGAACTCCTGCTGCCAAGTCGAGCATCCTCACTTCCTCACAGTTGTATTTCACGAGACCACTCCTCAATGCATGTTCTGCATGCAACATCCTATCTCAGAATCTGTTTCCAGAAACCCTTGAATTCTCTAAGAATATGAGGAGCACAAAATGTTAGAGATAGGAAGTTTTGCCTTAACCTCAGTATGAAACCCTTATGAGCCAAGCTGGATTGCTTTTACTTATGCCCACGGTATGCCTAATACTTAGAACAGTGTTGAAAGCCACCAGCCTTATTGCTTCACTCCTTTTAAGACCAAACCCAGATCCCATTTCTCTGTACTTCATGGAATGGAAAAATCTGTCCTACATAGAGCAGACTAGGCTTTAAGGAGAGACTGGCCAAGGCTAACTACTCTACATCTTCCTGGGGTTGCTGAGCACCTCTTAGCAACTCTGGGCAGTTCTTACAACTTTAAGGATATAGACACAATATTCTTTGAAAAAAAAAAACAAACAAAAAAGACAAACGGGGCACTTGATAAGATAAAACCTACTACCCTGCTATTAATGTTTGGTCCTCTAGCAATTTAGCCCAACCAATAGATGTGTTTGACTTCAACAAAAATATCAGCACTACTTCTTGGGAAAGTAAAAATGGAGAAGAAATTAACTTCTTCTAGTAAATGTTATTGATTAAAAAATGTCAATTACAGAGGGCCTTACATATAAGGACTGGTAGATTTTAGTTAGTATTATTTTTATTATTAAGACAGATTCCCAGATGACTGTAAACTCCTTTAGAAAAGGACCATGCCCTTTGAACTCTGTTTCTCAGCTTCAATAAGGATGGCCTGTAATATACTGTAGGTGTTCATCAGATTGTTTTTAATAAAGGATGAATAAATAAGAAAATTTGATAAAATATGTGTTTCCCCAAGGAACTGATAATATTTTGGAAAAATCTAATAACTGATCCATTTGCATGCTGTTAGGTAATTCCTTCTAATTTTGCACAGCTCTATTAATCAACAAAGTCCAATAATCTATGAGTCCAGCTATGCCTCTAGTGTTTTCATAAGACTATTAATTACAAGTTTTATCAAACGTACTCCTAGAGCTAAGCTAAATTATTTGCACGTATCTGCATATAGAGGACCACTACAAATAACCACACAAATGGTGCACTTCATAGCTACCGGGAACAACACTTGAATGGCACTGGTGATTTCAGTCAGGCAGCCATCTAAAGTCTCCCTGAAATGCAGTCTACAGGTCTATTTGAAAAGAAATTATTTCTCCACATTGTTCATGATGTTTTCATGTGGACTAATCATGACCACTGATTTTATCTGTAATTACCTTCAAGTCTTTTTAAACTTACCATAATATACATTTTCCCTTTTTGAAAACAGAACATAGGCCCATCACCGATGCAGGAAAATCTTCAATGTTTCTCATATTTCTCAAAGATTAATTACTTACAGTGGTTCTATGTATAAAGTTAAAAATATTTTCAAGCATCCTGCAATCTAATTCTTCCAATTCTGGAGACTTAATGCCATTGAAATGATGAACTGGCTTTTGCGAGTGTGTGTGCCACTTTGTAATAGACATTGTCAGTGGTGTGCCCACTGCCTCTCCAATCCGTTTGCCATTTTCATGCATACTGGCTCTCAGCGTGCTTTCACCCCTGAAAACCTGCTTCTGTCCTTCTCAATTAACTCTTGCCATTACATTCTAGGTCTAGATTTGGAAGTAACCTGAAATTATATCCACTTGGGGCAGCCACTAACCAAAGAATGATGGTGCAATGGCACAAATACTCTCACTTCCTTATTCTTAAATAAACAGCTCTGAGACAAAGGCGACCATGTCTGCAGAGCTTCCTGTGGGATGAGCTTAAGTTATATGACAAGGAACTTGCCTTGATATAATACCCTTCCTTGGCTTCCTACCTTGTTATGGGTTGAACTTTGTCCCTCAAAAAAAGATATGTTGAAATCCTAATCTCCATTACTTCAGAGTTTGATCTTATTTTATAATAGGTTCTTTACTGAAAGCAGGTAAAAATGAGGTCATTAGTTAATATGGGTCTTAATCCAATATAACTGGTGCACTTATGAAGAGGTCATTTGGGCACGATATAAACTTAGAGAGAACTCCACAGGACCATGAAGGCAGAGATGGAGTGATGCACCTACGAGCCAAGGAAGGCCAAAGACTGCCCACAAAGTACCAGAAGCTCCGAGGCAGCATGGAACAGATTCTCCCTCAAAGTTCTCAGAAAAAACAGACACTGCCAACACCTGGATCTCAGAGGACTACTCTCCAAAACTATGAGACAATAAATTTCTGTTGTATATGCCACCCTCTTTGTGGTGCCTTGTTACAGCAGCGCCAAGAAACTAGACAGTTCCTTTCCTGTATCACTTGCCTATTCCCTTCCTGTACATTGGGAACATATTCTAAAAAATCATTTTTATGTATGAGAACCTATCTCAGTATTTGCTTCTGGGAAATCCAATCTAAGACTCCTAATTTGTATCTAAATTGTTCATGTGTGAAAAAGATTATTAGGAGAGAAATAGCAAAGACCATTCTTCTCACAGAAAGCAGACATATTCAGGAATTGAGCATTTCGCCTTTATTCCGCCATCTGTGAAATATCGTACCTTTCTCTTTAATAGATGAAAATTACCTCATTAACTACCACTCTTATTCTAACAACAGATTCTAGCACTTTTCTCATTAATTCAACTTATTTTTAGATTTAAGTACTTTAATTCTAGTCTTAGAATTTCTTGGTTTACATTTGCGTTTTGCCTTGGTTTTGTGACCTTCCTTTCATCTTTGAAAGTGCTTGTAGGTTTGACCTTATTGTAGATTTCTCCACACTGTTGTGTAGAACCCGTTTGCTGCCTCCTTTTCTTCTGTATTACAGTCATGCAGAAATATATCATCAGAATTTATTTCAGAGCCTTTTAACACTTTCAGTGCATGTACACTACTTTAGAGTTGCTGATGAGGTCATGGGTACACAGTTACCTTTTTTTAGCCTTCCTGCAGTCAAGAGTATGTCTGCAAATCTACTGAACAATTCTGTTCTTCAACATTCTACATTCTAAATAGGCACAGCCACTTTAATTGAAAGGTTTCCATCACACTCACATCCCCAGCCAATTTTCTTCTCTCATCTGAATGAAATCCAGCAATTGCCCATTTGCTTTCTCATGTAAGATGAAATTGTCAGCAAGGTAAATAACAAATTTATTAGATGACATCCTTTTAGCAGAATCATATTTCTAACAGATGTTCACAGAGTTTAAGTCCTCCATTATTTCCATACAGATGGTTTTGTGTTACTTTGGAAATCTCCTATGAATTTTTATCCATAATCTTCATTTGATTTGAATATATACCAGAGTTATTCTTTCAAAACATATTTATTTTATGTTTATGTTGTACTTCCAAACAACCAGATTTGGCAGAGTATTAACCAACAATGATATTAGTTCTGTTTATTTTCCTTATTTTTACCTTTAGTCATAGACTCCCTGCTTCATGGTGTATGTATATAAAACAAGGCATAAAATTACAAGTGCTCACAATATGTTCATCTTCTGTTTTTTCCTTCTTTTAAATAAGAGAGTAGTCATTTCAGGCTGCCATAAGAAAATACCATAGACTGGCTGTCTTAAATAACAGAAGTTTATTTTCTCACAGTTCTGGAGGCTGGAAGTTCCAGACCAGGGTGCATTTTTGGGTTTTGGTGAGAGCTCTCTTCCTGCCATTCAGCGGGCTGCCTTCTTACTATGTCCTCTGATGGTCCAGCCAGCTTTCTCGCGTCTCTTTTTACAAGGGCACTAATACTATCATAGGAGCCCCACTCTTGTGACCTCATCTAAACCTAATTACCTCCCAAAGGCTGTATCTCCAAATATCATCATATACAGGACTGCAGCTTCAATTATATCAATTTTAGGGGTACATATTCAGTCCATAACCATATCCATTGATCTTTTCACATTGCTATGCTCTGTGAAGTCTTGTTAATATCTACAAAAGCATACTGATAAAATCTCAAGCTTATTTAATATGTAATATGAACTTCAGAAGGCTACATAGACACCTTAAACCATAATATAATTTGAAGCCCTCTTATCTTGTACCTACTTCTAATAATTACTGATTACATAATTCTTGCATAAAGACCCTCAATCTGGTCTTTGTCTAGGTATGTATGTGTATAACTTTGTGTATATTTGAATGTGTGACATACTAGGAGAGCAAGTGGCATTTTAATTCTTTCCATTTAAATAATTTTGATTATACTGGCAAGTCTGAAAATGATTATATTTCCCTACTCACCACGAGTTCCAACTCTTCCTGCCATGATGCCAGGCCACCATTGCTTTGTCATCATAAACCAGAGGGCTAAAAAATTGGTATTCTTGAATCTGAATAAAATGATCAGCTTCCATGTCCTCATTCTTTTGCAAAGTTTTGACTCTCAATCTGAAAAACCTAAGTACTCCACAGGTGTTTCTAATACTCTCAACTTTTTTTTACTCAGGTCTTCAAAGGCGATAGAGAGATATCAAGTTTCTCCCAGCCAAATTACTTGTTTCAGGCATAAACCAGTACAAGTGGATATCACTGCATATTGTCAGCCTAGCAGTCACAACTCAGGTTTGTGACTCTAATTTCTTAGATAACCTCTTTTTCCCCCACTTAATAAACACCATCAACTACATTTTAACACAGGTACTAATTTTTAATTCTTTCTTTACCTTGTCTTGTCTTACCAATTAGATTATAAACATATTTGTTGTATCTAGTAAAATTTTTAAACTATAAGAGGCACTTGATAAATACCTGATTAATTAGCTATGCATGTGTTTAAAAAAGATATATTAATTTAGTATGCAGCAAAAGAAAGTTTCCAGGTGAATTATAATGGTATTTTTAAAATCTTTTTTCATTTTATTAGTGGTTTGTGATTGATCAGTATCCTATATCTATTGTTGGTACTGGCAAGTCACAAGTAGTAAGAGGTGCATTTGTGAAACTCAAGCAGGTATAATGGTATTAGTTTGAATAGGATTCCTCATATAATGAGTGAAAGGTTGTAAGCCACTCAAACACATGCTTTGCACAAAGCAATCACTCAGTAAAAATGAGCTATTAATGTTTATCATAATTGTGTCTACAGAAATTAATAATTATTTAGGGGTAAATTTATTTTTGAGAGTAATTATTCATGCTTATTATTACTATTTCTGCTCCTGATGTTAAAATTTGACTAAGACAATTTTACTGAAGAAGAGTAACTGCAGCCTTGACTCTGTATGGGTATGGGTAAAACTGAAGGATTTCCAGAATCTCTTGTCTGACTTTAATGCATTTACATATTAACAGATTTTCCTAAGGGGTGGAGAGAAGTAGTTCATCTCCATATCAATGGGTAATTACCTGGGTGACTGAGAACTTATCTAAACATGAGAAGTTGGGGGAGGTCTCACTTGCTTGTGCTGGAGCAGGAGAGAGAAATGGCCCTGGACCAGTTTGTAAGAAAAAAACGGACCTAAACTTTATTTTTCCATTTCATTGATTTTGGTTTTAGAGGTATTTTGAACCGGGATTTCCTCTCCCCAGATTTACATCTGGAGTAGTTGACAGGATCTCTGAACACGGAATCTCTCTAAATGGGTGCGACCTTGGGGAGAGCCACCCCTAGAGATGATGGAGAGATGCCCAGAACCACCCCTGTGGATGAGGAGGAGGCCCCAGTGGATGTGGTGGCAGAGGGGGCAGCTTCATCTGTTATTGTCCCCACATCTGTGGGGCTTCCAATTTGGGAGCCCCTAGTGGGGAATTGGTCTAGGGTAAAGCACCTCCTAGGGGGTGGGGGTCCTCCCCAGAACTGGGGAAGGGTGGAGACACAGAAGCTGCAGAATTAGCCCTACGTGATATAGAAAGCTGCTTAGAATCCCTGAGAGGCCGTGTAGCAGCTGGCATTGTAGGGTCTCTTTTCATCGAGATAGTGGAAAATGTTAATACAGGAGAAAGAGTATCAAGAAGGTTAGTGAGGAGAGAGAGAGGGACTTAGGTGGGAGAGAGACACACTTCTGCATCACTTGGAGGAGCTGGGTGATAATCTATGGGATGCCATTAAGAAAAACAGACAGTTATTGAAAAGACAGATTATGATCCTGGAAGAATCCTTAGCATCTGTGAGAGGGGACGTGGCAGGAAAAGCAGTGCTGCAGGTAGCTGTGGGGGAGGGGGAGGACAGAGTGGTGCCTTAAGCCCCATAGATGGAGGAGGAGCTGGGAGGGGTGAAGAAGAGGAGGAGGCAGGCCCATGGGCCAATTTGCTGCCAAGGCCACCATCTCAGGTACCAGCCTCTCCTGTTTTAAAGGCCTGCCCAGTTGTAATTAAGAAAATAAAAACGAAATAACCTCAAGCTCCTCAGGGGGAGGAGCAGCCCTCTCCCCAGGTTGTGGAGCACTCCATGCTCCGCCCCTATACCCAGGATGAGCTGGTGGACATGAGCATCTTAGTATAGGCAGAAGCCATTGGAATCTCTGCCTACACAGCTTTTACGTCTCTGGGATATCAAGGCAGAAAACAACATTATGTTGGATACTGAGATGAGTAAAATGGCTTCCCTCATGACTCACAATTCCCTCTGGCAGCGGTTGCAAAATTCCTGTCATGTTTCAGGGAATCAGACACTCCTAAAATGGCTGACACCTGCCATCAGGGTAGTTTGGCCTAATTAGGGTGATTTACCATATTTACCCACTAGCTGGAAAAAGTATGTAGAGCTCCAGCAGGTACTGTGGGAATTGGGTATGAAAAATATCATTTATAATATCCAATGAGGAAGTGTTCACAGTAGGAATGAGAAATCTGGTGCTGCATACAGCTCCCACATCTCTCTTTGGGTCCCTAATGACTAATCTTGCCCCCCACATCAGGCAACCCATAAGTGAGGCTATTCATACTTAAGAAGATCTGGGGGAAGTTGAATCAATAAGGGCACAGAAAAAGTACAGGCTACAACTGAAAGGAGAGGTGCAAATGGCCCCGTGAAGGTCTTGGGGACTCAGACATGGGTTGATTTGATAAAGGCCAGAGTAGTGAAAGAAAAACTTGATGAGCAGCCCAGTAGAATCTTGTTAGAACTGTGGCACCAATTAAAAAGCCAGAACAGCAATTCCAGCCACTGAGGTCCAGGACATGGAAACAAGAGTCAAGGCCTCATGCCCAGCCTGTGCCATCACCCCACAGGAGGACAATTGGGAATCACAGTTCAACGGTTGGAGGAGAGGGGTCAAAGCCCCCACCTTGGTGGACATAGTGGGGATTGGAGGACACATGTAGAATTCATTGGTCCCCTGTGAATGTACAATGTGTCCTGGCACTGGTGGACACAGGAGCTGTGTGTTCTCTGATTTATGGAAACCCTGACCATTTTCCTGGGACCCCTGCTGTAATAGATGGCTATGGGGGTAAGGCAACTAGAGTGAAGAAAGGCCAAATCCATTGGGGATAGGGCCTTTACCCCCAAAGGAGTATGCTATGTACATTTCTCCCAAGCCTGAATATAGTTTGTGGGTAGATATCCTTCAGGACATGTGGTCACAGACCACTGCAGGTGAGTTCAGACTAAGAGTACATGTGGTAAAGGCAGTTCTGAGGGGCATGCTAAGCACGCACCTGTAGTTCTGCCTGTACCTTGGCAGATGACAAATACCAAGCAGTATAAATTGCCTGGGGGGCACAAGGAAATTAGAGAAACTCTACAGGAGTTGGAGACGGTGGGCATCATAAATCCCACTTCATAGTCCTTTTAATTCTCCAGTGTGGCCAGTGAAAAAGCCAGGTGGCTCCTGGTATATGACCGTGGACTACAGGGAATTTAATAAAGTCACACCCCCTTTGCATGCTGCTGTCCCTCTATAGCAGCCATTCTGGACACCCTCAGCCATGAGCTGGGATCGTACCATTATGTAGTAGAGCTTGCTAATATTTTATTCTCTATTGACATAGCACAGGAAAGTCAGTAACAGTTTGCCTTCAGATGGGAAGGCTGGCAGTGGACATTCACTGTCCTTCCATAAGGATACCCCACAGTCCCACCATCTGTCACGGACTTGTAGCCAGGACTCGGCCAAATGGAAGAAACCACAAACGGTGTGGTTGTATTACTACATTGATGATATTATGCTCACATCTTATTCTATTGCAGATTTAGAAGGGGCATTTCCTAGACTGCTGCAACATCTAAAGGAGAAAGGATGGGCTGTGAACAACAAACACCAAGATTCAGGGACCTGCTTTGTCTTTAAAATTCTTGGAGGTTGTCTGGATGGGTAAAACTAAAGTTATTCCTGAGGCAGTCATAGACAAGGACTAGGCTTTCCCTACCTCTACCACTGTGACAGTATTACAAGAAGCTTTTGGGTCTTTCGTTCTACTGGGGAGAGTTTATCCTGCACTTGGCACCAATCCTGAAGCCCTTATACAAGTTGGTACAAAGGGCATCAGGTGGGCCTGGGATGAGACATGCAGCTGCTTTTACTGCTGCCAAGTGGGCAGTCAAGGCCGTACAGGCCTTCAGTGTAATGGACTCATCAAGGCCCTGTGAGCTAGATGTTCATGTAACTGAGGATGGGGTCTCTGGCAGTGGCTTCAATGGACATGCCAACCTATTGTATTCTGTTGACAACTATGGAAAGGAGCAGAGGTCTGGTACACCTTGATAGAGAAGCAACTGGCTGCTGTGTACCACACCTTGCTGACTACAGAGCCCACTGCTGGAACAGCTCCGAACAAGGTAATAACCACCAACCCCATCGCAGGATGGGTACAAGACTGGAACCAAAGGCCACAGAGTAGGGAGGCATAGATGCCTATGCTGGCCAAATGGGGCATATATTTACAGCAGCATAGTGCCCTGTCTACTAGCCCCTTAAGTGGAGAACTCCAACCTTTATTGGGGCCAGTGACCTCCACCCGGGGAAAGCAAAAAGAACATGCTTTTGAGCCATTGGTAGCCGAGAGTCCTTATGAGGAGGGAAAAGTCCCTATACCTGAAGATGCTTGGTATACAGATGGCTCCAGCTGTGGGCAGCCCCCAAAGTGAGGGCTGTGTCTTTCCATCCTAAGACTGAGACAATATGGATGGAGGACAGAGAGGGAAGAACAGCCAATGGGATGAATTGTGTACAGTATGGCTTGTGATCACCCAGGAGCCTTCCCCTATAGTTGTCTGCACTGACAGCTGGGCCATCTATTGTGGCCTGACCTTGAGGCTACCAACATGGTACCATGCCAACTGGATGGTTGGTCACCAGCCCCTTTGGGGGCAAGAGCTGTGGCAAGACCTATGGGCCTGTGGTCAGCCTAAGACTGTTACTGTGTATCATGTGACTGGCTACTTACCTTTGGCATCCCCAGGGAATGATGAAGCAGATACATTGGCCCAGGTGCACTGGCTAGAAGGAAAGCCTGCCTTTGATGTGGCCCAATGGCTACATCAGCATTTGTTGTAGCAAAAGACAATGCGAGCTGTAGCCCATCAGTGGGACTTGCCATGGACCTGTGAAGAAGTCAGCAGAGCCTGGAAGGAGTGCCTTGTGTGCTCTATGTGGGACTTACACCAAGTCATCAGTAACGTGGGACAATAATAAGGGGGCCAATACCCCTTGTCAGGTGGCAGATAGACTATATTGGGCCTCTTCCCATATCAGAAGGATATCAGTATGCCATGACTTGTGTGGCCACAGCTACTGGACTATTGATAGCTTTTCCTGCATGTTGTGCTGATCAGCAAGAGGCATCTAGAGCATCTCTTTGCAGACTATGGCCAGCTGCAGGTGACTGAGAGTGATCAAGGCACCCACTTTACTGGACATGCGTTACAAGGATGGGTGCAGCAATTAGGAATAAAGTGGAAGTTTCATGTACCATATAACCCTACCTGGGCAGGCATGATAGAGAGATACAATGGTTTGTTGAAATCTGGACTGAAGTCAGACACCAATAGCCTACAGGGTTGGTCAGTTCGCCTATGGATGGTGCTGTGGCATTTGAATGAGAAGCCACGTAGAGGAGCTTTGAGCCCTGTGGATATGCTCACACACCTTGCTGCCTCTCCTATACAACTGTATGTGCAAACAAAGAAGAGTTATTGAAGCCAGTATATGGCTGCCAGCCCCTACTGCATTCAACCTTGGAGACACTGTGGAATGGACATGCTCCTGGATATTTCAACACATGGACTGGTGATGGCTGGCCCTTCTGGCACCTTAGAGAAAAGGCCTGGAAGCTGGCTTTCTGTGTATTCCTGTAGTAACAGCAGAGTGGCCCCCATAGATCATGGTAGTGTACCCAAAACATCCAGGAGGTAAGAGCATCTTACAGGGAAGTTTTATATTATCTTTATAGCCAGTGCATGTACCTCCCATAGCCCTATATATTGACCCATCTATAACTCCCACAGGATTGGGGTTGAAAGCCTGGTATACCAGACAAGGATGAGATCTCATTCCTGCTACTGTTCTATCACAGGATCACTCTCTGGCATGTATCCTGCCTGATGGACAAGATTTGCCTATGCTGGTGTCTTTGAAACATGTATCTTATCACCCTTAAGGTTATTTTCTTCTACAGTCCTTGTGGCCTAGATGTGCCCCCTGGATGCAGCTACCAATTGATGATTGCTCTGAACTCTCTACCTCTTCAGCTACTTCCTGCTGGAATGGAGGACCTATGGATTTGATCTGCATAGGACTTTGAACCTAGCTGAATTCTCCCTCTTGAGGATTATCACAATTTTATTGCTGTTGCTATTGAATGTCATTAGTCTGGTCACAATGCTCCAGTTTTCTCACCCAGGGACTATTGCAGAAGAGGGGGAATGAGTAGATTGTAAGGCAAGATTTCTGGAGGGGTGGCCTGTAGGTAAAATTGAAAGATTTCCAGAATCTCTTGCCTGGCTTTAGTGCATTTCCATATTAACAGGCTTTCCTAAGTGGTGGAGAGAATCTCCATATCAGTGGGTAATTACCTGTGTGACCTAGGGCTTTTCTGAACCTGAGAGGTTACCTTGTTTGCTTTTGCTGGAGTAGGAGAGCGAAATGGCCCTGGACCACAGTTTGTAAGCAATAAACGGATTTAAACTTTATTTCTCTGTTCGACTGATTTTGGTTTTAGAGGTATTTTGCCCGAGGTTTTCCTCTCTGCGGACTTACAATGGGGATCCTTAAGGTGGCTGAGAAAGGGAAGTGATATGCTTATAGCAGCAGTTGGTACAGACTGGAAAACAGACTGAAGGCAGGAAGTTTGTAAAGGATTTCACTTTTAAACATGCCATTTCTCTCCAATAAAATGTCAACAATACTGTGTAAAAGTGGCAATGTTTGAGGAATTCTGAACTCATAATGAAACATCATCTTTCAGCTAATCCACTGTGGCCAGACACATAAAACACCTGCCCTCTTTGTAGAATCTATGCATTGCCTGGACTTTTTAAATATCTGGATTCTATACTGCCTAAAGCAGAAAATGTCACCATGATTTCAAAGGGAGTTCTTCATGGTTAGGAACTGCTGTAAATGATTGATTTCCATGTCAGCTTAAAATTTCTTAGCTTTGTCAGTTCAAGTCATGTCCTTAATGTAATTTTAATGTTGCTGGATTTTTAAAAGTTATTATATAATAATCAATGCACATACTTAACAAAACCTCCTTGCAAGTGAATCATTTTCCAATCAATACTTTAGATTTACTTGATAAAGAAAAAAGGATGCTCCTCAATTATAAGAATTTTCTTATAAAAAATTTTCTCAATGTTTCCTGAAAACTTTGATGTCATACATTTAATTTTATGTAAACACAGACTCTTCTTTTCCAGAAACAGTTGTTGTAAATCAATGGATGTACTGACATCCAGGTAAGATATTGAGTCATGCTGACACAATATAGATAAAAACCCTCAAAACAATAAGGAACGTCATAGGAAATGGACTATAAAGGGTTTAATTTATCATGATTACTATGAATCAGCATTGGGTTTTCAGTTTCTATTTATAAGAAATTTTATACTATATTTCATTTTTTTGTAAAATTCTCATTATATTAACATAAACAAGTAGATTCATATTTTAATGTCTTATAAGGTTCTTGAGTATCACAAAAAGAGAAAACAAAATCAAGGGATTCAGTAAGCTTATATCTCCTGGAAAATTTTTCAACACTTGCCTGATAAATACGCATAAACATGTACATAGCTTATAATATATGTAGTTTCATATGCTTACAAGGCATGTTCTATCACTGAGAAGAAAATTCCTTTGAAAAGAATTATTGCAATTCATTGAAATCAATAATGTTTCTTATTTTCATCAAAACCAGGAAAAAAAATATTAGAACATAAAATCTCATATCTTGTAAAATCACTTGTAAAATTACATAAATTAATCATCTATCTACTGCACCATTCACCACCAAAATAGGTAAAAACTTTAAGATCCAAGTATGTTAGCAAATTGCTCAAGTTCATGGTGGAGCCAAACCTAGCTTTCTGTTTGTTTTCACTTTAAAAACCACATTCTTCCTACTGTGCGATGCTGCTTCTCCAAAACCTTAGAGGGTTGGCCAAAAATGTGTCATCTGCACATTTAAATGGGCATTCTCTAATTTCATACAAATGTTTGTTCAGAAATATTCAAGGGAGTTCCTTAATTTAACAAGTATTCATTCAGTATACAAGGTGCTAGAGGCTGTGTAACACTGAAAACAGTGCATGTAGTCTTGGTGTTCACATAGCTTCCCATCTGAAGGGCTGATAGCCTATGTGCCTTAACACTATTGATAGAATCCAGACAGGAGTGCCACCTTTTTGAATAAGCCCACCCGCCACCTCTGAGAGACCTAGGTTTCATCTTACTCAGGCTACAAAGCATTCTCGGGAGGACACGTCAGCAAGCCACAAGCCCACCTTTCCCCTGACCCCTCCCCTCAAAGAGCCCACCAAAAAACCTGGCCATAAAAAGCCTCTTAGCCTGTAAGAGACACCTTCTTTGTTCTGCTAGCCAGAACAGGGGAGTTCCTCTCAGGTTTAGCAATAACCCTGCTTGGACTGTTGATTTGCATCCCCTTTTCCTTTCATCTTGTGCTGAAACCCAGGAGCAGGAGCTGAGAGCAGGAGCTTTTTTGCAGCCTAGGAA
Source organism: Smutsia gigantea (assembly GCA_032199065.1). NCBI lineage: Eukaryota > Metazoa > Chordata > Mammalia > Pholidota > Manidae > Smutsia > Smutsia gigantea. Next base: position 21,126 of record JAVSCE010011732.1, on the reverse strand, counting down.
GCAGCTCATCCTGGGCTAATGCCCAGATCCTGAGAGCCTCCTGTGTCTCTCCCCATTTCCCTTCCCACCCTCACCCAACACCCCCTCACGTATTCCAGTCCTGGGACCATCTTGCCAGACCTCAGTCTACACAGCCACCACCGGATGCAATTCCCAGGAGGGTAAGATTTTGGCCTCTCATTAGCTTTCTCTTAGCACTGAGAGAAAGCCGGTCCAGTCCCCTTTTCCTTTCATCCTTCCCTTCTCTGTCTGCTGATAATACCATTAGGCGACTTCCTGCACTCTGACTGGGGGGATGCTTCCTTTCAGTGGGCAGGAAAATCTCTTTCAGCTCCAGAAGCCTACGGACTCTGGTTGGGAAACCAATCACAGTGAGACATCCCAGCAGCCTTGTTTCCCAAACCTCATCCACCCTTTCTCACCCTTACCCGGCGGGAAATACCCCCTCTGCTCTCTCCTACATAATCTTTCCCAATTAGGATTAAAAGTAGACAGTAAACCACCACTTCCATGCGGCCCAATATAAACTTGATAACGGGTCACACTGGCCAGTTGAGGGCAATTTCTATTTCCAAATTCTACAAGATCTTAACTTCCTTCAGAGCACTGGCATATGGTCAGAGGTTCCCTAAGTCCAAGCCTTCACCCTCCATAAGCAACCACCCTTTGCTCTCCACTTAACTCAGACCTCCCACGGAGAAGCCACCTCTCAGGCCTTGCCTGCAGCCTACAGGAGAAACATAGCCTCAGGCCAAAACCTCTTCCTCTGCAAAGCAATATTATTTTTTTTCTTACAGCTGCTTGCCTCAACCCAGGCAACCTGAGATTATCTTTCCTAACTGGTTAGGCAGTCTCCCCAAGGACCTTAACTTCCTATTGTCCCAGACAAGGTTCCCAGATCTCTAGAAGGCTTGCCTGGCCAAAATACTCCCTTTATGTGTCTTGCTGACTCTAAGAGCTCAGGTGAGAGCTGAACACAAACCCTCTAAAGTTCTCCTCACTAAACAAAAATCCCCTACCCCTACCCTGACAACATGGCGCTTTCACCCCCCTCTTCCCTCCTCTGAGGACTAGCTTGGCCTGGCCGATGACCCCCCGCCTCATGGCCCTCCTCCCCAGTGGCCTCAGCAAAGTCCAAATTCCTCTCCACCATCCGCCTCCTCTGAACACCCCTCCCCTGCTCCTCTCCGATAGCCGCCAGCACATGTGCCCCTTCTAACCCAGCCCCCTCTGCAAGCCCACCCTTTTCCCCACCTCAAACACGCTCTCGCATGCTCACTTCTGACTCAGTACCTCCCCAGACCGCTTCTCACCCCGTCCTACCCCTCCGTGAGGTAACAGGCATTGAAAGGCCTGTTCATGTTCATGTCTTCTTTTCAATTAATGATCTGGAACGTTCTGAACAAAAGATGGGGTCCTTCTCAGAAAACCCTGATAAATTCAGGAAAGAGCTCCTCCACGTTACTCAAATGCATGACTTCACTTGAGGGGGCATTTACCTCATCCTCTCGTCCACCCTCACAGATGACTAGAGGGAACACACTTGGCGTGCAGCCGAAAATCATGCTGATGAGTCGCACCTTCAGCACCCTGCTAATCATGCTCCGGAGCTCGAGCACACCCCAGGGCTGGGCCCCAAAACTACAAATGGACACACCGAATTGGCGACCCTGGTAGGGCAAATCATGATCACATGATCCCCTGCCTCCTGGCAGGGATAGAAAAAAAATAAAAATAAACAGGTCAACTATGAGCACCTCAGGGAAATTACTCAGGGGGGCAGATGAAAAACCAGCCCTCTTTATGAACCACCTTTCAGAGGCCATGATCAAATACACAAACACCAGCCCTAACTCCCCAGAGGGCCTTATTCCCCTAAACCTCCACTTCATTTCCCAGTCTTACTCAGATATTTGTAAAAGGCTTCAAAAATTAGAAAAAGACCCCAACACCTGAGAAAGAGCTTGTAGACGTTGCCATTAAAGTTTTTAACAACCAGGATAAGGAACAAAAACCTCAGAAAGAAATACAGGCTAAAGCCAAATATCAGATTCTGGCTTCCCTTATTCAAACTCCTGCTGACAAGCCTGCAAAAGGCTCCACCCCCCACCCACCAAGCAACCGTTTCTGCTGTGGCAATCCAGGGCCAGCAGGCAAAAGCTTGCCCTAATCCCAGGCCGCCTACTAAGTCGTGTCCGAACTGTGCACAGTGGGGTCACTGGAAAATGGACTGCCCTCTAGGGAAATCAGCCCCTCCCTTGAGGTCTCTCCCCTCCAAGCAATCAGACACATCTAGAGAGGACCTGGTGGCCCTCATAGCCTTGCCTTCAGTGACCAAATGATGTGGCCCAGATCACAAGGCCCCCTCCACAATGACACCAGTGGATCCATGAGTAAGAGTGGTGGTGGCAGGAGGTCAGGTTTCTTTCCTGATTGACACAGGGGCCAGCCTCTCTGTGCTTACTGAATACTCGGGACCTTTGCTCCCTTCCTCTATCTTGGTTGTTGGAATGAAAGGCATAATAGGAACAACAGCCCAAACCCCTTCTTTATATTGTTCCTTAAGCCATATTAATTTCCCTCACTCCTTTCTGGTAATTCCCCACTGCCCCACATCCCTTCGGGGAAGTGATATTCTCTACCATATGGGGGCATCCTTAAATATTCCCTCACTTCCCTCAGAACCCTCCCTCACTCTCCCAGTCATATCACCTAAAGAGGCCATTCCCCCTGAGTCAGTACAGCTTACTAAATCACAAGTTGACCCTACTGTTTGGGACACAAAAAAACCAATAGCCTCACACCACCACCCCCTCAAAATGAAACAGGGACCATAGGCTTAGACAGAATAGGGTGAGGGCCTCCAGAAAAAGCAAGGCAGGATATTTACAGCCAGAGCAATGTAACTACAGGCAAGGAAACCCCCTACCAAAACTCTGTGTTAAACATTAAGCTCTAGAGTCATTCTTCAGTGAGATCAGTTGATACTCCCCAGATAAAGGGAAGTAGCCCATGTTTTTATTATGCTAATTATTTGTAATCATGTGTAAGATTCACTTTAGCATGCTAAAAGAGACTTAATATCTCATCAAGTACAAACATCCTAAGGCCACTTTTAACAAGTCCACACCCTAAGCCTTTTATCAATTTCCAAAAATCCTCAACTGCCTATAAATCCCCTAGACAACTGCACCACCCTGGGCTCTCTTGTCCCCTCCTGGCCTGAGCCAGGAGCTCTTTCCTCTCACTGTATCTCTCAATAAAAGCCTCTACCCTGGCTCTCCTACCTTGGGTGTTGGCTACGTTCATTCTTCAACTCTACAAACAAGAACCCCAGCATCAAAAATAGCTCTGAAAGACTCTACTCAAGCTGTCACAGTTAACCAATACTCCCTGAGCCCCAGCGGCCACCTTGGCCTCCAGCCCATCATCAACCACCTTCTTAAGGCCCAAATCCTCATTCCTACCCAGTCTGTTAGGCAGAAGAATAGATTGGAGCAAGATGGAAAGAGAATAAGGCCAGTAAAACCCAGTAGAAAGAATCAGAGAGTTAAGCTTGTTTTGTGTCCTGTGAATTTGTCTTAACCATCAGGCTGGAGACTCTATGACCAAAGAAATGTGATGTGGGTTGCCCTCTATTTGTGGCCAAATATGACTAGAGAGAAATGTGAATTTAATCTCCATTTGCAAGCTAGGTCCTACCAAACCGCTGCCAGTGCTCATGGGAATTACAGCCTAGAAAACTATAGTCATTACGTCTCTATAGGTTTGTATGTCTAAATGTGTTAATGGAAGATATTTTTTTACCTCCAGATGGTAGTGCTAAAAATTAATTGATTTAAACACAAGCACTTGTAAAAACTGGGCATTCCAAAACTTCCAGAAACTCTGATAGAAGATATTCAGCATTAATGCAAATTTACACTTAAATAAAACATGTCCTTACGGTTATCAGCTGCCTAGGTTTACCTAAAGCCATTTAAGTTGATGTTATCTGTTAAATCTTTCACAAAAAAAAAATGCTTAAAGAGAGGCTTGACTTTGTCTAATGTTTGGTGAAGTTTTTGTGAGTAATCTAACATGGTTGTTAGGAACGAGTGAACTAAATAAGTGGAGTAAGTAAACTTAATAATTGCGTGTTACAGTATGTATACCTAAAAACAGCTTAAGAATCTTTGTGGTAAAAAAAAAAAAAGAATCCTTGTGGTAATATGAAACCTTAAAGTTTTGCTAAGTTAAGTAATAAGTCAAATTAATGAATTAAGTCACTCACAAATAAGATAAAATAATGAAACATTAATTACTAAATACACTTTGGGCTTCCTTGTGGAAAGGCTAAACACAGATTTGGGTTCATTAGTAAACATATTTTGTGCTTAACTGAGGGATAGTGTTGTAAAGCATGTTTCTAGAAATTATGAAATATGTTCATAAATTTGCCAATCTAAAGAATGCTAGTGTAACAGTTTACAGTAGCTTCCTTCTCAGTGTTCACTAAAAAATTTCCTAATAGTTTCAAGTTCTAATTAAAACTACTTGAAATAAAGAAAACATCTATGCATGATAGAAAAGATGTGTGTTTTGATGAGAGAAAGTATAAGGAATCGATATTCATTTTATTGAGGGTAAGAGAAGGTAACTTGGTTCTAAAGTACAGCTGTCTATTTAAAGAGGGAGAACTCTGAATATAAAAAGAAAGTTGTAGAAAGTTTGTGGAATTTGATATGGCCATGCTATGTGAGATTAAAGCAAATGAGTCTTGATATGAAGTACACAGCAAAATTAGAATTTTGTTTCTGTTTATTAAAAGGACAAAGTTTTCCTGAACTATTAGTCTGCTCTTAACATTGAAAAATTGTGAAGGGTTTTTCTAATTGTTGTATCAAAATGATTTCTCATGCTTAAGGTCTCAATGAGTTGTCTAAGTACTTGAGAAAATGAGATCTTAATATTAAAAGAGCTAAAAGCTAACTTGATATGTTACAGAAATACCCAAACATCCTTATATCAACTGTGTTATAGTAAGCTTTCAACAGATCTTTAAACATTGCCATTTCCAAGTCTTTTGTCATTTATAGTTACTATTTTACTCTTACACAGAAAAAGAATTATCTATTTCAACCTTTTTGTCTTAAACTAGCTTAAAACAGTTTAAGTAAATTATACCTTTAAAGCAGAATTGAAACATTTATCTTTCTCTCTCTACCTAATCCCTCCAGAATTTAGAAACTCTCAGTGACTATTTTCATATTTTATGGTAATATTTTTATTTTCATAAATTCAATAAGAATCTGTTCTCCTTGTGACAGGACCAATGAAAACACTGGTTATATTACCAGGCCTTTGACTGGAATGTCATATTTGAGACATGTGCATAGACTCAGATATGAACAGACAACTTTAAGGAACTAAGATTGACTTTATGGAGCCAACAAAGCCCTTTGGAAGAATTGGCCTGGAACCTTGCTTACAGGGTTCCCAGCAGCCTTACCAGGTGAGTAAGGAAAGTCACTTCCCAGCAGGTGCAGGAACCTCAAAATATCTTGGGGACCTCGAGAAAAGGAATTCACCCCAATCTACAGGTACTGCAGGCAAAACCTGATGGCAAGTCTGGCTTGGCTTCCTGGCCTCAAGAGGCCTTTAAAAGATCGATCTGAAATTCCTTATACAAAGTTGCAGCAAAGCACATTTAAAAGAGCCTGTGCGATCAATGGCTGTTCTTGCTGCACTTATGTAAATAATCAGGCCAACTGTTTTAAAGCTAAACTTTTTTTATATTAATAAAAGGGAGGGTAATTTTAAAGAGAAGAATTATGTTTCAATAGTGCAGCCTTATCACTATTAGATTCTAATACTGTTCATTGTAAAATAGACTAGATCCTAGATTCTAGTTTCCTCAAAATATCCAGCTATGACTCTCCAAATGTTTCAGTTTTCTCCCATCATGTCAATTAGGGTTTTATTATTCTAGTCCTTATATTCAACCATTCATTCTTAATCTCCTTGTCAAGTTTGTTTCCTCCAGAACAAAAAAATCCAACTCCAGGTGTTGCTCAGATGAGGATTTAAATACACCCTATCTGATGAAGATGTATATCAGAGTTTTTAGATTCTGGAGAGATCAGGTAGAGAGAGAAAGATAAATGTTTCAATTCTGCTTTAAAGGTATAATTTACTAAACTGTTGTAAGCTAGTTTAAGACAAAAAGGTTGAAATAGATAATTCTTTTTCTGTTTAAGAGATTAGCAACATTTGAAACAAAATGTCATGCAACTTAGTTGCATCCTACTTTTATGTGCCCTTGCCCATTTCTGCCTCTGCTAAAATGGCTCCAAGACCCCTCCTCTCCAAGGAACTGCTGGACCCACAGGCAAGGACAACACCCCTACTCAGCAGGAAGCAGTTACAGAAGAGTGATCAACATCCACTTTTCCTTGAAAGAGTTCAAGGGTCCACACTCCTTGAGAGGTGAATGAGGTGGGTCAGAGACATGGGACAAGCATCATGATTAACTTTTCCAGCCTATGATGAAAAATGGTGAGATATAAACAGTATAGTAAGAACAGGAGGGACTCAGGCTAAGATTCCATTTTAAAAAACAGAGAGTTGAGAAGTAGGATTTCTAACATATTCTCTGGTACTCAGACAATAGCCCAACAGCTTGTCTTAAGGCAGGGCAGGCAGTCTTAGCTGATATGTCTCAACTTCTTTGGCCAAGCACTACAAAAGGACTCCAATCTCTCAACCTTGCCCCTAGCTGTCTGCTCCAGTATGTTAATGACCTCTTGCTTTGCAGCCCCTCAAAAAATGATTCTCTATCCCACACTGTCTCCCTCCTTAAATTCCTGGGGAAAAGGGATACTGTGTCTCAGAAAACAAAGCTCAACTAGCACAGCAAAAGGTCACTTACCTTGGTCTTGATCTCACCCCTACCATTCGCTGCATACCCACCTTCTGAAAACAAGCTATTAATAATCTCCCTTTCCCCACCACAAAGCGAGATCTTCTTTCCTTCCTAGGGTTTCTTAGCTATTTTAGACACTGGATCCAAAATTTCTCACTCATTGCAAAACCCCTTTATGAGGCCTCCCTCGGGGATCCCCAAGAAAGGGTGCCAGAGACAGGACTTACTTCGTGCTTCTCTCTGGGCTCTTAAGTGAGCACTCCTCAAGGCACCTGCTTTGACTCTACCTAACCCTAACAAACCTTTCTTTCCTTAACCAGCAAAAAGGGACAAGCATTAGGGCTACTCATACAATCAGCTATGGACTTCCTCCAGCCTGTTGCTTATTTGTCCAAACAACGCGACCTTATGATAAAAGGCCAGCCTCTCTCCTTACAGGTCCTACAGTCAGCTGCACTCCTTATCTCCGAAGCCCAAAAAATTGCCCTCCATCAGCCCCTCTAAGTACACACCTCACACAACCTCTTCAACCTCCTCAGCCACTGGACTCTAACCCTCCTCTCACCGGCCCAAGTCCAAGTCATAACACTCTCAGCTTCTACAACCCTCTGTTATCTTCTACCTCTCCTGGCCCCATTAGCCTTTATCACCATCTTTCTTCTTCCCCTTCTCTGCTTAAGTAATCTATTCCAAAGATTTATATAGGATCGAATGGCAGCCATCTCCTGGGCAACTACTTGAGAACAACTCAAATGGCCTTCCTGCTCCAAAATATCAGAAAACCCCCTTCTTCACCCCCTCTCAGCAGGAAGTAGCCAACAAGTGAATGGCAACCTGTCTTCCTATACCCTTTAGAGCAGGAATGATAGAATCCGGACCTGAGGACCACCTTTTGAATAAGCCCACCCACCATCTCAGAGAGACCCTGGCTTCATCTCACTTAGGCTACAAGCATTCTCCAGAGGACACGTCAGCAAGCTACAGGCCCACCTTCCCCTGAACCCTCTCCTCAAAGAGCCTGCCAAAAGACCTGTCCATAAATAGCCTCTTAGACTGTAAGAGACACCTTCTTTATTCTCCTGGCCAGAACATCAGGGTCCCTCTGAGTTTTAGCAATAAACCTGCTTGGACTGTTGAGTTCACATCTCCTCTTTTCCTTTCACTTATCACTTTATTTTATCATTAAAATGAAATAAATATACATCCTGTGTATATGTATATCCTGTATAAGTAACCCACTTTTAAGTGGTAAAGTTGGAATCCATCCTTTCTGTTACACTTAAGCCTTCCAAGGGTTATTAAAATTAGAATTACTGCTTCTCTGCATGTTGTTTCAGGCCCTTCCCAGTATCTAAAACAAAAAAGTAGAAACAGTATGCATAATATGTTTTCTTTTACAGTTCCTTCTCATCTATCTTAATTTAAAATCAAGGGAGCCTACAAGCCCAGGGAGTATAACCCAATTCTTCATCCATATTACTTTCGTATGCTTCCTTCCTTGCTTCAGAGCTAGCACATAAGGATAAGAGCTAGATCCCTGGGTGGCTGCAAATTAACAAATTAATAAATTTGATTGCTCTCCATATTCATGTTAGTCCAGTCCAAAGGACTAGATTTCTGAGCAGAGTCATCTCTTTAGTATTTGCTTTGACTAGTATTCCAAATACTCTTCTCCAAGTATGGAGTCCTGACTATTAGTAGTGATACTAGTAAGCTGCTAGTACTACTATTCAACTGTTTCTACCACTACCATTTATTTGGTAATAGTGAAGTCCTCTTGGATCTTCGGAGTATCCCTTTTCAAAGCAGATGCCCATATTTGCAACCCAATAGCTTACATTCCAGTGCAAATTAAATGAAATTTTGCTTCTTCTTGAATCCCAAATACCTACCATGATTTGTAATCCCCCATCCTGGTGCTGGAGCCTCACTGACTGAGAGCATTGATAGTTTCTTATGTTATGACAGGTTACCAGTCTTTGGACGTCATAACTTGCTGGCTGACTACCTGGATTTCCTTTGAAGTCATGTGTCCTTACACATCCAGACTTTTAAGACATTATTGTGCCTCATCAAAGCCAACACTGCACTCCCTCCCCCCCCACACACATACCCAGGACCTGGAATTGGCATTTTTTTAAGACAATTCTAAGACTAACCATATTCTCTGTTTAACATTAAGCACCCTCTCTCCAGCAGCCTTGTGCCTGAGTGCTCACTCTGCCCTGATGGCACCATTGGTTGACGTGAGCCTTAGTCTTCCTGCTTCTCTAGACTCTGTCCCACTAGCTTTCATTCACGGTTGTGGCTTGTTTCCTCTTCTCTACTCTGTTCGGAATGGCAAAAGACTAACCATAGCCTGACTTTGTTAGCTGCAGCTTTGTCTGAGTCCCTATTTATTATCACTGAACGAGATGTACTGACTATCCACATCATATCACAATCATGCTTCATTCTTTATTCCAGGAAGTCTTGTAAACTCATGAAAAGTACTTCCCTGAAATTTAGGTACATTGTATTCACAGATTTATCCTGATCTTTAAGATTGACAAAGGGAGAAATTAAAGGAGAGAGAAAAACTCTTATATTTGCCAGGTATGCCAAATCAAGATGCATTCATTGCCAGGTATGCCAAATCAAGATGCATTCATTGCCCTGTAAGGAGATCACAAAAGTCATTTTACCATATTTCATTCTCAGTGATGCCATACTTTTGAATACCTGTTATTTTATATATGCCGTTCTTTAAAAATTGGTCCAGAATTTGGTTTGAGATTACTATTAAGCTCACCAATCAATATGAGGGAACCTATTTCTCTTCTTCTCCTCTTATTTTATAAGTTGTTATTATTATTACTTTGAGAAACATTCACTAATATTTTAGGTCCTTTTCTTCTCTTTAAAATACCAAAATTAATTAGAGTGGTTTGACTGTCTCTTGGGATATACTTAATCTGAGCTAGAAGAGCACAACTTATTCAGAGTGACTGTTAGAATCTTTTCACCCACTTTGAACTTAAATCCCTCTCAACACCATTCATTCTATCTTTTTAGTTCGTACATCACTCATAAAGACAGAGAAGACAAGTAAAATAGAGTTGAGTGACTCTGCCTTCTTTGTCATTTATCAACATTAAATCATTAGTTCCAGGAAACACATCTGTCCCTCCCTTCCTTTTTGGACAATTTAAAAACCTCTTATATTAATTATATTTTTTTTCCTCAGAATGCCTTGCAAAACTCAACTGCTTTGAACCTTCACCATCTTAGTACATTTTCTCCCACCAGGTTTGTCAAATATTCTGTTGACTATATACTCCTTTTCATAACTTCCCTGCAGAGCCTTTTATTATTTGATAATGTTTTAATTGTGAATTCTGGCACTTGATTTCCACAAGCATTAAAAGTTTCTCATTTTAAAGCTAAATTATGTCTGATGATTTGTATTTGGAGAGGATTTATCTCATTCTGTAAGAAAGTCCAGCAGCCCTGACCCCTCAAAAAGCTCAGTTTTTAGTAGGGAGTCAGGGAAAGTTGAAGAAAAGGGAGAATGGAATAAAAGCTTTAAGGAATATAGGTGTTAAAAGAGTCTGGTAGAAGGGGAGAAATATCATGGAAATTTTTAAATGTTATGAAATTATAAATGTGTTTCTGGTTTTATTTTTGTATACATATATATATTTATACAATTATCTTCTATCCAATAATTATCTTGACATATTGATCTTTATTAACAAAGAAGAATTATATTCCCTTCCAAACAGTCCCATTTTCCACAGTAATTTTTAAACAGTTTTATTTCCTTGAAATATTAATTGCAAATAAATGAAATAAGTGTCTGTCACTTTCCTATTACTACTAAATTGCTCCTTTTCTCATACAAGAAAACATAGGGATAAGAAGTTTTATCCGTCATGTTATAAATTCTGCACTTGATTTGTCCATTGTAATAAGTTCTAAAATCATCACAGAAGATATTGTAATAGATGCTGGAAACTTACTTTCATTTCATCCCATAAATGTGTAACTATATCTATAAGTAAACATTTTATGCATGTTATATTTTAACAATGAATATAAATCAATGGATTATAAATAAAATAGCACCATATGATAAGACCATATGCATAGATTTTCTTGTATATTATAGGTTTTCTTATTTTATTATTAGTCATAATTGCTGAATGCATACTAAGTTAAAGATTTCTCAGTTTGTTCTCAAGTTATTTCTTTCATTTATCAAAAGAAAGTTTAATATTTAACAGTTAAAATACAGAATTGTTAGAATATTGAACCACATTTTGGTAGAAACAGTAAAATCAGAAATTAATATTTTTGTGAATTCTTAAAAGTGTATAACTCAAGTTTCTGGCTAGCTTTAAAATCACTTGAGCATAATTTAAAAAATCAATGTGTTGTCATGGCTATTAGTTTCTGTCATAGGGAAGAATTCTGTTGCCTTTGTCTGGGGTACATATTTACACTGGTTTACTTGTCATTAAATTATGAATCAGGGCTACAAACTAAAGTGTTGCCTGATTTGGTAAAATTGAAACTACAGTTTTGGATCACTTTAATGACTGGAATATTAGACATCCACCAACCTGAAATCAAATTTATTCAGGCATTAAATTTATCAGGAGACTAGAATTCTAGCCTTCACTAGCTATCATAACTTGGAGGCAGAAATTTGGTCCTTAGAAGTATTGTGGAGAATAGTGGGAAAAAATGGCAGTGTAGGAAAGTAAGGTGGACACCTACACCCACATACACAGCAAGGAAGCAACTACAGCAAATACCACTAACCCTGTAAATGACCTGAAGACTGCCGAACAGGTCATCTACACGTAGTGAAGAAAGTAAGACCACACAGAGAAGTGTAAAGTGGCAGAACTGTGAATGATTGGGACCCAAGCCTTTCCCCTATACCAACCCACAGTTAGGAAGGAGAGGAACATAAGTGCTCAGGAACTCTGCACACCTGGCCCTGGAAATCTTCTCTGGGAACATGAGTCAACATCGCACTGGACTTTGTTAATTGATAGTGCAGGATATCAGGGAGAGTTGGAGCACTCTGGGAGGCTTAGATTCCTTCACAAGCATGTGAAGGACAGGGATGCTACATCGGTCCTACTGAGAACCAACACAAAGGTAGAGGTAGCAGTATTAAAGATTTCTCAGCAGCAGAAGGAATGCCAGAGGGCAGGGGCTGGATGGGGCTCTCTCCAGAGGAAAAAGAGAAGGTGGACCAACTTCCCCAGATGTCCTTCAGTCCAACTGGGCAGGTGCTCATGGGAGCCAGACCCAAACACTCCACTGCACTCACTGGCAGCTCAGTCCCAGGGTGCTTCCACGTGCTTCTGCTGCCCAGTGCACATGGTTGAGCAGTGGTCAGACTTTGCTGTCTGGCAGGTGGAGGGAGACTTTGCAGCCTGTCTGGCGGGCAGAGGGAGGCTTTCCCAGCTTTTCTAGCCCTCTTAGCCCAACTGGGGAGATGAATGTGGGAGCCAGCTCCAAACACTACATCCCTCTCCCTGGTTGCTCAGTCCTTCAACATGCTCCCCTGCACATCTGCCCTGCCCTACCTGCTGGTCCAGCAGTACTGCCACTGCTGCCTGGAAAGCAGAGGGCAGCCTCACCCACAAACTCCAACAGAAGCACAGATGCACAGCTCACAAAGGCATGCAAAGGGAGTTGTCAGCCACTGCTGACAGAGATCAGCCAATGCCAGCAGGCCAAAAGGCAGATCTGCCCAAAGCTCACAAAAAGCAACTGCGGCTCCACTGCAAATGAGAACCAGGAACAGGTGAGCAAAGAGTCTTGAGCATCTGGGCACCACAGGACACCTGCTTCATAAAGCCATTACTGTCTAGACCAGAAGGCATAGCTGATCTATCTAATATAAAGGAAGAAATACAGAAACCAAGACAAAATGAGGAGGCAGAGAAACATATTTCAAACAAAAGAATAGGTTAAGACACCAGAAACAGAGCTAAGTGAAATGGAGATTACCAACCTTCTTGGTAAGGATATCAAAGTAACAGTCATAAATATCCTCACTGATCCAGAGAAAGGTACTGATGATCTCAGGGAGCATTTCAACAAATAGAGAGAAGATTGGAAAAAGAGCCACTCAGAGCTGAAGAATACAGTAACTGAAATGAAAATTACAATGGAGGGAATGAATAATAGATTACTGCAAGTAGAGGACAGTATCAGTGAGATAGTAATTAGAGAACAGGTAAACAATGAAGCTGAGGAACAGAGAAAAAAAGGATCTCTAGAATTGCAAGTATGTTAAGAGAGCTGTGTGACAAATCCAATGAAACAATATTCACATAATAGGTTTCCTGAAGGAGAAGAGAGACACAAAGGAGTAGAAAGTCTCTGAAGAAATAGTAGCTGAAAACTTCCCCAGTCTGGGGAAGGAATTAGGCACCCAGGTGCTGGAAGCATGGAGAACCCCTAACAGAAGGAACCCAAGGAAGACAATGCCAAGATATGTAGTAATTAAAATTGCAAAGATTAAAGATAAAGAGAGATTTTTAAAAGCAGCAAGAAAGAGGCACACAGTTACCTACAAGGAAAACTCCATAGTTATAAGCAGACTTATTAGCAGAAACTCTACAGATAAGAAGGAAGTGGCATGAAATATTTAATGCGTTGAAAAAAAAAAAAGACCTTCAACCAAAAATCCTCTACCCAGCAAGATTATCTTTCAAAATTGAAGGAGAGATGAAAAGTTTCTCAAAGGAACAAATGTTAAAGAATTTACACCACTAAACTGCCTTACAGGGTATGATATCAGGACTTCTGTAGATGGAAATGTTCTTAAGCCTTAATATTTTTCAGCAACAAAAATAAACCTAAAGTAAAGGTGGTAGACCAGTTACTTACTAAGTAAGTATGAAGACTTAAAAAAATAATAAAAGTTGTAAAATCAACTATACACAAAATCAGTCAAGGGTTATGTAAAAGAGATAGATTATTACATCTTATACCTAAAGTGTGGAGGAGGAAGAAGAAGAAAGAAACACTTTTAGATTGTGTTTGAAACAGAGTAGCCATCAACTAAATATAAGCCGCTATATATTTTGGAAACTATGAACCATATAGTAACCACAAAAGTAAAATCTATAACAGATAAACAGAAATTTTAAAAAATCAAATGTTAATGTTACAGAAACCATTAAATAGCAAGAGAAGAATATAAGAGAGGAATAAAGGAACAGAGAGAAATTACAAAAACAACCAGAAAACAATAAAATGGTAACAGGCAGGTATCTATAACACCTACCTTAAATGTAAATGGACTGAATCTACCAATCAAAAGACGTAGGGTGGCAAAATGGATAAACAAACAAGACTCATCAATATGCTGCCTACAAAAGAATCATTTCAGACCTAAACACACGCATGGACCAAAAGTGAAGAAAAAGACATTTCATGCAAATAAAAGGAAGAAAAAGGCAGGAGTAGCAGTACCTATAGCAGAGAAAATAGACTTCAAAACAAAGAAAGTAACAAGAGTCAAAGAAGGACATTACATAATAATAAGGGATCAGTCCAACAAGAGGATGTAACAATTTTAAGTATCTATGCACCCAACAGAGGAGAACCTAATTATATAAAACAAAAACTAACAGACTTAAAGGGAACAGACAGCAACACACTCATATTAGTAGCACAACCAACAGGCTTCTAAATAATGGAGAATGAACAAATCAAGGAGGAAATCAAGCAACACATGGAGAAAAATGAAAACAAAAATACAATACTTCTAAATATGGGAGATGCCTCAAAAGAGGTTCTGTGACGGAACCACATAACAATACAGGCCTACCTCAAGAAACTAAAACAATCCCAAATGAACTAAGCTCACAATTAAATGAACTAGATAAGAAGTTAGGAGGGACTTCCGGGAAGACGGCAGTGTGAGCAGGGCCAGCAGAAATCTCCTCCCAACACTATATTTATCTACGAAAACACAGGAAATACATCTATTCCTAAAAGAGAGATGAGAATACACAGGAAAGTGCACAGCGTGCAGCTACACCCGAGAGGACTCTGCACCCGAAGAGGCGGGTAAGATACGGAGCTGCGACCCAGAGGGACCCGAGCACTCCCCCACCCCAGCACACCGGCGGGAGGAGAGGATTCAGAGCCGGGAGGGAGTGGAAGTGCACCCCACGAAGTAGCCAGCCCCGGTGATCTGCGCGGGAAGCGCTGACCCACATTGCGCAGTGCAGCGGAGATTGGAGAGACAGAGGGCCAGAATCTGAGCAGGGAACGCGCCAGGGTGCTTGCAGCTGACTCCCGGGAAGGAAAAAAAAAAAGGGCGCGCTTTTTTCAGCGGTCTTAACGAGACAGGAGCCCTGCTGAGGAGCCGGATCGCCCCAGCACTCCCAGGCCAGCAGGCTGGGAGTCCTGGGGAGTTTCAGACACCTTAGCTGGCGACTGAGGAAGCGTAGCCATACCTACACTTCTAACTGAGATCAACAGCCTTCTATTCGTTCCCACCCCTGCCAGAGTGATAAAGGGCCCGGCAGAGCGGCACAGTCACAGCTGTGGAATAGTGGGACAATAGCGCCACCTACAGCATTCCCACAGAATCTACGTCCGGTAGACATTTTTTTTGTTTTTTTTTGTTTTGTTTTGTTTTTTGTTTTCTTTTTGTTTTTTCTTTTCTTTCTTTTTTTCTTTTTTTTCTTCTTTCTTTTTTCTTCTTTTTCTCTTTTTTTTTCTTCTCTTTGTAAAGTCTTAAAGAGCCCAGCTGACATACGTGGCAAATATAAGTGACCAAATCTATAGCCATGAAAAGACAGAGGAATATGGTTCAGACCAAAATCAACCAGACAACCCCAGAGAGGGAGTCTGAAGGGATGGAAATGCACAGTCTTCCTGAAAAAGAATTCAGAATAAAAGTCATAACCATGCTGATGGACCTACAGAGAAATGTGCAAGAGCTGAGGGAGGAAGTGAGGGAACTGAGGAAAGACAATGCAGAAATCAGACAAGCGATCGATGGGCTTAACAGCAGAATGGATGAGATGCAAGAGACTGTTAATGGAATAGAAAACAGAGAACAGGAGTACAGAGCAGTTGAGGCAGAGAGAGATAAAAGGATTTCTCCGAATGAAAGAATATTAAGAGAACTGTGTGACCAATCCAAAGGGAACAATATTCGCATTATAGGAGTACCAGAGGAAGAAGAGAGAGAAAAAGGGATAGAAAGTGTCTTTGAAGAAATAACTGCTGAAAACATTCCCTCGCTGGGGAAGGAAGTAGTCTCGCAGTCCACCGAAGCCCACCGATTTCCCAACACAAGGGACCCAAGGAAGACAACACCAAGACACATAATAATTAAGATGGCAAAGATCAAAGATAAAGACAGGGTATTAAAGGCAGCTAGAGAGAGAAAAAAGATCACCTACAAAGAAAAACCCATCAGACTATCATCAGACTTCTCAACAGAAACCTTACAGGCCAGAAGAGAATGGCATGATATGTTTAACGTTATGAAACACAAGGGCCTCGAACCAAGAATATTGTATCCAGCACGATTATCATTTAAATATGATGGAGGGATTAAACAATTTCCAGACAAACGAAAGTTGAGAGAGTTTGCCTCTCATAAACCACCACTACAGGATATCGTAAATGGACTGCTCTAGATAGAAGCACACCTAAGGCTAAAAAGATGTCACCAGAGAAAATAAAATCATAGCAAAGAAAGCAGACCATCCAAATACCAACTAAAGGCAAAGAATAAAACACCTATTATAGAAAGAATGGAGGAGGAGGAATAAGAAGGGAGAGAAAGAAAGAAACATCACACAGTGTTTACAATAACTTAAAAAGAAAGTTAAGTTTGATTGTTACATAGTAAAGAAGCAACCCTTGAACCCTTGGTAACCACAAATCTAAAGCCAGCAATGGCAATAAGTACATATCTATCAATAATCACCCTAAATGTAAATGGACTGAATGCACCAATCAAAAGACACAGAGTAACAGAATGGATAAAAAAGCAAGACCCATCTATATGCTGCCTACAAGAAACTCACCTCAGATCCAAAGATATACACAGACTAAAAATGAAGGGATGGAAAAAGATATTTCATGCAAACAACAAAGAGAAAAAAGCAGGTGTTGCAGTACTTGTATCAGACAAAATAGACTTCAAAACGAAGAAGGTAGCAAAAGATAAAGAAGGACATTACATAATGATAAAGGGGTCAGTCCGACAAGAAGATATAACCATTATAAATATATATGCACCCAACACAGGAGCGCCAGCATATGTGAGACAAATACTAACAGAATTAAAGGAAGAAATAGACAGCAATGCATTCATCTTAGGAGACTTCAACACACCACTCATTCCAGAGGACAGATCAACCACACAGAAAATAAGTAAAGACACAGAGGCACTGAACAACACACTAGAAGAGATGGACCTAACAGACATCTACAGAACTCTACACCCAAAAGCAACAGGATACACATTCTTCTCAATTGCACATGGAACATTTTCCAGAATAGACCACATACTAGGCCACAAAAAGAACCTCAGTAATTTGAAAAATATTGAAATCCTACCAACCAACTTCTCAGATCACCAAGGTATAACACTAGAAATAAGTTTTAGAAAGAAATCAAGAAGGCTCACAAATACATGGAGACTTAACAACACTCTCCTAATTAATCAATGGGTTTACGACCAAATCAAAACACAAATCAAAGAATATATGGAGACTAATGACAACAACAAAACAAAGCCACAACTTCTGTGGGACGCAGCAAAGGCAGTTCTAAGAGGAAAGTATATTGCAATCCAGGCCTATTTAAAGAAGGAAGAACATTCCCAAATGAATAGTCTAAAGACACAATTACTGAAATTGGAAAAAGAAGAACAAATGAGGCCCAAAGTCACCAGAAGGAGGGACATAATAAAGATTAGAGAAGAAATAAATAAAATTGAGAAGAATAAAACAATAGAAAAATTCAATGAAACCAAGAGCTGGTTTTTGAAAAAATAAACAAAATAGATAAACCCCTAGCCAGACTTATTAAGAGAAAAAGAGAATCTATACACATAAACACAATCAGAAACGAGAAAGGAAAAATCACGACGGACCCCACAGAAATACAAAGAATCATAAGACAATATTATGAGAATGTATATGCTAACAAGCTGGAAAGCATAGAAGAAATGGACGACTTCTTAGAAAAATACAACCTTCCAAGACTGACCAAGCAAGAAACAGAAAAACTAAATAGACCAATCACCAGCGACGAAATCGAATTGGTAATCAAAAAACTACCCAAGAACAAAACCCCCGGGCCTGATGGATTCACCTCTGAAATCTACAAGACATATAGAGAAGAAATAACACCGATTCTCCTTAAAGTTTTCCAAAAAATAGAAGAGGAGGGAATACTTCCAAACTCATTCTATGAAGCCAGCATCACTCTAATACCAAAACCGGGCAAAGACCTCACCAAAAAAGAAAATTACAGACCAATATCCCTGATGAACGTAGATGCAAAAATACTCAACAAAATATTAGCAAACCGAATTCAAAAATACATCAAGAGGATCATACACCATGATCAAGTGGGATTCATCCCAGGGATGCAAGGATGGTACAACATTCGAAAATCCATCAACATCATCCACCACATCAACAAAAAGAAGAAGAAAAACCACATGATCATCTCCATAGATGCTGAAAAAGCATTTGACAACATTCAGCATCCATTCCTGATTAAAACTCTCAACAAAATGGGTATAGACGGCAAGTACCTCAACATCATAAAGGCTATATATGACAAACCCACAGCTAACATCATACTTAACGGTGAGACGCTGAAAGCTTTTCATCTAAGATCGGGAACAAGACAGGGATGCCCACTCTCTCCACTGTTATTCAACATAGTACTGGAGGTCCTAGCCACGGCAATCAGACAAAACAAAGACATACAAGGCATCCAGATTGGTAAAGAAGAAGTCAAATTGTCACTATTTGCAGATGACATGAAACTGTACATAAAAATCCCTAAATATTCCATTCCAAAACTACTAGAACTAATATCTGAATTCAGCAAAGTTGCAGGATACAAAATTAACACACAGAAATCTGTTGTTTTCCTATACACTAATGATGAACTAACAGAAAGAGAAATCAGAAAAACAATTCCATTCACAATTGCATCAAAAAGAATAAAATACCTAGGAATAAACCTAACGAAGGAAGTGAAAGACCTGTACTCTGAAAACTACAAGACACTCCTAAGAGAAATTAAAGAGGACACTAACAAATGGAAATGCATCCCATGCTCTTGGCTAGGAAGAATAAATATTGTCAAAATGGCTATACTACCTAAAGCAATCTACAGATTCAATGCAATCCCTATCAAACTACCAACAGCTTTCTTCAATGAACTGGAACAAATAATTCTAAAATTCATATGGAACCACAAAAGACCCCGAATAGCCAAATCAATCCTGAGAAGGAGGAATAAAACAGGGGGAATTACACTCCCTGACTTCAAGCTCTACTAAAAAAGCCACAGTAATCAAGACAATTTGGTATTGGCACAAAAACAGACCCACAGACCAGTGGAACAGAATAGAAAATCCAAACATTAACCCAAACATATACAGTCAATTAATATTTGATAAAAGTTCCTTGGATATACAATGGGGAGATGACAGCCTCTTCAGCAGCTGGTGTTGGAAAAACTGGACAGCTACATGTAAGGAATGAAACTGGACTACTGTCTAGCCCCATACAGAAAGGTAAACTCAAGGTGGATCAAAGACCTGAATGTAAGTCATTAAACCATAAAACTCCTAGAAAAAAACATAGGCAAAAATCTCTTGGACATAAACATGAGCAACTTTTTCATGAACATATCTCCCCGGACAAGGGAAACAAAAGCAAAAATGAACAAGTGGGACTATATCAAGCTGAAAAGCTTCTGTACAGCAAAGGACACCATCAGTAGAACAAAAAGACATCCTACAGTATGGGAGAATATATTCATAAGCAAACGTATCTGATAAAGGGTTGACATCCAAAATACATAAAGAACTCATGCACCTTAACAAACAGAAAGCAAATAATCCAATTAAGAAATGGGCAGAGGACATGAATACACACTTCTCCAAAGAAGAAATTCAGATCGCCAACAGGCACATGAAAAGATGCTCCACATCGCTAATCATCAGAGAAATGCAGATTAAAACCACAATGATATATCACCTCACACCAGTGAGGATGGCCAACATCCAAAACACAAACAACAACAAATGTTGGCGAGGATGTGGAGAAAAGGGAACCCTTCCTACACTGCTGGTGGGACTGCAAATTAGTTCAACCATTGTGGAAAGCAGTATGGAGGTTCCTCAAAAAACTCAAAATAGAAATAACATTTGACCCAGGAATTCCACTCCTAGGAATTTACCCTAAGAATGCAGCAGCCCAATTTGAAAAGGACAGATGCACCCCTATGTTTATTGCAGCACTATTTACAATAGCCAAGAAATGGAAGCAACCTAAGTGTCCATCAGTAGATGAATGGATAAAGAAGATGTGGTACATATACACAATGGAATATTATTCAGCCATAAGAAGAAAACAAACCTACCATTTGCAACAACATGGATGGAGCTAGAGGGTATTATGCTCAGTGAAATAAGCCAAGCTGAAAAAGACAAGTATCAAATGATTTCACTCATATGTGGAGTATAAGAAGAAAGAAAAAATACTGAAGGAACAAAACAGCAGCCGACTCACAGAACCCAAGACCGGACTAATAGTTACCAAAGGGAAACGGACTGGGGAAAATGGGTGAGAAGGGAGGGATAAGAGGGAAAAAGGGGCATTACGATTAGCAGATGTAATGTTGGGGGGGCACGGGGAGGGCAGTACAACCCAGAGAAGACAAGTAGTGATTCTAAAGCATCTCACTACACTGATGGACAGTGATTGTAATGGGGTTGGTGGGGGGGACCTAATGAAGGGGTAGTTTAATAACTGTAATATTGCACATGTAATTGTAGATTAATGATAATAAAATAAATTATATTAAAAAAAAGAAGCAGAAGGAGGGACATAGTAAAGATCAGAGCAGAAAACAGAGAAAAATAGTAGAAAAAAAATCAATGAAAACCAAGAGCTGGTTCTTTCAGAAGATAAACAAAACAGAAAAAT